>JBBBDQ010001600.1:2277500-2877500 GCA_037127315.1 Ascarosepion bandense | reverse complement strand
TAGCTCAATATGCTATGATATACTTAACGGACTCAAGGAAATTTCATAATTATTGTTAAATATAAAATTTATATATTCAGCTAATTATTGCAGTAATTTTGTTAGTTATTTATATTACGAATTATACAATTTGAATGATTTGTTACTGTATCTAGGATAAATATTTTAGCCCAATTTTAATTTATAACTTAAAAGTAATGATAAATATAAAAATAAAAACTGGAACAGAAAACTAAATTTACTTTACCTGGTTTCATATAGGAAGAAATACATAAAAAGTAGGGTTTTATTTTATCATATTCACGTAATCTATTCTCTTTCATAAAAAAATTTTTTTTTTCTTATTTTAACAATTTAACAACTTTTTGCATTTCTTTGTGTGTAGTAGTAGTTGTAGCACAGCTCGCTGTGTCCTTTGTGACAACAGAATTCTTTCCTCCCAATACTTCTCTAGTTATTCTCTATTTATATTTGTCTACTAATTTGCATACAATACTACACAACCCTTATATAGTAGTGAATACTGAACAATTTCATCCCAAAGAACATGCTTAAAGCAATGGAGATGAGATTTTACGAGTGACTTAAAAATATCATGGACAGAGTATGTCATAAATGAGAAAATTTTAAAGAGTTTTAGAAATAGAAAGAGACTGTTGCTAACAATTAAAAAGTGACAACTGGAATTTCGGGGACATATGATGAAGGAAGAAATTCATTCACAGGATTTGAAGAAGATGAAAGCTGCAAGAAACATACTTGACAAGTTTGAACACAAAAAGAGGTGTCATTATGTTGCAAGTATCAATAAGAACAAATAGGAAGCTGTGGAGAACTATGATTAACTGCATCCTTAAGAGACATAGCCAATAGGGAAAAAGAAAAACAAAGAGAATCAGTAAAAATCACATATTGCCAGATATTATATACTTCATCTTTAATATTCAGAATTTGATAGAAGTTTAATTCAGACAGGTAGCCCTCTATATGTAGAAAACAGGTATTTACCATCAATCAATAGTGATTTTCTTGCTTCTTTACATATATACATTACTTACAATAAGGTTTACCCTGTACGAGACCCAAGAGCCACATAAGATACAGGTTTACAGAGTAGGAAGTAAGAAGCACATTTTATGAGGAGAATGTGTGAAAGATAATTCTTAACCCTAGACTTGAACAGGTTTTAGATTGTAATGATCAGGGAAGCATCCTCTTGGGAGTTAGTTCCACAATGTAACAGTTCATGAAAAGAATCTACTCGAGTGGAACTTATATTTCACAAATGGGATACAAAGAGAACGAGGGTAGTTTGCTACAATGAATATGACATGGCAAGTCAAAGCTGTGATGGTTAAAACTGGTAGAACTAAAGAATGCAGTTCATCTAAACACCTTCTGTAGAAATAGTAATAGAGTACTAAGAAGCTGGCAATGTTTCATATGTCTTAAACCCTTAATTAAATGTAAAAATGTTGCTCTAAGTATGACAGTACTCTTGGGTCTTGAATAAAATGGAGAGCTTGAAGAAAGCTTGAAGATTAAAATTTTCTTATAATCTAATAAGCAGAGGAAGGATGAAATGAGCAATGGATTCTTGGAAAAAATCTAAACGAAGTAAAATTTATGTAATATATTACCTTGATTGGCAAAAATATATTCTTGCTGTAGATAGTGGCAATGGTGTGCAACATCAAAGACAGAAATACAGGCAATAGCCGACAAAGATATGATTGACATCAAAGGCAGAAAACACAGGTGACAACAAAAGCTTGAAAGGCGATAACCAACAAAGATATGATTGACATCAAAGGAAGAAAACACAGGTGACAACAAAGGCTTGAAAAGCGATATCCAACAAAAATATGATTGACATCAAAGGCAGAAATAAAAGGTGACAACAAAGGCTTTAAAGATGATAATCAACAAAAATATGATTGAAATCAAAGGCAGAAAACACAGGTAACAACAAAGTCATGAAAGATGATAATCAACACAGATATGATTGACATCAAAGGCAGAAAATACAGGTGACAACAAAGGCTTGAAAAGTGATAATCAACAAAGATATGATTGACATCAATGGCAGAAAACACAGGTGACAACAAAAGCTTGAAAAGTGATAACCAACAAAGATATGATTGACATCAAAGGCAGAAAACCCAGGTGACAACAAAGGCTTGAAAGCCAATAAATATATGATTGACATCAAAGGTAGAAAGCACAGGTGACACCCGACTTCAAGGACAACAGCCGGCAAAAATGACTGATGACATCAATTAAGTGACACCTAAAAAACAAAAATGCATAGGAATGTTGGGTTATATAATTTTGGGGTTTCTCACCAAGAGAAGAAAAAGAGAGAATAGAGAGAAAGAGAGAGAGAGAGAGAGACAGCGAAAGAGAACAGAGAGAGAGAACAGAGAGAGAGAGAAAGAGAGAGAGTACAGACAACTTCTGTTGATTAATGATTTCCTGACAACTTATGCATGTGTACGATATCTCTCTGGCTACACTTCTACTCCACACAACTGTCAAGACAATCATTGTCTGTCCAGATAACCAGGCATAATATATATACTAGCAGTATACCCCGGTGTTGCTCAGGTGTAATGAAAGTTTTAAAACTAATCCATGGTCCTGGATCTCAGACTCTTTGGACGTTAGCATGAAAAGACTAAAAAACAAATAGTTGTTTCCAGTTAAAGCAAAACTGTAGACTGAAAGAAAAATGAATGGATGTAAGTCAAATTTTGATTTCCTGGTATCGATATCAAATAAGATTTTCATTGTAAACTGAATTTTGAAGGCTAAATAAGGCCTCTGAATAAATGGTATCATGGCTAAGATTAAGAACTACAATTATACCTACTTAGAGCCAAACCTGAAGCAAAAACTAAAATAAAAAGGCTGAAAAAATACAGACATACAGGCAGATAAACAAACACACACACAAACATCTTGCCTTTTATATATATATATATATATTATCGATTTTCTGCACTATTGTAAGAACTGAAACCTTGAAACTCCTGAATACCATTTCTTATGTCTTTGTCTATGAGTGTATCAAATTTGATTAAAATTGGACCACTTCTTCTATAACCCGATTTTTTGGATTATCGATTTTCAATATTTATCGGGAGTACCTCAACACAAAACCTAGCTAAGAACACTCGCAGATGCTTATAGTACAACTGTGTAAATTTTCAAGAAAATCGGTTCACCTTTTTTTGGAGTCTATAGATAATGGACATACACAGACACATACACACACACAGACAATGTTCCATTTATAAATAAGTTTAGATTTTTTACCACAAATAAATATAAACCTTACAAAGCCTGTTTCTAATGCCTTTCATTTGTCATACTTCTCTTCATAGAATGCCATGAATTGGTTGTGTAAAAAAAAAACATGAACAATGTCAATTTTCAAATCCAGGTAAAAAAAGTCACAGAAAAAAGTAACAAAAAATCTAAACAGGACAATGTCAGCACTGTTTTGCATCTTTCTTTCATAGACATCTTTTTTAATCTAAATTTAACACAGTGTTTTTCAACCTCTTTAAGCAATGACACACCTAGGAAAAAATGAAAATATCACAGTTTGCTTAGCAAAATCTTTGAAGTGTATTTTAAAAAATGAATGTTAAAATAAAGTATTTAAAATAACAAAATTATAGAATAGTGAAAAGATTTATTTGAAAAATAAGTTTAATAGTTATTCATTTATTCAAATACTAAAACTGTACAATCACACACACACACACACACACACACACACACACACACATATACACACACATTGCCATAACTATAAGTCATGGCAGACTAGTGCGTCCTGCACAGTGGTTGAGATTCACTGTTATAACACCTGCCCCTAACAGTGAATGGCTAAGATTAAGTGTGGCGGGGGAAAAGTTTGAGGTGTGGGCAGAATTAGTTTAGAACAGTGGTTCCCAAACATTTTTGGATTCTTACACCCTTGTGTGCCAAAACACAATCCTAACATTACCCCCACCCACCCACCAATGTATAATCAACCTTTAATTGGACTTTCTTGGTAATTGTATGTCAAATTAGTATTTCCTATAGTAATTTTATACAAATTAAATACACTGTAAAGTGAATGCAAGATACACTTCAGACACAATGTGTGTGTGTGTGTGTGTGTGTGTGTGTGTGTGTGTGTGTGTGTGTGTGCGCGTGTGTGGTGCATGTTAGGGTGCAAATGTGACACTGCCACCCTTCTAGCAGCCCACTTGTTTTTCTCACCACTTCACTGGATCTTTCCACTGCTCCCAGAGAGCTATATGACTAACTTCGGAAATTACTGGTTTAGAATTTAGTTTTAGTTTAGTTGATTTGAATGAAGAAATGGTGTGTAAACATCTAGCAAATTATTTAATGTTAAAATAGTTTTCTTCTGTCAACAAATTTTTTGCTGCAAATAAACATAAATCTTACAAAGCCTGTTTCTAATGTCCTTCCTTTGTTATTCTTTTCTTTAAAGAATGTCACGCCTCATTGTATATAACCATGAACTGATTGTGAAAAGACATGAATAATGTCAAAGTTTCACACCTTGACATGTTCTTTTCGCAGCCATATATTCTAAATTATTTTTAAATTAACAAGAAAAGATAGCATGTTCCGTGACTAAAATATTATTTGGATTTGTTATCATTTGAATGAATCTTGAATTAAATGAATTAGAAATTGAATAGAATTTTAGAATCTGTATCAAAGGAAAGTTTTATAACAGATGATGGAAAATGTAAGACAGAAATTTGAAGGTACATTTTATATCTAAACATGCCTTCCAAAAATTAAACAAAATATTAAGAAACAAGAGCAGTCAAAGACCACAAACCTCCATCAAGTCAATACTGACATCATCTCATGGATTATCAAAGATGGTTATTTACTATTATTAAAAAAAAATCGTTCAGAAAATGTAATGAGATAAAGCAATCTAGGGCAGGTAATTCAGTATTTGGCATGTGAAACATATGAAGAATATTAGTTAAAAAAAAAAAAAATAGAAAAATAACCCAGAAACTTTATTTTATACCAGATCGAACTAAAAATCAAATCAAATGGAATATGTGTGCAAAAAGAAAATTTTAATGAAAATAATAACAAAAACAACACTTACTTAGAATCAGAAAAGGACAGTCGAAACTTCTGGGATATTTAATAAAGAATGAGAGCTTAAAGAATTTGACTTTCACAAAACATGCTGAGGGCAAGAGAGTCAGTGGGAAACAAGGAGTATGTAGTGAGTGCATAATAACTTCCTTCACACACTCCCTTAAAATTTGGAGGACTGAAGAAGAAAGAAAAAAATTTGCGAGCTTATGAGAGATTTTTACATTTCACAGAAATTAACTCAGTCAGTTAAATGCCATACATGATACACACTTGGGTGATCATATCTCGAAAGAGACATGACTGGCTGGGCAGAAGATTATCCCGCAGTAGGTTGCCATTGCTTTCTGCGGCAGACTGGTTGCCAACCAAGGCTATAGAACCCAATCTGTCCTGTTATTTAACCCATAACTGGAAGGAAGAGATGGATTAATACCTTTCCCAAGGGTATTTGCGCGTAAGTGAATACAATGGATTCAACTGGAATTCAAACTCAGCTCCCCGGTTTCTTGTTACGAGCAAATATCCACTGTACCACAACGCACATAGTGAGCCAAAAAGGAAAAAAATTCAAGAGCCTATATGAAATAGTTTTGGGACCAATGAAAACCTTTCCTTCACAAAAATTAGCCATAAGCCAAGAAGAATTAAAGAAAGTTTTGAGCTTACACAAAAATCTTTTTTTTTATATAAAATGAGGAAAAAACTAAATTGAGAGGAAGAGTGTCGGAAGTCATGTGAAAGATTTTGTTTCCGTTTCTTTGTAACCAGCATAGAAGAACTCAAGTTATAGTATTGGTGTTTAACAAGCATGTTGCACTGCAAAGAATTTTCTCTCACCAATCCAAGAAAGTATTTGTCTATATTTTTGAGATGAGGCAGTCTTTACACTATTTATATTATTCAGACTATTGTCCTCATCTACGTTGAGATTTCCATGATGTTTAGGCTGTTGTACACTCCAGCCTTCTTCAGGTGCTAGGAATTTCGAACCAAACCCTTTATTATGATCCAAGCTAAAAATTTAAAACTTTGTCTACTTGTGAATGTTTACAGTTTGGGCATCTTGATGCAGTGTAATGGTTAGCAAGCATATCTCACTAGAAAGATTACAACTGAGTAGTAACCCTGATCCTCACTGAGTGTCCCATACTTTCAGCCACATCTAAGCTATGCTTAGAAAATTGCCATATATCCCTGTAGTGAGCAACAAACTCTCTTACCTTTGTCTTAAACATTATTTAATATTATTTCATGTCAGATTATTTGATCTGTTGTATGAATATTTCCTCTTTATGACAATACTTGCAATATAGACTGACGTTGCTCGGGTGTAATGAAAGCTTTAAAACTAATCCATGGTCCTGGAGCTCAGACTCTTTGGATGTTGGCACGAAAGACTAAAAAGCAATAGTTGTTTCCAGTTAAAGCGAAACCGTAGACTGAAAGAAAAATCAATGGCTGTAAGTCAAATTTTGATTTCCTGGTATTGATATCAAATACGTTTTTTCGTCATAAACTGAATTTTGAAGGCTAAATAAGTCCTCTGAGTAAATGGTATCATGGCTGAGACTAAGAACTACAATTATACCTACTTAGAACCAAACCCGAAGCAAAACCTAAAATAAAAGGGCTGAAAAAATACAGACATACAGGCAGATAAACAGACACACACACAAACATCTTGCCTTTTATATATATATATATATATTATCGATTTTCTGCACTATTGTAAGAACTGAAACCTTGAAACTTCTGAATATCATTTCTTATGTCTTTGACTATTAGTGTATCAAATTTGATTAAAATCAGACCAATCCTTTTATAACACGATTTTTTATTATTATCGATTTTTGATATTTATCAGGGGTATCTTGACACAAAATCTAGCTAAGAACACTCGCAGACGCTTATAGTACAACTGTGCAAATTTTCAAGAAAATTGGTTCAGCTGTTTCGGAGTCTATGGGTAATGGACACACACATGCACAGTTTAGATTTAGATAGATGTTGAAACTACGGATATTAAGAATTTTGATTTATTCTCCTGAAATGAACTACTGACACTACTTCAAGAGTGTAAATTTTCAAATAAATTCCTTATCTTGTTTTGCTAAAATTACCCGTGTGTTTTCAAGTCATTATCATCCTTTACTAATCTTCTTGGCATGGGTAAATCAACTGTTCATTCTGAACTGCTACGCACCATGCTACTATAAGAAACCCACCTCACAAGCATGTGTAAACGGATGACACAGCAAGGAACTAGAGGGTTAGTAGAAGGATGAAAAGAGACCTCTAAAGAATAGAAAGTGAGAACCATATTCTGAAGTGACACAACATGTAAAAGAAGACATTGGTAATATGCAATAATAAAATTTAGATAATTTCTGTTTGAATTTCTGGGATAAGAAATTGTTATTTACATTATTTACATACAGACTATTCTCCTCATCTTTGTTGTTATCGCAACGTTTCGGTCTTTCATCAGCCTTCATCAGGCATATATAAATCCAGATTCACGATGATGAGGACAATAGTTTGCATATAAACAGTGCAATCAATAGCTAAATCTAATGCTAGGGAGGTTTGGATCACTGTGTCCAGAAGGAAGTTTTTCTTGCTTGAGTCTATCTTGCACATATACAAATCAATCATCCACCCATGCATTGAATACTGTTGTCATATCTGGTCGGGCACCCCAGCTATTCATCTCAGGGTTCCCAACAAGCTCCAGATGAGAATCTGTAATATGATTGGTCCCAACCTGGCAGCTGAACTCAAGCCATTTTCTCATCAATGGGATGTGGCCTCCCTCTGTCTCTTCCACAAATATTTTCATGGCTTCCAGACTGACAACACAGTCTCACCTTTAACAGTTAAAACAACCAAATGCAGCCACTACTTCTACTCCAATAGTTTCTTTTCCCGCACTTCCCATCTGTGGAACTACCTTCTGTATGCTTGCTTCCCTGATAGCTACAATCTCCAAGAGGTTAAATGCAATGTCAACTGTCATCTCTTATCCCCTTGACTCCAGTCCTTCTATTGTCATTTCCCCAACACCCCTGTATCATGTTCATCTCCCTTTTCACTCTACTCTCACAACTCTCTTCCCACCAGTATTCCTATCCTTCTCCTGCCCTTTCTTTGACACCCTCCCGTAACCAATCCCTCTTTCTCTTTGTTCTCCTTCTATGTAAAGTTTCACTCTCCTTTTATGTAGCTCCTGCGTATCAGTGGTAGTACTGCCTTGCTTGGGGTGAATCGATTAAAAAAAATAATAATGAAATTTAGAGCTTCAAAATTTATAGAACTAATTCAGCAGATTAACCTGACTCCTGTCAAAAATACAGAACACTTACTGAAAAGTAGCTCATGAAATAATAACTTTCCCAATACAAGGCCTGTGAAAATGCCACACATCCAAAAAATAAACTTGATGACACTCCAGTGATTCTTGGGGTATTTGGTAAACAGAAATGAGAAATCGTTCCCAATAACAGGCACGTGGCTCTCCTTGACACTGTGTGCCACGGGGTCTTCAGCATAAACAAGGAAGTTGGCAATAACGACGAGGTAAGCAACGATCAGCCGGCTGTACGGGTGCTGGAAAAAGTAACGAGCATCTCTCTCCATAAACAGTGAATAAACACTGGCAGCATCAGTTTGGTCTGGGTCCTGAGTGGAGACCACTGGTGTGGAAACACGGGTTGTGTCGCCTATGTCTGAATGGTCATCTGTGAAAAGAACCCGCTCAGCCGGCAATCTGATGTTGGTATCACCATTGTTGACAATCTCAGGGGCGTGGCTGTTTTTTCCTTCATCTTGTTTAATGTTATTCAGAGCAACATCATTGAGGTTAACTTCTTGATATCCTTTGCAATTGTCTAGTTCCATGTCAGCTCCAGTTTCTATGGCAACAGACATTGTTTCCTGTCAAGCAATGGAGGCTCTCATAAGGTGAAACCAAATTGAATTATCTCCCATTTGGTGATTTCCTGCAGAAAAGGAAAAAAAAAATTATGAATAAATGAAAGCTTTAAGTTTACAAATTTCTAGTATTTACAAGTGATATGAAAGAAGAGTAAAGATGTGTAAAGGCAGAACCAACAAAATATCAGCAATTTTCTACTTCCTTCTAAAAATATGTACAAAAATGAGAAAAAACATGAAAAAATAAAGATTATTACCAAGTTCTGGATACCTTTTTCTACAAAAAGGCTTGAAATGATTCTAATTCTTTTATTAAACTTATTTAATGATTCTCTGGGGATCTCTGCCATTTTAGTCAACCCTTAATCTTAATTATTTTGCTTTACATCATTGGTAAAAAGAAAATATTTTTGTGTATATTTATACACATCGATTATCAATGAATATAACCTGATCAAAGTAAGTGATATATATTATATCTAAACTTATTTATAAATGGAACTTTGTCTCTGTGTGTGTGTGTGTGTGTGTGTGTGTGCATGTGTGTGTGTGTGTGTGTGTGTCCGTTACCTATAGACTCTGAAACAGCTGAACCCATTTTCTTGAAAATTTACACAGTTTTACTATAAGCATCTGCGAGTGTTCTTAGCTAGGTTTTGTGTCAAGGTACCCCCGATAATTATTGAAAATCGATAATAAAAAAAATCAGATTATAGAAGGAGTGGTCCGATTTTAATCAAATTTGATACACTCATAGACAAAGACATAAGAAACGATATTCAGAAGTTTCATGGTTGCAGTTCTTACAATAGTGCAGAAAATTGTTAATATATATATATATATATATATAAAAGGCAAGATGTTTGTGTGTGTGTGTCTGTTTATCTGCCTGTATGTCTGCATTTTTTCAGCTCTTTTATTTTAGTTTTTGCTTCGGGTTTGGCTCTAAGTAGGTATAATTGTAGTTCTTAGTCTCAGCCATGATACCATTTACTCAGAGGACTTATTTAGCCTTCAAATTTCAGTTTACGACATAGAAAACTTATTTGATATCAATACCAGGAAATCAAAATTTGACTTACATCAATTGATTTTTCTTTCAGTCTACAGTTTTGCTTTAACTGGAAACAACTATTGCTTTTTAGTCTTTCATGCCAACATCCAAATAGTCTGAACTCCAGGACCATGGATTAGTTTTAAAGCTTTCATTACACCCGAGCAATGCCGGGCTCTACTGCTAGTATATCAGAGACAGATATGTAAAATTCAGATATAAAGACAATATGAATAAAAGACAAATGAAAACATATTAAAAAACAAGATGAAAAAAATTTATGCCAATGTGTTTCAGTAAAGTTTCTCAAAAATAAAATTCACTGGCATAAAATTTTTCTTTCTTTCTCAATGAGACAAAAATAAAAAGTGAAGTGGGACTTTCTTTTATGGGACCTTTCTCCACACTGCCATGAATAAGAGATCCGATAGTCTGTGGCTAGTTATTTGCCACAATTAGGGTTGTACAGAAAGGAACCAGAAACCCAATTCTAAACTGAAAACAAGGGATAAACCTTTACTTCTGTTGAAAAGATCACAGAAGTGTGTGAACCAAATGATAGATAAACCTATTTACTTCTGACATATATGTATATATACTGATTGAGAACTCCGGAAGAATGGTAGACTTTGAAAAAACAGTAGCTGGTCTAGCATCTACGCATCATTCATTCAGTAATGAATTAGAACACTCTCACTACTGGCGTATGACTACACGTTATATCACATGCTAAATGTTTGCCACCTTCTACCGAGTGCCCATAGCTCAGAGGTAGAATCGCCGACTGACACCAATTCAGTCGGGTTTCAATCCTAGATAAAAAAAGCAATCCGACGTCTAACTGTACTGATCAGCTGTGATGCAGCAAAACAGATCTGTCTGTGGACGACTATATATATATATATATATATATATATATACACAGACACATCTATCCTGATAAAGTTTTTCAGGGATGAAACATGTTTTCAAAAAACGTTTTCCTTTTGTCTTTATTTCTGTATATATATATATGTGTGTGTGTGTATGTATGCATCATCTCATAATCATATAAACACATGGACATGTATCATCTTATCTACACACAAAATATGTGCACACACACACACACACACACACACACACATATATATATATATATATATATATATAGTTATCCACAGACAGATCTGTTTCACTGTGTCACAGCTCATCAGTATGTGTAGATATATGATTGCTTCTTTCTTTCTTTTCCCCACAAATAATAATTATGAATTTCACCCCTTTGATTTCATCTTCCTGCATTTTAATAATTTTTTTAATTTAAAATTTTAATTTTAATTTTTATCATCTACATGTTATTTTTTTCTATTTAAATTTTACTATTGATATATCAATATCATAATTATTATTTGTGGGGAAAAGAAAGAAAGAAAGAAAGAAAAATAGTGAGAAAGAAAGAGACAAACATATAGAGGAATCTGTATCACTCAGGGTCTAAGAATTTAAGCAAGTATTTTTTTTCTATTGTGACATGTGGTTCTTAATTCAATTTTTTAAAAAAGTAGATTAGAGTTATTTATATGGTTTAAGATAACAAGTTTTTCTAAAAGGCATAAGTTACATCTATCTCCTTTTCTATTTTAAGATTTGGTTTTAACGATGATATTCCGAGTAATAATTGGGTTCTTGTTTTTACCAATAATATATGGATAAAGCAGTGCTTTTGCTGTATTTACTGTTGTTTTAAAACAACATGTGTTTGCAAAAGTGAAATTTCTACATGTTAGCTGTTGCTCCAAAGTAGAATTTGACATCATCATCATCATCTGAATGGATGCAAGTTCTATAAACAATACTTTTGGACTTACACTGGCCATTCAAAGGACAGGTTTTATTTTTTTCGGCAGTTACAATTATCTTTTAGAAAAGTCATTATTATTAGTATTAGAGTAACTGATATTATTCAGGTGAGCCAAGTATTTATTTGATATCATATTATTATGTTGTGAAATATATTTTTCTATGTTCTCAATGCAACTATAACTGACTTTAACATTGTTTTTTGTTGAATTTTTTTTAGTTTGAGTGAATGCTAGAAATATTTATGAATTAAATTTAGGAAGAATTTTCCAGTGTTTGCTTGGACATTACAGCTGGAAGGTGGGTTAAACCAAATAATGTTATGTTCACATACTTTCTGCTTATTTTTGCCTAATTTGTTTTTATACAGAACAAGCAGTATAGCCCAGTGTTGCTCAGGTGTAATGAAAGTTTAAAACTAATCCATGGTCCTGGAGCTCAGACTTTTTGGACGTTGGCACGAAAGACTAAAAAGCAATAGTTGTTTCCAGTTAAAGCGAAACCGTAGACTGAAAGAAAAATGAATGGATGTAAGTCAAATTTTGATTTCCTGGTATCGATATCAAATAAGTTTTTTTCATCGTAAACTGAATTTTGAAGGCTAAATAAGTCCTCTGAGTAAATGGTATCATGGCTGAGACTAAGAACTACAATTCTACCTACTTAGAGCCAAACCCGAAGCAAAAACTAAAATAAAGGGGCTGAAAAAAATACAGACATACAGTCAGATAAACAAACACACACACAAACATCTTGCCTTTTATGTATATATATCAATTTTCTGCACTATTGTAAGAACTGAAATTTAAAACTTCTAAATATCATTTCTTATGTCTTTGACTATGAGTGTATCAAATTTGATTAAAATCGGACCACTCCTTCTATAACTCGATTTTTTCGATTATCGATTTTTGATATTTCTCAAGGGTACCTCAACACAAAATCTAGCTAAGAACACTCGCAGATGCTTATAGTACATCTGTGTAAATTTTCAAGAAAATTGGTTCAGACACACATACACACACAAACAAAGTTCCATTTATAAATAAGTTAAGACATTCTAAACTAATGTTAAGTTTACTTTTTAAAGCATTAATGTATTTAATTTTGGAGTTGTTAAAAACTTCCCTATTGCTAAAGTTAGTACTTAAATGAAATATGATTGGTTTATGTAAGTTATTGATGATTCTAGTGGGGTGAGTTGAATCCCTATTGATGTATTTATGATTATGTGAGTTTTTATTGTACAGTTTGTACAGACCATTGTTCAGGTCGAAGGTGACATCTAAAAAATTTACAACTTTAGCATTAGTCATGCTAGTTATATTTAAATCGTGGTCTTTGAAAAACTTTATTAGAGTTTTTCTAAGTCTGTCCATTTGTTGTGGACTAGTTGTTTGTCTCCCAATATGTATATTTATTAATTCACATAACTATATATATATATATATAGCCCGGTATTGCTGGGGGCTTTTAGTGGTTATGTTGAAATGGTAAGGTCAAGTGCTAATTCAAAAAGCTCCAGTATGGGGTTGCCATGGCACATAAGCTAGAAAAATGTGAAGTAAGTATTGGTTTTTGCTGTATTTGTAAAACGGGATTCATACTTAGTCAATTTTTCTAATAAACAGGAATGATGTATGTACAATTGGAAGAATGGGGCGGGTGTTACAGGAGCCTGTAATGGGATGTGATGACATTGTAATGCAGAAAAAATAGATGCATTGTTCCTGCAATGTCAGTGAGGTTGGTACTTTGTAGAAAACATGAAATCGTTATGGCATATGATAAGGTAGAAGTTACAAAAAAAAAACAATTTTATTGGAATATGACTAAGCATTTTGGAGAAATAGATGATCAAAAAAGCAAAATTTTCCATTGATTTTTCCACACACTGTGTGTCAATTGAAATTTTTGTTCACATATCAAGGCATCAGACCTTGATCTACCAGTGATTTTTGATTAACCCTGTACATTGATTTGAAACATTTTTGTGTACATCAAAGGGCCAGACCTTGATCTACAAGTTATCCAATTTTGGTTGAATTTGCATAAGGTGTCTCACAGGAGTAGAGTTTGTAAATTTTAAGCATTTTGGTAATGTCTGCTGATCCTGTAAATCAATTCAAAAAATGTATGTACATCAAAGATTCATTTTATGATCAACAAGTGACTCAATTTTGGTTAAAATCAGACCAAGGGTTTTGGAGGAGTAGGGTTCATTAGAATGAAGACACACACACACACACACACACAGAGACATATCCATATATATATATATATATTACAGTTGGTTAGGTGAGAAACATAACATTTTCAATTTCTTATTTTAATCCATTATCCATTACACCACACCAAACCACACATATATTATCACATACAAAGCAAAATATAAGCCTAAGACAAATATTAATATATCATATCAAAATATTATAGAGCACTCACTATCATTGAGGATGTGCATTGTAGTGCATTGTATATTGACTCGGAACGAGATCGAATTCCAGCTGAATTTATTGCATTCACTTACACGCAAATACCCTTGGGAAAGGTATTAATCCGCCTCTTCCTTCCAGTTATGGGTTAAATAACAGGACAGATTGGGTTCTATAGCCTTGTTCGGCAACCAGTCTACCACAGAAAGCAATGGCAAACTACTGCGGGATAATCTTCTGCCCAGTCAGTCATGTCTCTTTCGAGACATGATCGCCCAAGCGTGTATCACGTATGGCACTTAACTGACTGACTCACTGTAAAAAAAAAACTTAAAATACTCAAAGTGAATTGCACAATGTGAAGGCTAGGCCAGGATGGTCATTAATTGATCAGAATTCTTTGTAAAAATGGTATTCTGACAGTGATGGATTTCCTATGTCTAAGTTTTGGACCTGAGATCAAAACATTGCAAAGTCAGTAGAGAGCTGCAGAAATTTTGAAGCATTGATATGCTTTCCACACCTATATTTGATAGACATGCTTTTTGTTTCTTATAAAATCTGTTCTGCCATTCCGTTACACAAGCTTGTTAAGTAAGTCATGCACCATTTTCCTCTGTCCCTCTTTATAGATTATGAAAACCAACAATCAATCTCAAAATACTAAAATATTTAAGAGATCATAAAAAAAGGATTTATAATTCAGAAATGTTGTCCTAAAAATTAAATTATGCTGTCTGTACATTTTTAGGGCCCCCTTTTTTTTTTAGATATGACTGCATTAATGCAGCCTCATGTAAAGACAATCAACCTAGGGAATGCTGAAGTGTTATGGTTGGTTGGTTGTTCTGTTTCTATGGCATATCAACCTCGGCAGGTCATTTATTACCAACTAAATTCTATTTATTTATTGCTGGTAACAACTTTTTCTTTCAACAATTTATTGTTGTTTTTATATAAGTTTTGTGTCTAGTAATACTTTTTCTTTTTGAATATCAAGATTCATTAATACTTTTCCCAAGGGTACCAGTGCTTAAGTGAATGCAGGGTATTCAAGTGGAATTCGAACTCGGCTCACCAATTTCTCTTTCCGAGCCGATATCCACTGCACCACAACATACATCCGTCACTAAACACTTACTGTACCTGGTATTCTCAGCTGGGGGGCTCATCTCAAGCCAACTATACACCAGAATTTCTTTGATGGTCTGGTGTGAAATTGAGTGCCAAGCCTATTCTAAAATACTGCTACATAATGTGGTCATCCATCTAAGTACTGCCTAAGCTCAGTGTTGCTTAACTTCGGTGATCAAGCGAGAACAGGTGTTATGGAAGTCTGGGTTGCTTTGTTAGTGGTCATCTGTATTGAGGGTTTGGATGTTAATACCTCATAGATTCTCAATAAGTTTCAGGTCATACAAACTGCCTGGTCAATCAAGTACATTAACATTATAGTCAGCAAACCAGTTACTAGTAATTTTGGCACAGCGGATACATGTGTTGCTTTGTATTTACTTTTATTACTGATCTTTACTCAGCACAATTCACATATATCATCATAACATTATGTAGCAGTATTTTAGAATAGGCTTGGCACTCAATTTCACACCAGATCATCAAAGAAATTCAGGTTTGTAGTTGACCTGAGATGAACCCCAGCTGAAAATAGAGATTAATGATTCTCCCATTGCCAGTGTTGACTTTGAAAATTGAACACCTGTAGGTTTGGCTGCTATATGCACATGCAAAAAAAAATGTTGAACAAATGATTGAGAGAAGAACAGTTGAGTAGACATCACAGATCAAGAGTGTAAGACTGTTCAGACTAGGAGCGATATGACCATTCAGACACTGGCCAATGGGAATCGATGATGTATCACAGTAAATAGAATATATTATTAGATATGAAAGTGTCAACACTGGTGCTATTCCCAGACCAGCATGTGTTTTATTTATCAACACACCTATTTCATTACAAATAACATGGAGTTAAATATAAAAGAAATGTGATCAGTTTAAAAAGAAAAGGATTTATTTAATGAAATAATTCAAGAAAAGAACTAATCTTTGCTATGTGCTGAATAACTCAAGAAATGAATGTGAACCAAACAAAACAGAAGAGCTTAATAAGTCTTTTATTGACATAAACACCAGATTTCTATGAATGAATGACTGCCTATAAAATTAAATGGCTTCTTTATCAATGCAGCACAAATTAGTTGCACACATGTTGCTCATATTGTTGGAGACAGGCATGAAAATTAAGAAAAAAATAAAACGACATGTAAAATCTAACAAAATAAAAAATTAAAAGTTTTCATTTTTCTGCCAATAAGATGAAGTGGTTTAAAACAGATAAAAAAATAAGACTGATCTTTTAAAAATGTGTTATTACCTATTTAAACTAATTATCAATTTTATTGAAGAAGTAAAAAAATACTATCATGAAAAAAGCAATTAGCAAAAATTTTAATAAACAATTAAAGCAGAACCTATTAAAACTGCAACATCTTAATGATAAATGCTAGAAATGTGAAATATTTTAATTACCATGACTTGGTATTTCTATTCTGTCAACATTTTAGTTTGAAATTCTCAGATTAATTTGTTCTAAATATTCTCAAAACAAAACGAATAATATGATTGGATTATTCACCATAATACCATTTCTGATATAAAAATCTAACAAGTCTTGCTCAAAATGATTAATTTTTGTTATCATTGCCTAAAAGGTCTTTCTTCTGGATGTGGAATAGCATGGCTCTCCACAACTTCCTATCCTTCGTAGCTCTTTTTTGCTATCTCTCCTAATCTCTTTTCTGTTGATCATTTACACAAGCACATTAGATAAGTTATTTGCTGATTTTCTCTATCCCTCATAACTTCAATATGTCCTGTGAGTGTCAAATTCTCCAAGCTTTCCTCTTTTCTCATTATGTGCCCTAGAAATTTTAACTATCTCCTTCTGATTCTAAGTATAAGTATTCGTTTAGCTTCCATTTTCTCTAAAACTTCCTTGATACTCTATGGGAAACTGAGCATCTAAATCTACATTTCTGTTGCCATAAATCTCTTCTTCATCTGCAAGAAGATTGTCCAGTATTCACTGCCATATAGGAGGAGTGATATCACATAGCATTTCAGTACTCTTTGTTCTAAGCATAATGTTCCTGTTTCTTAATATGTGGTGATACCGAGCAAAGCAAAGACCGGATGTTTGTCCTCGGAGGTCCAGAAAGCAAATGACCAAAACTGGTCTTTGCACACCCAGCTCCACACATATGTTCCAGCAGAAAACCAAAAATTAATTAAATATCAAATTCCTGTTCCAAAGCCTATGCAAATTTTATTTATCATCCAATCACACTAACCTGCTCCCATTCTATCAAACACTCTTCCCATCTGCCCAACTCTCATCCTTGGTATCCTTACTCATCTGTCACCTTCCTCCTGACATTCCCTATGTCTAACCACTCCTTCTCTTTACCTTCCCCTATGTAGCCCCATGCACAATAGTGGCAGTGGAATGCCTTGCTTGGGGTGAGATGATTAAAAAAAAAAAATGGGAAGCCCAGAATTAATATTCTCAAATGACCTGCTGGGACCCACAAAGATGAAATAAAAAGCCAACACATAAAGCATCACCAGAGTTGAGAAAGTATGAGCATAATTAGCACATCCCTTGACCCCCTCAAGCAATCTACTATGCTCCCCTCGCCTTTCCCTCTCACCTCCTTCTTCACTGTTCCCTGAGCTACTTACTGGATTAAAACATCAAAGACATTCCTAACTGACAAACACTCCCACATACATACCACAAACTCTCTTTTCAGCATCTACTGCTATAAACATTTTAACATCTTTTGGACCCATCCTAAAGACATTACTTTATTTGTAATAGATATCTGTGTATATATAAAATGTTGTTTCTATACTAAACACTAAAGACATTGGACTTTATAGAGATGACAGACTTATAGTAATAAGAAATACCACAAACTTCAAAATAGACAGGGTTAGAAAAATGATACACAAGGAGTTTAAAAATCTCAATTTAAAAGAAATAGTTAAAGCCAAGATAAAAAAAAGTAGATTTCCTCAATGTAACTTTAGATCTAAGGAAAAATATACACCAACCATACAAAAAACCAAACACAAACCCTTTATACATCCACCCAAAATCTAACCACCCTCCTTCTATCATCAAGCATATACCCTCATCAATAGAACACAGAATTAGTAGAAACTCGGCTAATGAGGAAGTCTTCAATAAACATAGCAATTTTATAATACTGCATTGAAAAATAGTGGATACATAAACCCAAATATTAAATATGTATACAAGAAAAGCAACCCTCGAAGAAAAAATAGGAATAGGAAAATCATCTGGTACACACCCCCTTACAACCAGATGACTAATGGTAGGTTGGGAAAAAAATTCCTTGAGTTAATTAGGAAACACTTCCCGGAGAAAAGTCCACTAAGTAAGATCTTTAATAAAAACACTATAAAATTAAGTTACAGCTGTATGAATAATCTAGAAAAAATTATAAAAAACCACAATAATAATATTTTTAAAAAATTCAACAAACCCAGTAAAAATAACCAGACAACAGAAAATAACAATTTAGACAAGAAAAGATGTAATTGTAAAAACCCCATAATCTGTCCGCTAGAAAATAGGCATTTGACGGAATCGATAATCTATCAATGCGAAATATCGACGAAGGAAAACCCAAACAATATAAAAGTCTATATAGCGAGTACTAAAAACACTCTAAAGCAGAGAATTTACCAGCATACCTCTTCATTTAATAATAGCAAATACAGAAATAGAACATCCCTATCGAGATATCATTGGTATCTAAAGGAAACAAAAAAACACCTAAAATAAAGTGGAAAATCCTAAAAGAAGCTAAAACATGTAAGTCCTTAAATGAACCATGTTCATTATGCTTATATGAAAAACTATTTATTATTAGATCCCTTAAAAAAATGTCATATGTAGACATTGTAAATTATTCACATTAGAAAATGGATAAAACCTAAATTAAATAACATGCATATAACTAACAAGCACATAAGAAAAATAATCACTGACGAATTAGGTAAAAATAAAAATAAAAATAAAGCCAAAAATAGAATAAGTTAGTTTCCTTTTTTTTTTTTAATAAATCCCCCCTTTGTATCAGGATAATAAACTTGACAGCAAATGGATAGATGGAGCAAAAAAATAGCAGTTTGAGGGTTTTTTTTGAAAAAATCATATCTTTAAAAAATAGACTAAAGGGGTCGAGAAAAGAGATTGGTACTACTAAAAAGGAATATCACATCAAATGTAATAAAACTGAAGGGAAAATGATAAGATCAGATGAATGTGAGAGAAAACATTAAGGCAGGAAAAAAAGACACGAGAAAGATAGGGTCAAGGAAAAAGAAAAAAAGAGGAGGAAAAAAGTTGGTTAGCACAGAAATTCTTCGGAGTCAAACCCCAAAGTGAATCTCCATTCTGATTAGCCACACACACACATACACACAAAAAAAACACCCACATACATTCACAGTAAACCGAAAGTATTTGTCATTTAAATGTAAATCATCTGCACAACCACACCAACATTGCCTGATGATGAGAATTAATCTTGAAACATAGAAATTTCCATGTCGCAATGTAAAATTGACATAACCATATAATTATATTATATTATATTATATCATATTATATTATATTATATTAAGCTCTATAATACTCATTATATTGAGCACTGTTTATAATAAAATAAATGCCAGAGCACTCAAATTAAAAAAAACCTTGAGTCCTCTTCACTTGGAATTATATATATATATATATTCAGTTAGACAGGTGTGAGTTTGTGATCCTGGGTTTCACACTTTTGCAATCGTCAGACAAACTGATTCAGTTTGTCTGACGATCACAAAAGCATGAAACCCAAGGTCACAAACTCACACCTATCTAACTTAATATGTTAGCTCTATCACTGATATTGAGTGCTTCAAATAAGTACCATGCATATATAATATATAAATAATATATATAACAAGTTGCATATATATATATATATATATATATACACATTTATATACATACGCATTTCATATATATATATATATATATGTGTGTGTGTGTGTGTGTGTGTGTGTGTGTGTGTAGGTATGTATGCAAATATAGTAGTCGCTTCTTGATCAGGTAGTGAAGAAAGGTATGTTTGTTTTTTATATAGCAAGGACGGTTTAGTCATGTATGGTAGCAAAATACCATATGCAAATACCATATTTCATCTCCAGGTATGTTACAATGACAGCATCATTGGAGAATAGACAAAAGTAATTTAATGACTTTGATCTTAGTTTATTTTCTGTATATATTTATATACACATCTATAGCTCCATTTTGAAAAGATCACTCACTTCTCATTGGCTTGTGACCTTATATCATTGTTGTGAAAGCTTTTTGCTAGGTTGGTTGAACTATTTTTAGAGATGGTGAAATTTTGGTATCCTTGTTATTATTTGTTTATTTCTTTTTATACATCTTGGTTGTGAAAGCTTTTTTCATTGGTTGGTTAAACTATGGCTTTGTTTGCTTGGCAATTTGTATTATCCATTTATTGTTAGAGATGATAACATTTTGTTTTTTCTTTTATTTATTTTTATTTATTTATTTCTCTATCACTAATACTATTCTAATTAACCTTTTGATTTCAGTACTGCATTTTCCATCTTTTGTTAAGACACTTCTTAGATATTTAAATTTTTGTACTTGTTTGATTTTAGTATCACCAATTTGTAATTTGCATGTTGGGCTGTTTGTTTTTCTAAGAACCATCCATTCTTTCTTCTTTCAATTGTTGTTTAGTCCTTTCTTCTTGCTTTCCTTTACTACATTCTGTAGGAGTTCATATAGTTTCCTTTTTGTGTCTGCTATCAACAATGTGTTATTTTTATATCTTATGTTGTTAAGATTGTGGCCACCAATAATGAATCTCGGTGTGACTTATGATTCTTTTAGGATTCAGTCAGTCAGTTAAGTGCCATACATGATAAACACTTGGGCGATCATGTCTTGAAAGAGACATGGTTGACTGGGCAGAAGATTATCTTGCAGTAGGTTGCCATTATGTTCTGCAGTAGACTGGTTGCCAGCCAAGGCTATAGAACCCAATCTGTCCTGTTATTTAATCCATGACTGGAAGGGAAACATGGATTAATACCTTTCCCAAGGATATTTGTATGTAAGTGGATGCAATAAATTCAACTGGAATTTGAACTTTGCTCCTTAATTTCTCATTACAAGTGAATATCCACTGCACCACAATGCACATCCCTTTCAGAATTGCCTCACTGTAAAGGTTGTTTAAGCCTAGTGAAAAAACACATTCTTGCCTTACACCCCTTTCTATTTTTGTACATTTATTGAATTCAATTTATATCGAATAATATCCTTCCCAAATATATATAGAATATAATATCCTTCCCAAATTTATATAGAATAATATCCTTCCCAAATAAATCAAGCTTACCTAGCAGTTCTAACAGTTCATTGTGTTGTACTTTATCAAACACTTTTGCATTATCTATAAAATATAGGATTTTCTTAGGCCTTCCAGTATATCACCCCTATCAGTATATCAATATTTCTGTAACTTAGTCAATATGAAATCATCTAAGACTGACAGCATCTCTATTACAATTCCATCTGGTCCTGTTGCTTTGTTACTACCCAATTGGCCAGTACTGTTTTCATTTCTGACATTAAGATGTATTCCTGATCCATGCCCATGTTACCATTACTAAACCAAATATCTAAATGTTCTAATTTCACATATTAGTCCCTTACTGATCACACAATAAAATATATACTTTAAATGATCAAATTAGGATTATAAATTAAAATAATGCTAAAGTGAAAATTTTTTAAATCATAAGTATGGCTGGATTATTATTTTTTAAAATTATTATTCACTCTGTACAAGGCTCAAGAGTTACTCAAAGAAGATGATTACAGGGTAAAAAGCACAGTTTAAGGGAACATGTGGGGAAGATAACAGTTAACCTGAGAATTGAACAGGTTAAGATTGTAGTGACTGAAAGAGCATCCTCTTGGGAGTCAGTTTCACAAAGCAGTGGTTTGTGAAAAGAAGTTACTTGAGTGGAATTTACATCTCACTAATAGGATACAAAGGGAATAAGGGTGGTTTGCTACAACATGCATGGCAGGTCTTATCCATGATCAGAATTAGTAGAACTGGGAAATGTAGCTTGTCTGAACAACTTCCACGAAAATAGCAATAGAGCAGCAAGAGGCTTTCAATGTTTTATCTGTGAGAAAGAGTATGGCAACAGTACTCCATTCTTGACTTCATCTGATCTGTGGGAAAGAGATTAATGGGTGCCCATATATGGCAACAGTACTCTATTTTTGACCTCATCTGATCCGTGGGAGAGAGATTATAGGGTGCCCATATATGGCAACAGTACTCTATTTTTGACCTCATCTGATCCGTGGGAGAGAGATTATAGGGTGCCCATATATGGCAACAGTACTCTATTTTTGACCTCATCTGATCCGTGGGAGAGAGATTATAGGGTGCCCATATCTGGCAACAGTACTCCATTCTCAACTTCATCTGATCCGTGGGAGAGAGATTATAGGGTGCCCAAATATGGCAACAGTACTCAATTCTTGACCCCATTGGATCTCTGGGAAAGAGATTGTAGGGTGCCTATATATGACAACAGTACATCATTCTCAATCTCATTTGTCTCTGGCAAGAGTAGAGGAGAGTAAGAGGAGTCAGGTAATTGCTTGAATGGTATAAGAAACCAATCATTTTACCAGCATCCTTAGCAATAGATCCTATATATGAATTCAATTTGAGATCTAGGTTGAGCTTAAATCTCAGTAGGCACCCAAGGCATGGAGACTCCCCGAGAGAACAACTGTTCATAATGATAGGTAGAAACAAAGGGTTTGCTTAGTTGTGATGGACAATTTCTTTTGTAACTGAGCCTGTCTTTCTCTACTGTCCCTTGTACATTACTAAATCTTTCTTTTTCAATCGCCCTTGTTGAATTACCACTCACTTCACCAAAAGATTAAAGTAAAAGATTTAAAGTAAAGTAAAGATTTTCTTTTTCTTTTTCTCCCTTTCTTGCTGCTTCAGCCCTCTTTTATCCTACTAACACCACAAACGATTGACGAATTAACATTCTTTGCTTTTGTCTTCAGTTTCCCAGGCAAATGGCATTCTCCAGTTTGACCAATCAGCACATAACTTGCTAAGATGTACAAAAGCCACCAGCATAAAATATACAATTTTGGACTAACCCAACATGAGGAGGTTCATACCATTTTCAAGGAACAAAATGCTGCTACTACGTGTTGTGTATTGAGGTACGAAACTTATTTTCCTTTATACCAAACGCAAGCTACTCTGACTTGTTTCTATGTAATTGTTCACCACACATCACTAGTTTGGTTTTTAAGGTATTGAATGTGACTGACCAGTTTTTCTCCTACTGAGTGGTTACAGACTGAAATATTATTAAAATAAATATTAATTTTTCCTAACTCTTCATGTTAAGTTTTGGTTCTGTATTAAATGATAAGAAATACAGTATTAGTATCATTATTTTCTTATCATTATCTAAGACATATCTCTCAAGACTCACCCATTTTTGTTAACATGAAGTGAGCTAATGACTGGATTGACTTCATACAAAAACATCAAGAGTTTATGATAGTTTGTGCACTAAAATAATTAGCAGAATTATATTTTTTCATACTTTAAAATTTGCAATACCTAAAATTAGTACCACTGTGGGATTACTTCACTTTGTCTGCCAACGAACTTTGCTCAGTATCTATTAGATGGCATGGCAATTGGTAGTATAAAAGTAAAAAACTCACTCTTTTTCTTGCTCATTCAGTCACAGGATGTGGTAGGTAAAAGATATTTTCTGCCAAAGGAGATTTTTTTTCCCTTAGAAAACCAACTTTTTAACTTCACACAACGACATGGCTCATCACACACATAAATTAAAATATTGATCACCAGTTAAATTTATGTCTGTTGTTGCAATATTTTGCTAAAGCTGTGAAGCTCAAATATTTAACAATATAATAGGGGAATTTCTATGAGTCTTTTATTGATGTGTAATTTGCCATTCAACTGGAATTCGAACTCGGCTTCACTGGATATCTACTTGAAACAAGAAATTGGGGAGCTGAGTTCGAATTCCAGTTGAATTCCTTGTATTCACATATGCACAAATACCCTTGGGAAAGAGTATTAATCCATCTCTTCTCTCAAGTTATGGGTTAAATAACAGAACAGATTGGGTTCTCTAGCCTTGGCTGGCAACCAGTCTACCACAGAAAGCAATGGCAACCTACTACAGGATAATCTTCTACCCAGTCAGTCATGTCTCTTTCAAGATATGATGACCTAAGCGTGCATCACATATGGCACTTACCTAACTGAATTTGCCATGGGATGTGCGTTGTAGTGCAATGGATATTGACTCGGAACGACAAATCAGGGAGCCGAGTTCAAATTCCAGTTAAACTCCTTGCATTCACTTATGCACAAATACCCTTGGGAATGGTATTAATCCATCTCTTCCCTCCAGTTATGGGTTAAATAATAGGATTGACCTGCTTAAATCCTCTGGTATATTGCTGTTGTTGTAGATTTCATTCTTCTAGGGACATTAACATCTCTATTACAATCCCATCTGGTCCTGCTGCTTTGTTTCTCTTCAATTTGGCCATTGCCGATTCCACTTCGTTTTTTAATATTTCTAGTCTATTCATAATTTTGTGCATTGCTGGTTACTCTCTCTTGTCATGGAAGAGATCTCTGATATACTCTCTGAAGTATTTTTTGTTTTTCTAATATTAGTGTACCATCCTTTGCTTTTATGCATCCTGTTATTGAGCAGGTCCTTTGCCCTGTTAGTTCATTTATTTTTTTATACATGTCTCTATTATTTGTTGCGCTCAGCCTCTCTACCTCGGAGCATTTGTCATTGAGCCATCTTTCTTTTGCCTGTCTACATTTGTTCCATAATTCCTTATGTAGTCTCTTGTATTCTATTCCATATCTTGGCATCATTTTCTGTCTCTTTTGCCTCAGGTCAAGAATCTCTTCAGTGGTCTACTCATTTTTCTTCTGGTGTACTTTTGCATTTGGAATGATGTTATTCACCAATGTCACTATAGACACTCTTAGTGCATCCCATTTTGAGCTTCCATTTCCATTTTGAGCTTCCATTTCCATTTTGAGCTTCCATTTCCAATTTGTCTTTCATATATCCTTTTCATGCTCTCTTTATACATTTCCTGCAGTCTTAGGGCCATGTTAGGTTTCTTTAATTTCCTTAGTTTTATCCTTATTTTGCATATGGCTGGTAGGTGGTCGCTTTCGCAGTCCACACTGGGGTAGGCTTTGCAGTGAAGGACTGCATTTCTGAATCTCTAGCTGATAGTAATGTAATCAGTTTGGTTCTTATTTTGCATATGGCTGGTAGGTGGTCGCTTTCGCAGTCCACACTGGGGTAGGCTTTGCAGTGAAGGACTGCATTTCTGAATCTCTAGCTGATAGTAATGTAATCAGTTTGGTTCTTATTTTGCATATGGCTGGTAGGTGGTCGCTTTCGCAGTCCACACTGGGGTAGGCTTTGCAGTGAAGGACTGCATTTCTGAATCTCTAGCTGATAGTAATGTAATCAGTTTGGTTCTTATTTTCTCCTTCTGGACTTCTCCATGTCCATAGTCTTCTTGGGTGCTCTTGGAACCAGGTGTTGGTTATTATCTGGTCATTTGCTGTGCACGATTGAACCCATTTTTCACCATGGCTATTGCATTGTCCCAGTTCAAAATTGCTGACAGTTCCACCTTTTCTTCCTTGGCCAACTTTGGCATTCAGATCTCCCATGATAATTCTGATTTCTTGTGATTTGCACTGTACCTTGGCATAATCTAGCATAGAGTAGAAGGACTCGATTTCTTCTTCTGTACTTTGTGATGTTGGTGAGTATACCACTATTACTGATATATTGAGAGGCTTTCCTTTCATTTTAACTACTAGATGGTGGTAATATCACTACTAATATTGCTGCTGATACCTCAGTTTAATTGTCATATTAAAAATTATAAAAATTTGTACGAAATCAGGAAAAAATGGAAACATTTTTGTTTGCCATATATATTTATAAAACTTATCCATGTGTAAAAAATCCTGTCATTTTGTTTTAGTTAAACTATATTTTTCATTAAATAACTTTACCTTGAATAATTGTATATCTACTTAGCAACCAGATTTCATTCCAATAATTGTATATCTACTTAGCAACCAGGTTTCATTCCAATAATTGTATATCTACTTAGCAACCAGGTTTCATTCCAATAATTGTATATCTACTTAGCAACCAGATTTCATTCCAATAATTGTATATCTACTTAGCAACCAGATTTCATTCCAATAATTGTATATCTACTTAGCAACCAAGTTTCATTCCAATAATTGTATATCTACTTAGCAACCAGATTTCATTCCAATAATTGTATATCTACTTAGCAACCAGATTTCATTCCAATAATTGTATATCTACTTAGCAACCAGGTTTCATTCCAATAATTGTATATCTACTTAGCAACCAGGTTTCATTCCAATAATTGCATATCTACTTAGCAACCAGATTTCATTCCAATAATTGTATATCTACTTAGCAACCAGGTTTCATTCCAATAATTGTATATCTACTTAGCAACCAGGTTTCATTCCAATAATTGCATATCTACTTAGCAACCAGGTTTCATTCCAATAATTGTACAGCTGTAGAGGCTCATCCCTTGTTCCCGGTTTAGGATGTGGTTTCCGGTTTTCTCTTTTCCAAATCTTTTCACTCCTACATAGCCCCAGCACATCAGTGGTGTTACCGCCTTGCTCGGGATGATATGATTAAAAAAAAAGATTTATGACACTTTTAATTTATTACTAAACGTTTATACAGTAGTGTTCTGAACGGTAAAAGAAATAAACAAACTTACGGATCTGCTCTATATTCCTTACATTACTTTAGTTAGAATACTGAAAATACAGTAAAGTAATTTTTATTTTTTACTTCATCTATTCATTTTATAAAAAGAGTGAAAAACAGTCACAACTGATAAGAATTTTTTATTCATTTGATGAGATTTTGCAGCTATAGCCATAAGTTCAGTGAGAGGTGGTCCTTTTGTAGCTATAGCCATAAGATTTTGTAGCTATAGCCATAAGTCCAGTGAGAAGTGGTCAATTAAACAGGTCAGCCATCAAGTATCTATTTGTCTGCATGCATATTTAAATTTTTTCTGTAAAATTCATAAATTACACTTTGAAAAATTTAGTATAATCTGAAATTTTTTGTATAAAATTAAATTCAACAGGCTACATAAGTTTCTGTAATAAAGAGTTTCAAGTTGGATTAATTCTTACAATACATACACATCCATGTTTTTTTTTATTGAGTCAGGGCCAGGATTAATCTCACACAAAGCAAGGCGCATTCTGCTTGACAAGATCTGTCATAATGATTTGAAGTTTTTTCAAGACTGGATGCTTTTCCTGACGTGCAACTCAGACACTCTTGAGACAGCATCTTTAGTAAGGTTACCGTTCAAGGCTCGAGCCCCAGTCCTAGCCTCCCTCTCTCTCTCTCTCTCTCTCTCTCTCTCTCTCTCTCTCTCTCTCTCTCTCTATCTATCTCTCTCTATACACACACACACACACATATATATATATATATATATATATATATATATATATATATTTTTTTTTTTTTTTCTAAACATATATTGTTAAATATAAAAGACAATGAATGTCTATTATATTTAATCATGAGCTGTTCTAAACGTCATATTTTGGCTTTAATTTCAGTTGAAAATAAAAACAAAAATTCTCCAGCATTTGGATAATTTTTTAAGTTGGTTCTAAGCTTTTGGCTTGCATGAGCCATCCATAAAAAATTATCCAAATATTGGAGAATGTTTGTCTTTATTTTCAACTGAAATTAAAGCCAAAATATGACGTTTAGAATGGCTCATGATTAAACATGATAGACATTCATTGTCTCTTATATTTAACAGTATATGTTTAGAAAATTATTTGCTGCCTCAATACACTATATATATATATATATATATATATAGGGGTGTATTGAATGAATTATCTTCTAAATTACACAAAAATGAAAATAATACTGATATCACATTTTGACAAATATATGTACAAAAATTACACAAAAATATCTTGAAATAGTAAAGAGTAAATGTATTCAATAAAATAATCATTGGCTTTAACCACATCCTCCAGACAACTTCAGAATTTCTGGATGGTCTCCTTGTTGGTGAATACTGCCATAATGTTTGCCTTCAGTTCATCTTTGGTAATACAAGGATTTTTGTTAGTCTCTCACTTAACTGCATCGCACACATGATAATCAAGGGTGTTGCAGTCTGCGGAGTTAGGTGTAATGAGTAAGGAGTGATGTGGTCGCAGAAGTTGTCTGACAACCTAGAGCAGCACTACTTTCTCAAAGCACTTGATGTCAGTCTCCGTGTTGAGTCTGAGGCCCTGTAGGAAGATGAATGAAAGCAAAATGTCATCATCACTAGTGATCATTCCAATCACCATTAGACTCATCCAGCTCTTACAAAATCTTTTACATTGTCCTCAAATTGACAGCCAAACACACTGGAATATTCATATTGGAGCTTCCGACACAAATGCTAAGTAGTACAGCATGCTGTTTCCAAATTTCTGTTGAAGTCAAGTGTGTCATGGTGCTCTTTTTCTCACAGATGATGCCTAATTGACCCTACTATACTGTTCGGTTGACAAAATCAAAAACAAACAATGTATGAACCCTTTATTACAATCACTGTTGTATATCATCTTTTGGTAGTCATGAGTTATCTCCCTCTAACCCTGTAAGTTACTTGTTCACCACTGCTGTAGCCTGGTATTGAACTCACAAATCTTTGGATCAAGTCACAGGAACTAACCAACATCTATATCCGCTGGACAATGTGTCCTTAAGGAACAACTGAATTTTTTGGGATTTATAAATCTAATGTTCAGTAACTTTTTTTTACTAGAGTTCATATTGCAATTTTTTTAAGTTAATGGTTTTCGCGAATATTTTGGATGTTAATAGTTTTCTCTAGTATTTCATACCAGAGCTCATATTGCAATTTTGATGCAACTGATTATCTCTGGCATGCCATATTACTGGTTCCCATATTGTGTTCATCTCTATGCTTGGGCGGCTTAGGAAATTTTTGTAGCCTAGTATATGTGCTGATTCCTTAAATTTATGTAGTTTCCAGTGGCATTCTCTATCTGTTATTTCAACTTCATCTCATAGGGGGCAGTGATCCCCTTTCTCGCTCCATACAAATACGAAAAATATTTTAAAGAAAGTAAAAACAAAAAGGACACTTATACTAAAAATCAGAGTGAGAGAGAGAGAGAGAGCTGAAAGAAACACACAACAAGGGAATGCGATTGGAGAATTGAATACACATAGGATAGATTGAAAGCAAGAGAAACAGAGAAGAACAGTAAATAACCTAACAGGCTTTATGTAAATGCTTTAAAGGATAGGGAATTGTGGAGAAACATGATTCTTCAACATCTTGAAGAGGCTATGGCACATAAAGCAAACATATATGCAAGCACATTGTTACATTATTCTAAACTAGCAGTGTAGCCCGGCATTGCTCGGGTGTAATGAAAGCTTTAAAACTAATCCATGGTCCTGGAGCTCAGACTCTTCGGATGTTGGCACGAAAGACTAAAAAGCAATAGTTGTTTCCAGTTAAAGCGAGACCGTAGACTGAAAGAAAAATAAATGGATCTAAGTCAAATTTTAATTTCCTAGTATCGATATCAAATAAGGTTTTTTCATCGTAAACTGAATTTTGAAGGCTAAATAAGTACTCTGAGTAAATGGCACCTACTTAGAGCCAAACCCGAAGCAAAGACTAAAATATAAGGGCTGAAAAAAATACAGACATACAGGTAGATAAACAGACACACACACAAACATCTTGCCTTTTATGTATATATATCAATTTTCTGCACTATTGTAAGAACTGCAACCTTGAAACTTCTGAATATCATTTCTTATGTCTTTGTCTATGAGTGTATCAAATTTGATTAAAATCGTCAACCACTCCTTCTATAACCCGATTTTTTCGATTATCGATTTTCGATATTTATCAGGGGTACCTTGACACAAAACCTAGCTAAGAACACTCGCAGACGCTTATAGTACAACTGTATAAATTGTCAAGAAAATTGGTTCAGCCGTTTTGGAGTCTATAGATAACGGACACATACATACACACATATACACATAGACAAAATTTTATTTATAAATAAGTTTAGATAGTACTGTTGAAAGAGTGTTGCATAACTTAAAAAAGAAGAGAGAATCAGTGTTTATTTATCTTTAAACAATTCTGTCTTGACCAGCATGCCACACTCAGTCTCCCTAGTTCTACAATAAAGTAATACTTGGCTAACTTCCAAGCAAAACCAATAATAAAGATGCTGCTCTTCATACATATCTGTGAGACTTAAAGGGCTTGATTTTTATATACATTAAAAATATAAACAACTATGAAACACCCTGATTCTTTGACTTCTTTTCATTTAATAAGCACAGGACATTGGGCTGCTGATTTCTTTAATTATTTAGCAATAGAAATAATAAAAAAGTAATGAACTGCATGAATTAAAAAAAATCTTTACTTTTTTACTTGAATTACAACAGAAACAAAAATCAGAAACATATGAAAAAAAAATTATCTTTAAAACTCAATTTGGTAAAGATCCAAAAGAACTGCAGTTGTATAGCCAGAGCAAACATATCAGCACTTGTAACCAGAATTTTACTTAACAGAAATTTCTCTGCAAAAGTTTACATAGAATTCCAAAGTACAGAACAAGAACCCCATTTGTTTTATATTTTCTTTTTAATTTTATTCATTTTCTTGTGTCATCAAATGAAATTCATTTCAAAATAGAAATACATTTAATTACATTTACTTTAAAGAAAGACCAAATTTCAAAGCCACTGAAAGTTTGGTTCTATTTTAGGATATACTAGCAGTATAGACCAGCGTTGCTCGGGTGTAATGAAAGCTTTAAAACTAATCCATAGTCCATAGTCCTGGAGCTCAGACTCAGCCTAAAGAATATTTGTGTGAAGTTTGGTGAGAATCGGATAAAAATTGTGGATTTGCATTAAGGACATACAGACAGATAAACAGACACACACACACAGAAACATCTTGCCGTTTATATATATATATATATTATCGATTTTCTGCACTATTGTAAGAACTGCAACCTTGAAACTTCTGAATATTGTTTCTTATGTCTTTGTCTATGAGTGTATCAAATTTGATTAAAATCAGACCACTCCTTCTATAACCTGATTTTTTCAATTATCGATTTTCTATATTTATTGGGGGTACCTTGACACAAAACCTAGCTAAGAACACTCGCAGACGCTTATAGTACAATTGTGTAAATTTTCAAGAAAATCGGTTCAGCCATTTTGGAGTCTATAGGTAATGGATACACACACACATACACACACACACACACACACACACACACACACAAAGTTCCATTTATAAATAAGTTAAGATATATATATCTCGACCAATTTGGTGTTAGTCAAATTTGCTAAACCCTAAGCCATAGACACATGGAATCAGAGAAAAGAAACTTTAGTGTGTTATATATAAACGGCATATACACACGCCAGTCACCAAAAGAACTCAATTCATTGCTGAAGATTTATGCATATTTGCCAAAGTGGTAACTATTTTTTTCAAATTTTCTTCTCTAGAGTGCTTATATATATTTAATGTATCGAGGCAGCAGATAATTTTCTAAACATATACTATTAAATATAACAGACAATGAATGTCTATCATGTTTAATCATGAGCCTTTCAAAACATTGTATTTTGGCTTTAATTTCAGGTGAAAATAAAAACAAATATGTCTAACATTTGGATAATTTTTTATTATGCTGGTTCTAAGCTTTTGGCTCACATAAGCCATTTTCAGAGAGGTTACAGGGATGTAACTCATAGTTCAAATCTATGATCTTTTATTTAAAACAAAGTGTAACACTATTTACAGCTAGTAAACAGTAATGAAGAGTTAATGAATAGAACAATGGGTGTACCAAGAGAAGAATGAGGGTTTTTTTTCAAAGAGCTGGTAAATAGAAATGAAACATTAATATATAGAATGTTGGGCATAGCGAGAGAAAGAATGAAGATTTCTTTTCAAAGAGCTGGTAAATAGAAATAAAGGTTTAATGGATAGAACGGTAAGCATAGCGAGAGAAAGAATGAAGATTTCTTCTTTTTTTTTCAAAACCATCAAAAAGAATTTCCCATGCAAAAGCCAAATTGCAAGAAAGCCGTGTCCTTTTTGGCTGACAGTTGATTGATGATTGTGGATTTTCAGAGAGCTGGTTATCAAAACACGAATGAATAGAAAAGACCAACATACACAAAATAGTCAGTCAGTTAAGTGCCATACGTGATACACACTTGGGTGATCATGTCTCGAAAGAGACATGACTGACTGGGCAGAAGATTATCCCGCAGTAGGTTGCCATTACTTTCTACAGTAGAATGGCCAAGGCTATAGAACCCAATCTGTCCTGTTATTTAACCCATAACTGGAAGGAATAGACGGATTAATACCTTTCCCAAGGGTATTTGTGCTTAAGTGAATGCAATGAATTCGGCTGGAATTCGAACTCAGCTCCCTGATTTCTCGTTCCGAGCCGATATCCAATGCACCACAACAGGGAATGATAAAATTTGATTAATGACTTTAAGACAGGTTATCCAAGGCAGCCCACAAATGGAATGCACTGTAGCCAGGGTTTGGGAATTAAGATTTCTTTGTTATTAAAGAAATCACCAACCTGATAGAAATGAAGAAATTTTAAAAGGCCATCTGGTGAGTGATAAAAATCTAGATTTGAGAATTTATTTGATGGAAAAGTAGCTGTCAGTAAAGACCATTTGGTCAATGTTGGAAATGAAAACAGAACAAGAAGAAAAATTTGGCAGCTTAGATACAGTCACTTTCTCACCGGTGCAGTGTGGCTTTCCTGTGTCTCTGCTACAAATACTTTCCTGGCTTCTGCTGCAATGAACTTAACTCACTGGTGTCCCCTATATATGAATTTACTCAAGCCACAAGATTAGCAACTAGATCCCACCCTTTTACTGTGAAACCAATAAATTGTAAATGCAAATTCTACTCCATCAGCTTCTTTTCTTGCACTTCCTGCCTGTGGAATTCCCTTCCATTTACTTGCTTTCCTGACAGCTATAATGTCCAAGAATTTAAATGTAAGGTCAATAATCTCCTATCTTACTAACTTGCATCCTGTCTCTCATGCTCCTTTCTCTGGCCACTCCACTTTCATCAGTATTCTCATCCTTCTCTTACCCTCTTCCTGACAGCCCCTATAACCTGTCAATCTTTCTCACAACTTTCCTTCTATGTAACCCCCTGCAAAACAGTGGCAGTAAACTGCCTTGCTTGGGGCAATATGATTATAAACAAGAAAACAAAAACAGAAATTTTTGAAATAATAAATTTTAATTAATGACTATGAAATGAGCCACACCAACCAGTTCAGGATTACATTGGTCAAGAGGTAACTGAGGTGGTGGGCACAGGTGAAAGGCTGAAGAGGGTGGGGAGATTGTCCACACTTTTTTGGAGGTGATGGTGTGAGATACCAATAAGAGAGGGAAGGAGTTATTAGGGCAGGTTGATGCCTCTAACCACTACTCACGGGGAAAAGGGCATTTGAGATGGTAATTAACTACTAGTAGACAAAATGAATCTTTTGTGAGTAGATGTCCATAAATATGAAGGCCCAAAGCAGCTGAAATCAACTGTATTTCAGTTGGAGCTGTCACGGAGTTGAGAGAGATTGCAGTTGGAAAAGAGAGACATGTTATCATATGACTGCTTGCCGGAGAAGAACCTCTGACTTAAGTCTTGTGCCAGACTTACGAAACCAGGTGAAGTGTTACACCTAATAGAAGAAATGGATTGTCATTATAACTGTCTGCATGAGAAAGTTGTAATTTCAAACCAGGTGCTATTCTGAAATAAAAGATATAAGAGCTTCTTAAATTCTGTTAAGATATTCTTTTTTATCTTGCATCTTTTACTCTGCATGGGTCGATCTATTATAGTAATTTCTGAAAACTATTCAACTTTGCCCACCTTATGATCAAACAAAACAATATGATATAAGGCAGGGTTTTTAGACTGAAGTGATCAACTCATTGATCAAGCCACAAAGATTGAGTATTTTGGATGACCAACAAGTGGTGGGAAGCGACAAAAGAAACTAACTTAAAAACTCATATGTAGGATAGATTTTCAGCTATTATACATTAAAGAAAAAAAGAGATTTTATTATATGTATTTTCTTCTTTTATGGACATAGGCAATCATGGCCTTCCACATTGCTCTATCTCTATGTAGTCCTTAACAAGCTTTCTCTTGGTACTCCTCTCAAACCCTTCTCCACCCTCCATTTGAGCAAACCCATCAAGTATCCCATACATTGCTTTCCCCTGTCACTCTTTCCCTCTATATGTCCTTTGAGTATCAGACTCTCCAAGACTTCCCTCCTCATTACATATCCCAGAAACTTCAGCTGTCTTTTCCTGATGTTAAGTATGTTTCCTTTTTGCTTTCATCTTCTTCAAAGCTTTGTTATTGCTAAGATGTTCAGCCCATGGTATGCTCAGCATACTTCTGTAGAACCACATTTCTGTTGCTTCAAGTCTTTCCTTCATCTTTGATGAGACTGTCCAGCATTAACTGCCATATTGAAGAACAGACATTGCATAACAATCTAGTAGGAAAACTATGTATAATTTATATATATCAGAAACAATTGTAAGGGAAAAAGTATGACAACATGGAAAAAGTTTTCACATGATATGTTTTGTTTTTTAGGACTTCATCAGACTAAGTTTATATTTATGTGTGATGCAACTACATATGCATACAAAGAAAAAGGGGATGACAAGAATTTTTAAATTAAGTTTTTAGTTTTAATATAGCAATTAAAGCATTTTCTAAACATTTTAAACTTAATAAATTGTTTTCTCTTTTAATTAGAACAGTATTTTTTAAATCAAAATTGAGGTCAGTTTTGTTACAGTAAGCAACTAATTAATTTAATTAGAATTTTGTAAAAGACACTTTTGTGTTCATTTAATCTTTTATTTAAATTTCTTGAGGTTTCACCTATGTAGTCCTTGTGGCAATTATTACAATAATAGAATAAATTCCTCCTTCAAGTTTTAGATTATTACATTATTTTGTATTAAGTATTTATTGTTTCAAATGAAGCTGGGACAAGATCTATGTTGAGTTTAAATTGATTTTTTTCAGTTGCAAATCAACTAATAAAAATGATCTCATGAATATTTATTCACATCATAACAAAATAAAATCATATTACTAAAAAGAATTATCATCAGTTTTCATTTAAGACTGTACATCATTTGTAGCTCTCAGTATTTACATGAAGAGGAGAAATACATTCAAAATACTTTGAAGCTCTTACAATGCCGTAATTATTTCATATTCAAGGCAAAAGAAAAGTCTCATAAAATACTTCAAATAGAAGAGTGATCCTTCCTAATAAACCCAACAATTCAAAATATATTGTTCTACCCACCAACTCCATCACAACTATAATCTAATTTAATCTAATCTAAATCTAAATCTAATCTAAACTCATTTATAAATAGAACTTTGTCTGTGTGTCTGCATGTGTGTGTGTATGTCTCTGTGTGTGTCCATTACCTATAGACTCCAAAATGGCTGAACCGATTTTCTTGAAAATTTACACAGTTGTACTATAAGTGGCTGCGAGTGTTTTGAGCAAGGTTTTGTGTTGAGGTACCCCTGAAAAATAAATAGAAAATCAATAATTGAAAAAATCAGGTTATAGAAGGAGCGGTCCAATTTTAATCAGATTTGATACACTCATAGACAAAGACATAAGAAAAGATATTCAGAAGTTTCAAGGTTGCAGTTCTTACATTAGTGCAGAAAATCGATAATATATATATATAAAAGGCAAGATGTTTGTGTGTGTCTATTTATCTGCCTGTATGTCTGTATTTTTTTCAGCCCTTTTATTTTAGTTTTTGCTTCAGGTTTGACTCTAAGTAGGTATAATTGTAGTTCTTAGTCTCAGCCATGATACCATTTACTCAGAGGACTTATTTAGCCTTCAAAATTCAGTTTACGACAAAAAAGAACTTATTTGATATCGACTCCAGGAAATCAAAATTTGACTTACATCCATTCATTTTTCTTTCAGTCTATGCTTTTGTTTTAACTAGAAACAACTATTTCTTTTTAGTCTTTCGTGCCAACGTCCAAAGAGTCTGAGCTCCAGGACCATGGATTACTTTTAAAGCTTTCATTACACCCAAGCAACGCTGGGCTATACTGCTAGTAGAAATATAAATACAGTGTGTGATGGGTAAGCTGTCATTATTTTATATTTTTAATTTGTTGTTTATTTTTATTTCATTGACTGCACAGTATAGTAGAATCAGTTGGACACCATCTGTCAGAAAAAGAGCAACATGATGCAATTCACTCCCCCAGAAATTTAGAAATGGCATGCTGTACTGCTTAGTATTCATGCTGGAAGTTTCAATATGAACAATTCAGAGTGTGTGAGTGTCAATCCAAGGACAGTGCAGAGAATGCTGTGTCCCCAAAAGATGTACTGAGAGTAATGAAAACCAAATATTCAGTGAACATTATGGTGTTTAGCATGATAACTAATGATGGCAACATTATGCCAACATTCATCTTCCCACAAGGCCTCATACTCAATACTTAAGTCTACGTCAAGTAGTGCTGCCTTGAGTCAAGAAGGTGGTTGCTGGAAAAGACTATACCTGGCAACAGAACTTTGCATCATGCAACACAAGCAGGGGAATCTAGTCATAGCTGTCAGACAATTTCTTTGACCATACCAGCCCTTACATTTGGCCACATAACTACACACACTGCAACCCACTTGATTATTATATGTGGCACACAGTTGAGTGAGAGATCAACAAAAATTCTTGTAACAACAAATATGAACTGAAGGCAAGGATTATGGCAGCATTCACCAACTTAAACAAGGAGACTGTTCAGAAGATTTGCTGAGATTCTAAAATAATCTGGAAGTTGTGATTGAAGCCAATGGTTGGTTGTTTTGTTTTTATGGTATATCAACCTTGGCAGGTCATTTATTGCCAACTAAATTTTTTTTATTCATTGCTGTTAATACCTTTTTCTTTCAACAATTTATTGTTTTTGTTTTTTATATAAGTTTTGTGTATAGTAATAATTTTTCTTTTCGAGTATCAAGATTCATTGGGATTTGTTTCTAAGGGTAGGGTCTCCAAGTCCTACCCTGTTATTTAACTCATAATTGGAGGGAAGGGACAGATTAATACCTTTCCCAAGGGTACCAGTGTTTAAGTGAATGAATGGTATTCAACTGGAATTCAAACTTGGCTCACCGATTTCTCTTTTCGAGCTATTATCCACTGCACTACAACGCACATCTGTCACTAAACGCTTACAGCACCTGGTATTCCCAAGCGGTCATCCATCAAAGTACTGACCAGGCTCAACAATGCTTAACTTTGGTAATCGAGTGAGAACTGGTGTATTCAACATGATATGGCCATAAGCCCCTGAAGCCAATGGCAAGTTTTATTGAATAAATTTCCTCTTTAGTTTTTCCAAGATATTTATTTTTATGTCAGTCAGTCAGTTAAATGCCATACATGATACACACTTGGGCGATCATGTCTCGAAAGAGACATGACTGATTGGGCAGAAGATTATCCCGCAGTAGGTTGCCATTGCTTTCTTCGGTAGAGTGGTTGCCAGCCAAGGCTATAGAACCCAATCTGTCCTGTTGTTTAACCCATAACAGAAAGGAATAGATGGATTAATACCTTTCCCAAGAGTATTTGCACGTAAGTGAATGCAACGAATTCAACTGGAATTCGAACTCAGCACCATGGTTTGTCATTCTGGGTCTGTGTCCACTACATCATAAGGCACATGTCACATTGTGTGTGTGTGTGTGTGTGTGTGCCTGCATGCACAAATGAGCAAGATGTCATGGGGTAGCAATATACAAATAGTAGATAGTGCAGTTGTGATTTCTGCAGTATATAGATTTTTTATGGGGTAGAGTTGCTACAGACCTCCAACCAATCAGTTTTGATTTCAGAGTTGTCCTTTTGCTAGACTGATTGCCAGCCAGAGCTACATATCTCCACATGTTATTAACCCTTAGCTGGAGAGAGAAAAGAAAGACTATTTGTGTAAATGCAGATACAATGTGCTTAGGTGGAATTTGTAATTGAAATGCCAGTCCCAATTTACAAACTAATAATTTCTCTGCCGTGCTAACATCCAGAACAGATAAATATAAGTAGAATTCGAAAGATATATCTAAGCTTATATATATATATATTATATAGATGTGTATATATATATATATATATTATATATATATATATATAGATGTGTATATATATATATATATATATATATAGATGTGTATATATATATATATATATTATATAGATGTGTATATATATATATATATATATATATATGTGTATATATATATATATATATATATATATATATATATGCATACACATACACACACACAGACACACACACAGAGACAAAGTTCCATTTATAAATAAGTTTAGATTAGATTTAGATAAGATATATATATATATCTTACCTAAATCTAATCTATCTATCTATATATATATATATCTTATCTAAATCTAATCTAGACTTATTTATAAATGGAACTTTGTCTCTCTGTGTGTGTATGTGTCTGCGTGTGTGTGTGTCCGGTACCTATAGACTCCAAAACGGCTGAACCGATTTTCTTGAAAATTTACACAATTGTACTATAAGCATCTGCGAGTGTTCTTAGCTAGGTTTTGTGTCGAGGTACACCCGATAAATATCGAAAATCGATAATCAAAAACATCAGGTTATAGAAGGAGTGGTCCGATTTTAATCAAATTTGATACACTCATAGACAAAAACATAAGAATTGATATTCAGAAGTTTCAATGTTGCAGTTCTTACAATAGTGCAGAAAATCAATAATATATATAAAAGGCAAGATGTTTCTGTGTGTGTCTGTTTATCTGTCTGTATGTCCTTTATACAAATCCATAATTTTTATTTGATTCTCACCAAACTTCACACAAATATTCTTTAGGCTGAGTCTGAGCTCCAGGATCATGGATTAGTTTTAAAGCTTTCATTACACCCGAGCAATGCCAGGCTATACTGCTAGTTTTAGCATAAGTAAAATAATTTACAACAATTAAGAAGGAGCCTATACATATATACTTCCTAACTTGTTCAAGTGAGAGTCAAAAATTAAAACTATTAAGTTAAAAGAATTTGCTTTTTATTTATTGGTCTTTTTGTTAGGATTTTCTTCCTTAGAATAATTAACATACAAGGGAGGAAATTTCCCTAAGTGTTCATAAGAATTTGAAGTAAATAAACAATTGATATTTTTACCTATTTCTTATTTATATATATTATTAAATGTTAGTATTTATGAGACAGAAGACTCCAGAATAACTTTTTTTTTTTTTAATCATTTCACCCCAAGCAAGGCATTCCACTGCCACTATAGTGCAGGGGGTTACATAGAGCAATTGGATATAGGAAATGTCAGAAGGAGGGTGATAGACGAGTAAGGAGGTACATAGGAAGAGTGTTTGAGAGAATGGGTGCGACTTAGTGTGTTAGGAGGTGTCTATTGACCTTACATTTAAACTCCTGGAGGTTGTAGCTGTTGGGGAAGCAAGTATGCGGAAGGGAATTCCACAGGCGGAAAGTGCGAGAAAAGAAGAAGTTAGAATTTTGTTTCTCTATTAATGTCTTTGTTTCACCAAGTTAAAAAGAATTCATTTTATACTGTTTACATTGTTCAGACTGTTGTTCTCATCTTTATTGTCATATCCACAAGGTTTTGGCCATTGTCCACTTTGATCTTCTTAAGGTGATATATGATGGAATTTAAAATCAAACCCTTTATTTAGTCCATGGGGGTAGATTGTTTTAGTTCCATGTGCCATACCATTTTTTAATATCTCAGTTTCAGATAACCACCCAGTGGATAAAAGTGTTGGTTGAAGTAATCCAAAGGTGATATGACCCAAAAAGTTCTGAGTTTAGTACCTGATCACAGCAGAGGTGAACAAAAACTTGGTGAGTTGAGTTACTAAAGGGAATTAACTAAAACTAAGATAATTTACAAAAACGTTGTAGATATGACAAAGACTAGGACAACAGTTCGAATAGTGTAAATGGTTATGATACCTCACCTCAGAAATATAGACAGATGTTGAAGAATTCAATTAGCGAAGTTTCTAATATAAAATATTTAATTTAATAAATGATAAAAGAAAACTAAAATCAAGTTATGAAAAAGTTGGAATGCAAGTATAAGGTTATTTTATGTGACATGTCCTTTGATTGTGCTTACATACGTGTGAGGGAAAGAGACCAAGAAAGAAAATGCCTGTGATGTTGAGAATAAAATCAGTGGATAATTAGTTAACTGATAGGTTAAATAGAGTGAATAGGCAGGTAGATAGGAACACATCGAAAAGAATTGATAGGTAGATAGGAACATACTGGAAGCGATAGATAGATAAATATATAGAAAGAGAGAGACAATTTTATATTATATAAATATATAGATAGATAAATATATAGAAAGAGAGAGACAGACAGAATTGAAACAGATAAATATATAGAAAGAGAGAGACAATTTTATATTATATAAATATATAGATAGATAAATATATAGAAAGAGAGAGACAGACAGAATTGAAACAGATAAATATATAGAAAGAGAGAGACAATTTTATATTATATAAATATATAGATAGATAAATATATAGAAAGAGAGAGACAGACAGAATTGAAATAGATAAATATATAGAAAGAGAGAGACAATTTTATATTATATAAATATATAGATAGATAAATATATAGAAAGAGAGAGACAGACAGAATTGAAATAGATAAATATATAGAAAGAGAGAGACAATTTTATATTATATAAATATATAGATAGATAAATATATAGAAAGAGAGAGACAGACAGAATTGAAATAGATAAATATATAGAAAGAGAGAGACAATTTTATATTATATAAATATATAGATAGATAAATATATAGAAAGAGAGAGACAGACAGAATTGAAATAGATAAATATATAGAAAGCGAGAGACAATTTTATATTATATAAATATATAGATAGATAAATATATAGAAAGAGAGAGACAGACAGAATTGAAATAGATAAATATATAGAAAGAGAGAGACAATTTTATATTATATAAATATATAGATAAATAAATATATAGAAAGAGAGAGACAATTTTATATTATATAAATATATAGATAGATAAATATATAGAAAGAGAGAGACAATTTTATATTATATAAATATATAGATAGATAAATATATAGAAAGAGAGAGACAATTTTATATTATATAAATATATAGATAGATAAATATATAGAAAGAGAGAGACAATTTTATATTATATAAATATATAGATAGATAAATATATAGAAAGAGAGAGACAATTTTATATTATATAAATATATAGATAGATAAATATATAGAAAGAGAGAGACAATTTTATATTATATAAATATATAGATAGATAAATATATAGAAAGAGAGAGACAATTTTATATTATATAAATATATAGATAGATAAATATATAGAAAGAGAGAGACAATTTTATATTATATAAATATATAGATAGATAAATATATAGAAAGAGAGAGACAATTTTATATTATATAAATATATAGATAGATAAATATATAGAAAGAGAGAGACAATTTTATATTATATAAATATATAGATAGATAAATATATAGAAAGAGAGAGACAATTTTATATTATATAAATATATAGATAGATAAATATATAGAAAGAGAGAGACAATTTTATATTATATAAATATATAGATAGATAAATATATAGAAAGAGAGAGACAATTTTATATTATATAAATATATAGATAGATAAATATATAGAAAGAGAGAGACAGACAGAATTGAAAGCAACTGAAGAAAGCAACAAATTGATATGAACAAAAGCAAATTGATTGATGTTTCAACCGTTTTGAACTGCATCAAAAAGTGTGCATAAAATACTTACATTAATAAAAGTGAATAGACTTAAATTAAAAGAGTAAGTAAAATATGAAATAGAAGAGAAATCTAGTAAAATAAAAGTAAAAATACATGCATTTTAAAAAATAAAGTAAATATTGAAATGAGAAAAAGTTGTTCAATTTATACATCTTTCTCTTAAAAAATCTTGTTATATGAACCTTATAACTACTCATTTATATATATACATATATATATACTAGCAGTATATATATATATACTAGCAGTATAGCCCGGCTTTGCTCAGGTGTAATGAAAGCTTTAAAACTAATTCATGGTCCTAGAGCTCAGACTCTTTGGACGTTGGCATGAAAGACTAAAAAGCAATAGTTGTTTCCAGTTAAAGCAAAACCGATTTTTTCGATTATCGATTTTTGATATTTATTGGGGGTACCTTGACACAAAACCTAGCTAAGAACACTTAAGGATGCTTATAGTACAACTGTGTAAATTTTCAAGAAAATCGGTTCAGTCGTTTCGGAGTCTATAGGTAACGGACACACACACACAGAGACAAATTTCCATTTATAAATAAGTTTTGATATATATATATATATATATATATATAAATCTTGTTATATGACATGAACCTTATTACTACTCAATTATATATATATATAAAAATTAGGGGGTTTTTTTTATCTTTTTTTGTGGATATTCACAATTTCTCAATAGAGTGAAAGAAAGTGTCCTTGCATCTTAGTGGCTTTATTATTTTGCTTGGTGGTGAAATGTTTTTTTTATCCTTCTTTGTCCTTGCTTTACGATGATTCACACAAATTCTTTAGGTAAATTACTTACTGTTTCTCTCTTTCCTAACTAGAATTAGTTTTTTTTAATCATATCACCCCGAGCAAGGTGGTAACACCACTGATGTGCAAGGGGCTACATAAGAGTAAAAAGATTAGAGGAAAGTGAAGAGAAGGACAAACCAGTTAGAAAGGAGCAAGAGAAGAATGGGAATACAGGTGTGATGACAGTTGCAAAGGTGCAGAGAAAGGAAAGGATATACAGGGCGGTGTGGAAAGAACTAGGGTCAAGTAGTTAAGAGATGAGTATTGACCTTGCATTTAAATTCCTGAAGGTTGTAGCCGTCAGGAAAGCAAGAATATGGAAGCGAGTTCCACAGGCGGGAAGTGCATGAGAAGAAGCTGCAGGAATAGAATTTTCGTCTGCATTTGGTTAGTCGAACTGTGAATGGGTGAGATCCAGATGCCAGTCTGGTTGCACGAGTAAACACCTGTTGCGGAGGCACCAGTGACTTAAGTTCGTTGGAGCAGAAGCCATGAAAATATTTATAGAACAGACAAAGAGAAGCCAACAGGTGGTTGCTGATGAAAAGGGTTGCATACAGCAGGTTCTACTGTGTATATATATATATATATCTTATTTTATTAAAGATTTAGCTAATAAAAAAAAGTTCTTGATCTTTTTCTCTGACAAGAAAAGTTAATTGAAAATATAAATGCAGATGATTTTTAGAAAGAGAAGGGTTCTGCTGATCAAAAGGATGGAAAGAGCTTTTAAAATAAACAAAAGATCTTTACTAACTTCAAAGGATATGGGGTTGGTGCAAGGGTTAGTAGCTTCAAATGAGAAATCAGAGAGCAGTTCAAATTCACTTATGCATAAATACCAAAAGGTATGAATCCATCTCGTCTCTTTCCAGTTCTTATTTTATAAATTCTCCCCAAGCAAGAAAATAATACTATTAAGATACTAGGAGTGAAAGAGAATGAAAAAGAGTTTAGAAGGATTAGGAAACCCCAAGTCTAAGCAGAAAATAATGGATAAACTTCTACTCCAAGGGAGGAGTGAGAATTAAATGACAGGAATATCTATCTATGCCTATTCAATGACTTAAATAACAGAACAAACTGGGCTCCCTAGCCACAGTTGGCAAGTAGTCTAGGAAAAGAACAATTCTGAATTCAAGACATACCTAAATTGTAACTAAAGTCTTCTCAGTATAGTTGCTGTATCAAGCACAAGTTGGCTCTGAAGGCATTGAGGAAAACACAAATAAAAAAGATGGGCATGCTTGGAAACAAGCACTTATGCTGAAGATAAAAAAAAATCCCACATATCTGATGTGTGCTTTCAGGTTGAAAACAGCTCTGATGAGAAGTAACTTCAAATTTAAATTGAAAGCATTATTCATTAAAGCCTACTAAGGTTAATTTATAAGTATTTCCACATAGGATTAAATTAAAGCCCCAAAGTGATACGTGGAATAAATTCTAACATCTCAAAAGTTGAATTGTCAAAATGATTCCAACAGTCTGATTTTGAATTCTCTAATCTTTAAAAGTTCATTTTTTAAAAAAGTTTCAAAAGTTTTTAAAAGAAAACAGACAAAAAAATACATATTTACGTTATTTACATGTACAGATTGTTGTCCTTTATTGCCATATTCATGATGTCCTCAAGGATGTATGGTCCACTAAATAAAAGTGATGGTTAGATCTCGTGATTTGACTCAAAGAGTTATGAATTCAATACCTGGTTACAGAAAACTTAGTCGTGTTAAAGTGAAATAACTAAGACATCCAGAAATGACGTGACTCATGGAACAAGAACAATATACCCTGGTTATTGAAATAAAAGGTTCGGTTCAAAATCCCAATCACCTGAAAAAAGTTCTGAGTGTACAATAGCTGAAACATTGTAAATATGGCAATAAAGATGAGGAATTAGGACATCAGTCTGAACAATGTAAATAACATAAATAATTACAGTACTTCATCTCAGAAGTATAGTAAAAAATAAATGCTAATGAATTTTCTTGTCAGAGAAGTCCAAGAACTTTTTTTTATTAGCTAAATCTTTAATACAATAAGATATATATATATATATTTAGTGTATTGAGGCAGCAAATAATTTTCTAAACATATACTGTTAAATATAAAAGACAATGAATGTCTATTATGTTTAATCATGAGCTGTTCTAAACATTGTATTTTGGCTTTAATTTATGACAACACAAAATAAAATTGTCGGTGATGGTAGGTGTTATTGTGTTACTGTCTTAATAACCTCTCTGAAGATGGCTCATGTGAGCCAAAAGCTTAGAACCAAATTCATAAAAATTATCGAAATGTTGAAGAATTTTTGTCTTTATTTGCAACTGAAATTAAAGCCAAAATATGATGTTTAGAATGGCTCACGATTAAACATAATAGACATTCATTGTCTCTTATATTTAACAGTATATGTTTAAAATATATATATATATATATATATATATATATATATATATATACACACAGTGGAACCTGCTGTATGCATCACTTTTCATCAGCGACCACCTGTTGCTAATGACTGTTTTCTATGCACAGACAATCTGCTAATGTTAACTCACCCTTAGACCAGCGATTAACATCAACAAGTGAAAATCACTGATCAAGTGACCTTAAAAATAACAAATCCATTTTGGTTGAACACTTGAACTTCTAAATTAGGAGAAACTAAATGAGTAATCTATTTCATTTTGATTTGATCTAAGCCAGGAACACTTCCTCACTGTTTTGTTATTGTAGTGTTGTATCAAACTGTTATTTCTTGTTGAAATGTACATTGCCTGAGTTCACCTCACAGTCTAACATCGGCTGTTTTGTACAACATGTATTGCATTTGACTGTGTTCAAGGAATTTATCACAGTCTCTGTACTGACTTGGATAAATTCAGGGATTGGGTAAATCACAATTATACCCCTTTCTCAAATGTCTATCTCTATCGTTCCTTTATTTTTTGTGTATCTATCTACTCTATTTCTATCTGATTATATCTGTATCTATTTCTTTGTTTCTCTACCCCCAGCCACAATTGATGTCAGTTTTTTGTATGTTTTTTTTATGCTTTATCACAGATTCTCTTTTGCTATCACTCACTTCTAAGAAAAAAACTGAAACCGTAAACATCACAAATTTTTCCAACCTACATATCTTATAAGAAATACTAGTACTAGTACAAGCACAAAAAGGAAAGCAATAACTGACTTTTTTAAAAGTCCACTTAATAAATATTTTTTGTAAATAAATAAATATTTTGGTCTCTTGTTGATCGTTGTAAATACATTTTTTAAAATTTGAAAATAAATTATGCTGAATAAATTTCTTTAAAGTTAGGCCATTTTCTTATGTTCTCATTTATTTATTACCAGATTACATGGTAAAATTCTAATATGTACATTCTGATGAGTGGAATATATGTTCCTGGTATAAATAGGTCATGACTATGAGCCTTTAGTTTACTGGTATGCAACCTGTTTTTGATGGCAGTAGAGGTGGTTGCATACGACAAGTTCCATTGTATATATATACGGAAAAAAATATATATAAACTTTTACATATCAGAACAATGTTAACAAAATTAACAACAAAGTGGTAACAATTTTTGTGTGGTAGGTTTTAACCGAAGTTGATGTGATCATAGCTGCATATGAATGAAAGTTGACATTGAGATTTTAATCGTTAAAATATAATTTTTCTTTTAAAGGTTTTCTATCATGACAATGTAAGGTATTTAATAACAAAAGTGATAAAAATATAAACAAAAAGAAACTAAATAAAATTAGCTAGACTTTGTGGTGCAGTGGATATCAACTCAGAACAACAACTCGGGGAGCCGAGTTCAAATTCTAGTTGAATTCCTTGCATTGACTTACACACAAATACCCTTGGTAAAGGTATTAATCTGTCTCTTCCCTCCAGTTATGGGTTAAATAATAGAACAGATTGGGTTCTATAGCCTTGGTTGGCAACCAGTCTACTGCAGAAAGCAATGGGAACCTACTGCGGGATAACCTTCTGCCTAGTCAGTCATGTTTCTTTCGAGACATGATCACCCAAAAAGTGTATCACATATGGCACCTAACTGATGTGTCCGAACACATATTAAAAAAAAAAACCTAATTTTTAAGTTTAAATTTCACTGCCCCCTCTCCTTCATCTACATATGTAGTTACATCAACATAAACATCACTCTAGTCCAATGAAAAACATATCGCATGAAAAGATTTTTCACTTCACCATTTTAGGAAATGTATCTCAATTTAACATATTTAAATTTTTAAAGCTTCTTCAGAGACCAAGAAAATAAAAAACAAAAATAAAAATGAGAAAATAAAAAACAAAAATAAAAATGAGAAAATAAAATATAAAAATGAAAATGAGAAAATAAAATGGCCGGTATTTTATGATTTGCAATTAGTTTTTATTGGTCAGTTATGACCAATAAAATTTATTAAAGAAATAAATCATTTTTAAATATATGTGCATAGAATATTTTGGATGATAAAGCATATAATGAAGTATGTTTTATAAAAACAATTGTCTGTTTAGGTGTATGTTGGATGTTAGTTAATATATGCGTATGTGTTTTAATACATGTATCATGTGTATTAAAGCAAAAGATAATTTTTAAATATATATGTGAGGAATATTTTGGATGGTGCAATAGCTACATTTCAACACTCTATGCAGAAATGACATCTACAGACTTTCTCTCACACACATACATTATTTATATATTTTAAAATGTGTTAATAAATATAATTATTCCATTTTGTCTATCTTAAAACATAAATAGAAAGTCACTCATTTTATATTAGGAAGCATTTATATTGGATTTAATACAAATTTTCACATTCCTTCTGTGAAACAAAGTTAAAAGTCAACAAAAATGCAAGTTTTCATTAAAAAAGTTTTAAAGTTTTCATATTCTAAAATATAGTATACATTTGACTAAAATTAAGAATGTTGTTGATAAAACAATACTTACTGTCTTGTCCACAGTCGTTATTTACTAACTCTGGAACTTGTTTCTTGTGTTATTATCTAGTACACACCTTGAAAGTTATTTTAGGTCAGTAACATATTTACTGTGCTTTGACTCAGCAAAGAATTTAAACTGCCTACACCTACTAGCAAAAATATGTCATTTCTGGTTTTTTAAAACTGTCATTGGCTTCATAAAAAAACAATAGCAAACCTGGAGTTTTATAACTAAAAAAAAATACCTGTTTTAACCTGACATTCTCACTGAACTTCTTTATGACCACTCTCACTTAAAATCTTTCTATGGGCAAATCATGACACTCCACAGTTAACTGTTTTTTGTAACCCTACTTTCAATTTTACAATCCCTCTTTGTCTTTGTGGTACTACTATCTTCATCAAGTCCTGGGTATGATGATAAACTACATCTGGCAGCAAAGCCTCTGATAAGGAGATTGGAGGTTTTGATGCACACGGAACCCCCTTTCAATTGCTGTTGTTTCCAGCTCCACCCTGACTCGGGGTTATAGCATCTGTTAGGGTCCCAGCTATAGGACAATAATAAATCCCTAAACAAAACAATATGAAAGTATAAAAATATATTTTTATAGAAAATTATCAGAAAAACATTTTTATATAAAAAAAGGACAACAATATATTTTTATCGTAAAATTACCAACAATAAATTTAAAGCAAAAAGTCCAGCAATACTTTTTATCTTGAGTTAAAGGAATACAATTGCATTAAAAATATATTTAGTTAATGCCATAAAATTGTGTTCAAATTATTTAGATTTCAGCAACAAATAACCCATAGAGGTGATGATATGCCACTAAACAAAATCTACCAAACATCCAACATGAATAAACTCTTTCATAACATATAATATCAGACAATTTCTTAAATCAACTTGTATTCTAAAATATAACTTTGATAAAACTACAATATAAAACACACACAGTACTGCCTCTAGTAATTATGTCCACACAAACATGTATATGAACAAAAGCTGAGTATTATCTACCATGTATTCAATAACATGTATTTTCATTATTTCAACACTCACAAGAAAATTAAATTTTGGTATTAAATATTAAATAATAAGTTGATATACCATCAAACAAACGAATCAATCAATCAACTACCTTCATACATTTGCATAAATGGATGAAAGAACTAATACAAATTTACAAGATAAGTTGCCATTTTTCTTTCAGCCACATCATGTTGAAACACCAGTTCTTATATGATTACTAGTTAAGCAACATCAAGTCTGGTCATCATCTAAATGGGTGATTGCTTTGGAATACGAAGTGTTGTAAGCTTGGATGTACAGGAAATGGATAATGGCCTGGAATTGGAAATCAGACTCGAGTTCCAATTCCTATCGCGTTCATTATATTCACCTATGCACAAATACTCTTGGAAAAGGTATGAATCCACCTCTTCTCCTCCCAGCTATGGGTTAATTAATAATACTTATATCAGTAAATCATTATCTCCAAAATATTCTTACAATCTAAAAATATTACTATGGCTTTTATTAAAAAAACACTCTTGCTTTCAGTATCTCCTTTGACTGTTTAATTTTACAAGTCTTCATTCATTATTATTTGTCCCTGCTAAAAAACTTCACTTACTTTCTGATTGTAATTTTTACTCTCCTTAGAATTTCCTCATTTCTTACATGCTCTGTCAAGACAATTCACAATCCCCTTCAGATCATTATATACCAATAATTGGAGTAGATAGACTAAACTAAACTATTGCCCGGTTCACACTCCACCCACATCTATTGAACAGGTGAAGAGGCTCATCCCTTGTTTCCTGTTTAGGATGCGGTTTCCGGTTTTCTCTTTTCCAATATTTTCACTCTTTTCTTTTTTTATTTTTTTTCAATTGTAGTAGATAGACTAAACTATCACCCAGTTCACACTCCACCCACGTCTATTGAACAGGTGAAGAGGCTCATCCCTTGTTCCCTGTTTAGGATGTGGTTTCCGGCTTTCTCTTTTCCATTTTTTTACCCTTATGTAGCCCCCTGCACATCAGTGGTGTTATCGCCTTGCTTGGGGTGATATGATTAAAAAAAAAAATACAGGGTGTCACAGAAATATCCCCCCACATAATAGTACGACATTAGTGGCTATGGTGTCTTTATCTAGCTAAAATTTGCTCCCAAATGTTTTTCAGGAAAATAGGCTTCTCAAATTCACTATTATCACTCTTTCTAGAAATGATGGCAGTTTCCTTGCAAACCTTTTGTTTACTGCAGTGTAGCAAGTCACATCTTGATTATATCATTATTTTCTTATTAATGTGTGCTACCCATTTTAGTAGTTGCTGCTCTTGAAAGTCTTCAGATGATGTGGTTTTTGTTAATAGAAGCCACTTAATAAGCAATTTCGAATTTCCTTAATTCTATTTATTAAATGGATTAATTTGAAATAATATATTTGCCTTTATTAAATTACTACATTTAAAGTATACTGTTAGAGTTTTACATAAAAATTTGATTCTTTTACTGATAATCTCTCGTGGCTATCTTTCCACCAAATTGCTCTGCCTGACATTGAGTTCATTTGATTTTGTCTATCAGATTTCCCAAATATAGAAATCAAAAGGAAAACTATCCAGCATTAGTAATTTGATGTCCCTCTAAATTAAATCATTTGATATTGAATCAAAGAAAATTAACTTCATTTCCTCTTCTTTTGTCAAAGGAAATTTGATTTGGATTAGAGTTTTTTTTTCTATACAAATACTTGCAAAACAATGATTATGATTTTTTTCATCTCAGTGTGTTAGAATGAATAGAGATATATATGAGTTTAAATATGTGAATACAAGTATAATATTTTCCACACATTCATATGAATATACTGATGATCATAAAAAATGAATCTACATATATATAACTAAAAAAAAAGATAAAACTTCCTAAAACTATGTCTGTATCCAGAGTCAAAATCTGATAAGGGTTTTGTTTCATATACCAGTGTTTGAATTTATTTATTTATATATATATATATATATATATATATATATATACTTGCATCATATCCCGGTGTTGCCCATGCAACTTGGAACATTTTAGTCGTAGGAGAAGATGCCAATGAGAGGAGTAGATGGAAATTATTTACAGACAGTTCATTTCCTGCATGAAATATTTAGCAAAAAAAAAAAAAGCTTTATTTTTTTTTTAATTTTATTTTCTGAAGTATGAAATATTAAATCTGAAAAAAAAAAGACTTAAATAATTAAATTAACCATTGGTACTTTTTTTTTTTACATATTTGAAAAAAAGTTTGTTTTTTTTAAATACTTTTTTGTTTCAAAATTACAGGGAAAAATATTCACATTTTTTTGTTGACCAAATGAACTTTTAAAACGTAGGAATAAAAATTAAATATAAAGGCTCTTTTTTTTTAGTTGTGTTTGACACGTGTGATTTGATTTCTGTGACATAATTTAGGAACCATCTTAGATCTTAGATGTTTTACAGAGCAAATGTAAACAATCAGCCCCAGTGTGAGAGGGAAAATTGCTGAACTTAAAATCAGAAAGTATGTGTCGACCTGGCTTCCCTGTAGACATGTGTCCTTAGAAAATTTGAATGGCATAGCTTAAAAAATGTAGGCACGCATAGGTAACAGTCACACACAGACTTTTATATATATATATATTTACGCTCTCACACCCTGATTGAGCACTCTGGAAGAATGGTAGACTTTGAAAAACAGTAGCTACTCTGGCATGTATGCATCACTCATTCAGTAATGGATTAGAGCACTCTGGCTATTGGGCGGGTATAATGACAATATACACACTAAAAAGTCTGCCTTCTTCTACCGAACGCCCATAGCCCAGAGGTAGAATCGCTGACTGACACCAATTCGATCAGATTTCAATCCTGGGTTAAAAGCAATCGGAGTCTAACCGTATTGATGAGCTGTGGTGCAGCGAGGTAGATCTGTCTGCGGATGACAATATATATATATATATATATATATATATATATATATATATAGTGTATCGAGGGAGCAGATAATTTTCTAAACATATACTGTTAATATAAGAGACAATAAATGTCTATTATATTTAATCATGTGTACTGAAAGCTTAGAACCAACTTAATAAAATTTATCCAAATAATGGAGAAGGTTTGTCTTTATTTTCACCTGAAATTAAAGCCAAAATACGATGTTTAGAGCAGCTCATGATTAAACATAATAGACATTCATTGTCTCTTATATTTAACAGTATATGTTTAGAATATATATCTATACTAGCAGTATAGCCCGGCGCTGCTTGGGTGTAATGAAAGCTTTAAAACTAATCCATGGTCCTGGAGCGCACACTCTTTGGATGTTGGCATGAAAGACTAAAAAGCAATAGTTGTTTCCAGTTAAAGTGAAACCATAGACTGAAAGAAAAATGAATGGATGTAAGTAAAATTTTGATTTCCTGGTATCGATATTGAATAAGTTTTTTTCATCATAAACTGAATTTTGAAGGCTAAATAAGTCCTCTGAGTAAATTGTATCATGGCTGAGACTAAGAACTACAATTATACCTACTTAGAGCCAAACCCGAAGCAAAAACTAAAATAAAAGGGCTGAAAAAATACAGACATACAGGCTGATAAACAGACACACACACAAACATCTTGCCTTTTATATATATATTATCAATTTTCTGCACTATTGTAAGAACTGCAGCCTTGAAACTTCTGAATATCATTTCTTATGTCTTTGTCTATGAGTGTATCAAATTTGATTCAAATCAGACCACTCCTTCTATAACCCAATTTTTTCGATTATCAATTTTCGATATTTATCAAGGGTACCTGCACTCAAAACCTAGCTAAGAACACTCACAGACACTTATAGTACAACTGTGTAAATTTTCAAGAAAATTGGTTCAGCTGTTTCGGAGTCTATAGGTAATGAATACACACACACACACACACAGATACACAAACAGACACACAGACAAATTTCCATTTTTAAATAAGTTTAGATTAGATTTAGATTATATATATATATATATATATATATAACTTTAAAAAATTGATGTTTTTTATCCATAAGTTGATATTTCTTATTATTATATATGTTAGATTTAGTGGATATGCATGAGTAGACATCTCTTTTGTATTTTTTCAGCAGTATATATTTGATGTGCACTGTGGTGCAGTAGATATCAGCTCAGAACGAGAAATCGGGTAGCCGAGTTCAAATTCTAGTTGAATTCCTTGCATTCACTTATGCGCAAATACCCTTGGGAAATGTAGTTATCCCCATTCTTCCCTCCACTTATGGGTTAAATAACAGGATACCTTGGCTGGCGACCAGTCTAACACAGAAAGTAATGGCAACCTACAGTGGGATAATCATCTATCCAGTCAGTCATGTCTCTTTCGAGACATGATCACCTAATCATGTATCACATATGGCACTTAACTGACTGACTGATAGATTTGGCTACTAGCAGAGATTTGTTTTTCATTAACAACACTCAAAAAATCTCAGATCAGTAGACAAAACAATACTGTCTAAAAAGGGTCTACTGAAATATGGGTATCTACTTACTATAACGTAAACAGTAAATTTCCGGTTTACAGTGTTCCTGAGCTATGACTATTTGTCATTACGATGGGTGCCCATTAATATATTAATAAAATTTTGTTCTGTCAATTCCAATGTACGGTACTTGTGACACCACACCGTAAAAATACGGAATTACTTGTGTTAGCAAAGCGGATAAATACATTGTTCCATGGTAGTATACAGGGATGCTGTTGTTTATAGTTGTGCATCATACGCCATATTTGTTTGAGCTTCAGTTGATTTTGTTCATGTTTCTTGTGTTTTTTATATTTTTGGCCCTTCATTATATCTCCAAAGTGTAAGTCTGATTCTTTTGGGGGTTAGTGCTTCAAAGAAAAGGAAAGTCATCTGCGTCAAAGTGAAATTAGATATAATAAAACGGTAAGAGAAGGGTAAAATACTGACAAACATTGGCTGCATGCTGGATCTAAGTCGTACGACTGTCTAAACAATTATCGGTGATAAGGAACATATACTGTCAGTCAGTTAAGTGCCATACATGAAATGCGCTTTGGCGATCATGTCTCTTTCGAGACATGACTGACTGGGCTGATGATTATCCCGCAGTAGGTTGCCATTGCTTTCTGCAGTAGATTGGTTGCCAGCCAAGGCTATAAAACCCAATCTGTCCTGCTATTTAACCCATAACTGGAGGGAAGAGACGGATTAATACCTTTCCCAAGGGTATTTGTGTGTAAGTGAATGCAATGGATTCAACCGAAATTTGATCTCAGCTCCCCAATTTCTCATTCCGAGCCGATATCCACTGCACCACAACGCACATACTGTAATATGCAAAAATATCTGCCCCTATGCACTTGACTGTGATTACAAATCAGTGAAGTGGTTTAATTATTGAGATGAAAAGATCATTAGTGCAATTGTTTTCTTTTTATTTATTTCTTATTTTTAATGTACAGTCTTTTTATGATACTAGATTATGATTTAAGAACTGTGTTAGCTTAGGTAAGCAACATACTACTTATGTGTAGTATGTGAATTCCAACTTATGTCAAAAATTCACTTGGAAAAGATTCGGTGAATAATATCTGTTACTCAGAGAAGACGAAACAGTTTTTTAAGGGCCCATTGAAATGGCTATTCTCCAAAAATATTGAATTTATATGTGAAATATATATATATATATAATTTATAACATAAATATGTTATAATATCACTACAAAAGTAGCCATTTCATTTCAACACTATCTGTGTCTTATCAAGTGATGAGGTCTATTAAATTAAATTTTAAAAAATTTTAAAATATTAAATTTTAACTTGGACAGTTTTAAAACTAAAAAACATAAAATAAAGTGAATACTTTTGTAGTGATATTATAATATATTTATGTTATAAATTCTAAATAAATATTATTCGCTTTACTTTGTATTGAGCACTTTTATAAGAGTAGTGTTTCTTTGGATACAGAATTTTATTCCATCCATACCTACCCTATACTTGTGTATATATATATATATATATGTGTGTGTGTGTGTGTGTGTGTGTGTGTGTGTGTGTGTGTGTGTGTATTTAGGTGGCTCTCCCTGTTTGTTCATTTCATTAAAAACTGAATTAATAACAACAAATCTAAGTTGAGAAGTTTTACTAAAAAGAAATTGTGTTTCTACCAAGAATCAGATATGCTTCCTATTTTCTATGTGGAAACCATAGTCTGTCTGAAAAGTATTATGACTGGTGTAACAAACAATTTCTTTCAATTTCCAACAACAATCTCAATTGTTTCCACTTCAAAGTAATCTTTTTCTCATATTCTTTTACACTCAATAACCTCTTGCATCTTAGTAGCTTTATTGCCTTGCTTGGATCAAAATGATTAAAGAAAAGAAAAAAGAAAAGCAGTGTGAAACAGTGAATAATCTACTTGATGAGTTTCTGTGAACAGATGGTAGAATGTACAAAGAAACAAAAAAAAACAGGAAGTTATTAAGAGTCATGATTTGGCACATGAAAATAATCTGTAATGATAATATTTGGGGAGCTATTTCAAATAACACTCCCCAAATCCTACACCATGTGAAGATATCAGGTTGTCTGGTGAGAAATAGGTAAATGCTACCTATTCTAATAAATTACCTTTGCCTAATACTCACCTCAACAATGTTAAACTCTTTCAACAATTATCAAAAAAGAAAATATACAACAGGAAAACTAGAATATCCAACAGTCTCAACCCATAAAATCATTATGAATGGCATAAGTTAGTCTGCCAATATTTCCCATGAATATATACTAAATATAGCAGAATGTTTGATGTGGTGCTCCAACGTTCTGGGAATTTGACTATTAAAATAAATTACTTATGCTAATATCTGCCTACTTCTAAGTAGTTTCTTGCCTGCTATTTACACAGTGGTGCACAAAATATATTGGAAACAAAAGTCAATACTGGATAGCACTGTTCTAATTACCTGGGCATTTTTTTTTTGCCACATTTCTAATTAAATGTTTTAATATTTGTTTATATTTCTGAGATGAGGTATTATAATTATTTGCACTACTAGCAGTATAGCCCGGCATTGCTCAGGTGTAATGAAAGCTTTAAAACTAATCCATGGTCCTGGAGCACACACTCTTTGGATGTTGGCATGAAAGACTAAAAAGCAATAGTTGTTTCCAGTTAAAGCGAAACCGTAGACTGAAAGAAAAATGAATGGATGTAAGTCAAATTTTGATTTCCTGGTATTGATATCAAATAAGTTTTTTTCATCATAAACTGAATTTTGAAGGCTAAATAAGTCCTCTGAGTAAATTGTATCATGGCTGAGACTAAGAACTACAATTATACGTACTTAGAGCCAAACCCGAAGCAAAAACTAAAATAAAAGGGCTGAAAAAATACAGACATACAGGCAGATAAACAGACACACACACACAAACATCTTGCCTTATATATATATATTATCAATTTTCTGCACTATTGTAAGAACTGCAGCCTTGAAACTTCTGAATATCATTTCTTATGTCTTTGTCTATGAGTGTATCAAATTTGATTAAAATCGGACCACTCCTTCTATAACCCATTTTTTTTTTATTATTGATTTCCGATATTTATTGAGGGTACCTTGACACAAAACCTAGCTAAGAATACTCATAGATGCTTATAGTACAACTGTGTAAATTTTCAAGAAGATCAATTCAGCTGTTTTGGAGTCTATAAGTAACACACACACACACACACACACACACACACACACACACACACACACACACACAAAGTTTCATTTATAAATAAGTTTAGATATTTACATTGTTCAGACTGCTGTCCTCGTCTTTATTGCCCTATTCACACTATTTTGACCATTGTACACTCTGACATATGTGTTGTAATGCAGTGCATATCAGCCCAGAATGAGAAATCGGGGAGCCGAGTTCAAATTCCAGTTGAATTCCTTGCATTCACTTACATGCAAATACCATTGGGAAAGGTAATAATTCGTCTCTTCCCTCCACTTATGGGTCAAATAACAGGACAGTTTAGGTTCTACAACCTTGGCTGGCAACCAGTCTACCACAGAAATTAATGGCAACCTACTGCGGGATAATCTTCTTCCCATTCAGTCATGTCTCTTTCAAGACATGATCCCCCAAACGTGTACCAAGTGCGTATTACTTATCTGACTGACTGACACTCCGACCTTCTTCACGTGATTAGAATTTTAACTGGAATCTTTACTTCAATCACTGGAATATATTGTTCTCATTCCATGAGTCATGCCACTTCTGGATGTCTTTAACTCTAAGTTTTTGTTCACCACTGCTGTAGCTAGGTATTGAACTCACAACTCTTTGTGTCAAGTCATTGTATCTAACCAAAGTTTTTATCCACTGAGTCATGTGTCCTAACATTTAAAGCAAGTATGAATATAGTCTCACATATATTAGCCAGATTTATGGAGCATTTATTTGCTTCCTGTAAAATATGATTTAGAAAACAATCTTTAATTACTAATTACTTCCCACCCCACACATGTTCTTTCCTGTTCATTCCTTTCTTCCCCTTTTACCCACTCCTCCTTTCCACCACATCCCCTTAAACATTTCCCTTCTACTCTACTCTTTTTTCTACCAACTCCCCTTACACTTTTTCCTCTTACTCTCTTCTTTATACCAGTGTTTCTTACACATTTTCCTCTTACTCTCTCCTTTTGCTACCTCTTACTATTTTTTCTCTTCCTATCTCCTTCTTTTTGCCACTCTCACTTTACCCCTTTCTCCTACTCTCTTTCAACCATTACCTTTTTTTCACTCCTCCCTTTCACTCTTTTCTGACTCTTTCTTCTTCCAACTTTCCTTCATCACTTTTTTCCATTCATCTTTGTGATACATGGTTCTTTTTCTTCTTCTTTTATGTGTCCTGTCCCTTCAGGACATAGACAATCATGGCCTTCCACACCTCCCTACCCCTCATCATATTTAGCACCCCTTGTACTGTTACTCCTCCCAAACCCTGCTCTCCGCTATCCATCTGCTCAAATCCATCAAGTATGTCATGTGTTGCTTTACCCTTTCTTTCCTTCTCCTTATCCATCCTGTGGGTATCATATTCTCCAAGCTTTCCTTTCACATCACTTCAGCTGTCTTTTCCTCATGTTATGTATCAGTTACCTTTTCATTTTCATCCCCATCATTACTCATATGCTCAGTCCATGGTATCATCAGCATGGTTACCAAATAAAAAAAATTGTATGCCAACACAAAAAATTATAATTAAAAAGAATATCAATAGAATAAAAAAATGATTGATTCTCAATGAGAATAAAACTTACTAAGGGAAGTTATTGTCATGACTGTCATATTTTCAACTTCACCAACAATACATCCACAATGATTATCTTTCTTTAGTGCTTGCTACTTCTTTGTTTTCCTAACAAATACATTGGACATTTTAAAAATTAATTTGAAATACATATCTGTCTATAAAGATAAAAACAGCCAATAGTGAATTCATGAAAAGAATTCTGCATTTAATGGTAACAAACTTGACATTCTACATTGGATAAATGGGCCCAATGGGAGTTTTAAAAAAAAGTACTTTGATATTTGGTTTTTCAGAAATTATAGCAGGAGCAATTATCAGATATTATTCAGACAACTCATAAATCATGAATTTATTTGCAACATTTTTAATTTTTATTTATCAACAAATAAATATTGGTCATTTTTTATCTCAAAAGTATTCCCACGTTGCCTCTGACTGTTCTTGGGAAACTGCTTTCCTACTTAATCTTTTTTTTCAACATGGCAAAGCAATTTAACTGGGCCATTATACTTGTACTGGCTTTTAGAAGGCTGGCTTAATACTGCCTGGGACAAAACCAATTTATAGATTGCTATAATAATAATAATAATGATGTTGAACATGTGCAGGAATCTTGTGTGCTTTACAGAAGTACAGACTCATAAACTATAAACCTGACAATTCAAAGCAAAATCAAAGGAAACAATGAAATATACACAAGGATACTATTCTGAACTATTCATTTATCAATGTAATCCATGAGAAAAAAAGGAAACATTCTAACTCAGAACCAATAGGCAACATCACTAGGAAGTTAGGAAACTAAAAGAGACAGCATATATATATATTTTTTATAACCATTTCACCCCAAGCAAGGTATTACTACCACTGGTGTGCAGGGGTTTACATAAGAGGAGAGTAAAGAGACAGAGGAACAGGTCACAGGGGGTGTTGGAGAATGGGTAGGAGAAGGATGGGTACATTGATATGAAGAGAGTTGTGTGAGAGTAGAGTCGAAAGGGAGAAGAACATGATACAAGGGTTGCCAAGGAAAGGATGTAAGTCAAGGAGATAAGAGATGGCAATTGGCATTACATTTAAATTCTTCAAGATTGTAGCTGTCTAGGAAGTAAGTATACAGAACTGAGTTTCACAGGTGAGAAGTGCAAGAAAAAAGCTGATAGAGTGGAAGTTGTGGTTATATTTTATTGGTTTCGCTGTAAGTGGGTGAGACCTAATTGCTTATCTAGTAGCTCAAGTAAATTCATACAGAAGGGACACCAGGGAGCTAAGCCCATCAGAGCAGAACCCATGAAAGTATTTGTATAAGAGACAGAGGGAAGCCACATTACATCGGTGAGAAAGTAACTGGAGTTGAGCTACCAGGTCAGGATTGATTACATTGCAGATTCTCCTTTAGAGCTTGTTGCAAACCATGAGATGAATAGCAGAGGCACTCAACAAGATGTGATAGCAGTATTCAATGCATGGGCGGATGGTAGATTTGTGTATGTGCAAGATGGATTCAGAAGAGAAAAACTTCCTGGCTCTACACAGTGAACCAACCTTCCTAGCAGCAGATTTAGCTTTTGTTCCACTACAATCATTCCACTTGAGTTCGGCTGAGAGAGTTAGGCCGAAGAGGTACAGTATATTGCTTTCAGGGAGACTAGCCTGATCCCTGCTGATGTAGGGAGGGGTAGTGGAGATTGTCTATGGTGGTTAAAGGATAGCAGCTTCATTTTGGAAGCATAAAAATCTATGAGCCATTTCTTACCTCAATCTACCACAGACTGGAAGTCCTTTTCAAGATCAGCAGCAAGGTTTGCTTTGTCAGCCTCGTAAGATTTTTTACCTATGCAAGAGTAAATGGTGGTGTTGTCAACGTATATGCCTTCTTGGGATATGATTACATCAGGGAGGTCATTGATGAGTAAAATTAAAATAAAATTATAGTCATATTCATAATGTTTTGGCTGTTGTATGCTCTTTCAGTTACCTTCTTCAGGTAACTTGAATTTTGAACAGAACCCTTTATTTTGATCAATTATTATGAAATGATCACTGAGGTAGATTGTTCTCATTCCATGAGACATGTCACTTCTGGATGTCTTAGTTATCTCCATTTAACTCAAGTTTCTAACTTTTTGTTTGTTACCACTGTCACCAGGTATTGAAATCACAACTCTTTGGGTAAATTTACTGGATACAATTAATGTGTTTATCCACTGGGCCATCTGTCCTTTATAGTCAAATATAATTTTCTTTGCTTACTAAAGTTGGTACTAGGGAAATCCTCCACTCCATTGATGTAGTTTAGAATAGCCTGGGCACTTGATGTCCATGTTATGAAAATAGTACAGTGAATAGATTAATAAACATTTTCTGTCAGTTTAGATTAGTTTGGTACAAAGCCAAAAGTATGGGGTACCCAATGAGATTCAAACTTAGATGTCTATTGTAATGTGCAATCAGACTAACTTTCTGACCATAGGTGCCTTAACATGATCAACTAGAGGTTCTGGAAATTTGGAGATTCAAACTTAGATGTGTGGTGTTATGGGCAATCAGACTAGTTTTCTGACCATTATCCAATGCCAAAAGTACTCAAATATGTCAGCAAGTTTCACATTCTCACAGTCTGGGGTTGACTGCATGCACTTGCAATTTGGTGTCACTTTATTTCAATACAAACATTAATAATGGCCTAGAGGTGCCATAACATGATCAACTAGAGGTTCTGGAAATCTTCAACTTTGTAGATTCTCAAAACTATGTCTCATAAACAGTAGTATCAATGAGGTTAAGAGGTTTCCTTTTCTTATAGATTACACCTGACAAGTGTTGAAGAATAGAGTTGTTAAAACACTATACAAAAAAAAGTAAATAATAAATTTGAGCACACAAAGTTGAAAAGGAAACATTACCTAAGGATATAAAATTGGCCAGCAATTCATTTTACAGATTAGAACAAAATGGGAATCATTATTTTATAGTCAGACTAATGTCCTCATCTTTGTTATTATCGTATTTCAACCACTGTACACTCTGGCTTTCTTCAGGTTCAAGTAAGCTTCAAAACTTTCACAGAACAGTAGACGAGAGGATTAAAATTTGTGTATTCAATGATATAATAAATATCAGTTCTATCCTTAGGCTTGTTAGTACAGACTAGAAAAAAAATAACAATATTTAAGTAATACTAAAAAATCTTTTAAAATTCCCTTGACATAAATAAGAACAGTACAACCCTTAGATTAAATAAAGGGCTCAGTTCAAATTTATCTAAATGTCATCTGAATTGACAGAAACCTGAAAAAAGTTCCAAGAAAAAACAGCCAAAATTATGGTCAGCTATAAATAATGATGTGTCTACAGCTACATCATGCTGAATACACCAGTTCCCGTCCGATCACCGAAGTTGAGCAACATCAAGCCTGGTCGGTATTTAAATGGGTGACCATTTAGGAATACCAGGTGCTGTAAACATAAGGACCAAGAATGGCCCACCAGTCCTCCAGATTTGGGGGTTGGGTGCAGGGCTAACAACCTTGCCCCGAAAAAACAGTTTGTTACAGAAACAGCAACAAAAAGTTGCTGCCCTATGCACCATCTGGGTGTGATGGATAAATGATGATGATGATGATGATAAATAATGATAACTCCTCATCCCAAAAATACAGGCAGAAAATACAATTCCTTCACTCAATTCCTCAAAGAGTTACTGCAAGCTAATAACAATGTATAATGAAAACTATGCCAGGTGAGTTATTAGAATGGTTGTTTAATTTTGTTTAATGCCAATTCAACATCTATGGGTTATTTAATACTAAAATGTAAATATTTTGTATGCAACTTTATGTTTACAACAACAGATATTTTGTACATAATTTTTTTACTTTTCGATTAAAATCTTTTTTTAGATATATAGTTTATAGATCATAAAATATACTATTGGTAATTTTATTATAAAAATGTATTTTTGTATTTTTTTAGTGCTGCATTGATTGTCATTTTGCTATAAAAATGTATTGTCACTCATCTTATTATAATAAATCTACTGTTGATTTCTGTTTGGGGTTTTACTACTTGCCCATAGCTAGATTCCTAACAGGTGCTACCACCCTGGGTCAGGGTAAACCAGCAAACAACAGCAGTTAACATCTGATTCCACATTCCTCAAAACCATCACTCTCCCATTCAAAGGCCTTGTTGCTGGATTATTAGTATGGTAACAGTGAGATTAGCTGTTTCAAGACAGGAAGCATTTGATATTACAATCATTTAAAATCTATAAAATCTTTGCCTCAAAGCAGATTTCAGGAGAATAGACTTATCAAATCCATTGTTATCATTTTCTAGTTTCCTTCTTAACATTTTGTGGAAAGTCAACATTTTGATTATATCATTATTTTACTTTTTAGTTACATGTGCTATACATTTTTGCTGTTGGAAGTGTTTAAGTGATGTGGTTTCTGTTAATTAGTAAAGGTCATCATCTACATGATGAATGGTTGTGCTTTCAATGGGGCTCCTTCCTCTGGGGGGTCTGTTGTGACTCGGGTTCCCTCCAGAATCCTACAGAGATTTACTTTTTTATTTTTTTTTTAATTGGAGTAGACAGATCTAACTATCGCCCAGTTCACACTCCACCCACGTCTATTGAACAGGTCAAGAGGCTCATCCCCTCGTTTCCTGTTTAGGATGTGCTTTCCGGTTTTCTCTTACTCTTATGTAGCCCCTGCACATCAGTGGTGTTAACACCTTGCTCGGGGTGACATGATTTAAAGAAAAAAGGTCTTTGTGATTTTGTAGCATCAGTCTATAGAATCTAATGAAGATGTATATTCTTTAAGACCCAAAGGATTCATTTGCTTGAAGCCATTTTCAAATAAGGAAATCAAGAAAGAGGAGGAATATGTTTTAAAATAATCAACACATCATAATTTCTAAAATTATAGTCTTCTTTACTGCATAAACCTTTCACAACGAGTACAATCTTCACAATCAAATGCAATAAATAAAAATTTAATAGCATTAAGTTATTAAATGTGAAAATTTTAATAATTATAGGACAATTTTTTTTAATCGTTTCACCACAAGCAAGGCGGAAATGCCACTGATGTGCAGGGGACTACATAAGAGTAAAAAGATCAATTAGAAGAGAGTGAAGAGGAAGACGAACCAGTTAGAAAGGAGCAATAGAAAGCTGAGAATGCAGGTGTGATGACAGTTTCAAAGGTGGAGAGAAAGGAAAGGATATATGGGGTGGGGAAAGAGCTAGAGTCAAGTGGTGAATAGATGAGTATTGACGTTGCATTTAAATTCCTGGAGGTTGTAGCCGTCAGGAAAGCAAGAATATGGGAGCGAGTTCCACAGGCGGGAAGTGTGAGAGAAGAAGCTGCAGGAGTAGAATTGTCATCTGCATTTGGCTAACCTAACTGTGAATGGGTGGGACCCAGTTGCCAATCTGGTTGTACGAGTAAACACCTGTTGAGGAAGCACCATTGACTTAAGTTCGTCTGAGCAGAAGCCATGAAAGTATTTATAGAACAGACAAAGGATGGCTACGTTTTGTCAGTGGGGGAGTGGCTGGAGTCAAGCCGCCAAGTCAGTACCTATCACATTACTGATTCTCCTCTGGTGCCTGTCGAGAACACTGAGGTGAGCAGCAGGGGTGTGTGACCATATATGGCAGCAGTACTCCATGCATGGACGAATGGTTGACTTGTATATATGCAGGATGGATTCAGGCGAAAAAAACATCCTGGCCCGACACAGTGACCCAACCTTCTTAGCAGTGGATTTAGCTATGGACTCGATGTAGTGGTTCCATTTGAGATCAGAAGATAAGGTAAGGCCAAGGAGGCACAGTGTATTGCTCTCAGGGAGAATCGCTTGGTCCATGCTTATGGGAGGCAGGAGAGGTTGCCTGTGATGATTGACAGACAACAGCTTGGTCTTAGACGCATTGAAATTGACAAGCCACTTCTTGCCCCAATTCACCACAGAGTGTAGATCCCGTTCAAGGTCAGTAGCGAGATTATGTTTGTCCACCACGATGGGTTTTTTTAAATATTAAAAGAAAAAAATATTTTGAAGCAATAATTATAGCTAAATAACCTTTTAATTATATTTGCAAACTCACTGGATTTGTGTATAGTTCTGAGATGAGGTAGTATTTACATTATTTACACTGTTCAGACTGTTGTACTCATATTTATTGCCATGTTTATGACATTTCAAACTTTGCATGCTCAAGCCTTCTTCTGGTGCTAGGAATTTTGAACCGAACCCTTTTATTTTGATCACTGGGGTATATCATTATCATTCTACTTCATTCTCATTGCTACTTCCAGTTGCCATATAGTTATCTCCCTTTAACTCAACTCTCTAAGTTATTTGTCAACCAATGCTGTAGCCAGGTATTGAATTTGCAACTCTTTGGGTTAAGTCACTGGAACTTGAAAACACATGGCCCAGTGAATATAGGCATTGTGGGTTCAATACCTGGCTACAGCAGGGGTGAACAAATAACTTAGAGAGTTGAATTGAGGGGAGCTAACTAAATGGCATCCAGAAGTAACAGTGCACATGGAATGAGAATGATATGTCCCAGTTATCAAAATAAAGGTTTTGGTTCACAATTCCTAGCACCTGAAGACGGCCAGCGCATACAACAACCAAAATGTTGTAAACATAGCAATAAAGATGAGGGCAATAGTCCAAACACTGAAATTAATAGAAATTTGCAAGAGAAGAAATATTCTCTTGAGTCAGCCATTTTCAAAATGGAGTCAAAATATATTTTAATATAGTCATACACAAAGTAGTTTTATTGGTAAATGTTGATCCAATATGGGAACCCACACTCACTTATAAAAATGAAGTAGAGTACAGATCTACACTTTCTTGCTGAGTCTAGACAGCATAAAACAGTTTTCTTTTTAGAATTAGTTCATTCTTTTGATTTTTCTCAATGTCAGTATTCTAAAATGTAACTTCTTAGTTGTTAATATTGTCTAGTATAAAAAGAAATCTTTTTTTATAGAAAGCATTTGACAGCAAAAAAAACATCATATATATATATATATATATATATTTAGATCAATACTTTCTTTCTTTTTACTTTCAATATAACATTAATAAAGTAATTGAAATATCTGTTTTAACAGAGGACAGAAAGTGCAACACTAAAACCCAAAGGTGCATTGGGATAGCCAAAGTTGCAAATTTTAAATCAGAGATGCCAAAAGTAAATAAGTACAAAAATTGAAATATCTGGGAAGTGTTTTAACAGAGGACAGAAAGAGTGGCACTGAAATCCAAGGTCCATCAGTATAGTAAAAAAAAGCCTTCCAAAAACTAAAAAGTATTAAGGAACAGAAAATTTCATTAGAAACAGAGAAAAGAATACTGAACTTTTATCAATCCTCTATATGGCAGGGAATGCTAGACAGTCACCTCACAGATGAAGAAGTAACTTAAGGCAACAGAAATGTGGTTCTACAGAGAGATGCTCAGAATAACATGGACAGAACATGTTAGCAATGACAAAGTTTTAGAGAAAATAGAAACAAAAACGACGCTTATACTTAACATCAGAAAGAGATAGTCGAAATTTCTAGGTCGTATAATCAGGAAAAAGAGCTTGTAAAATTTGATACTCACTGGACAGATTCAATTTAAGAGAGTAAGAGAAAAGCAATTCATAACCTGCCTAAAGAATTTGAGTAAATGGATGGCAGAACAAAGTTCAAGAGAAATAACAAAAGACAAAATTTATTAAGAGCTACAAAAGACAGAAAATTGTGGAGAGCCATGATTCCTAATGTCCTGAAGGAACACAGCATGTAGAAGAAGAAGCAGCGCGTTAATGTCTGATGAAAGATTTTATTCTATTTTTTATTTTTTTTTTGCTAGCTTTGATTTCTCTCACAATACCTCCAGTAGATAATTATTATTTCTAAGGAAATCCTGCTGTACAGTAAAGCACCATATAAACAAGGAATTCAGTTGGTTGTTGTTTTGTGTCAGTCAGGTATAGGTCATACATGACACACACTTGGGTGATCATGTCTCTTCCGATCCTTGACTGACTAGGCAGAAGATTTTCCCACAGTAGGTTGCCATTTTTTTCTGCAGTAAACTGGTTGCCAACTAAGGCTATAAAATCCAATCTGTCCTGCTATTCAACCCATAGCTGGAGTGAGAGTAGATGGATTAATACCTTTCCCCAGGGTATTTGTGCATAAGTGAATGCAATGAATTCTATAAAAATTTGAATTTGGCTGTTTGATTTCTTATTCCGATCCAATATCCATTGCGCCACAATGCATATGAAAGTTGAAAACAGAAGGCAGTTTTAGATTATGAAAGTTGCAAGCAGCTCTATGTGGTTATTGTTTAAAGCAAAAGCATAACATTTCTAGAAAAGTTTACTCTTCACAACAATTTTTTTCCAATAGTAAATAAAGAAATCATATTCCTACAGAATTTAACACATCTATTCAAATACAAAAAGATTTTATTGCAGGATAATGTAATAGAGTTAAATTAGATGATAAGAAATTTTTAATGGCACCAGTTTACTCTTTATTCAAAATAATAACCTTTAGAACAGAAGTATTTAACCTGTCATGTAGAACTTAATGTCAGTTAAGTGTCATACGTGATACACGCTTGGGCGATCATGTCTCGAAAGAGACATGACTGACTGGGCAGAAGATTATCCCACAGTAGGTTGCCATTGCTTTCTGCGGTAGACTGGTTGCTGACCAAGGCTATAGAACCCAATCTGTCCTGTTATTTAACCCATAACTGGAAGGAATAGACAGATTAATACCTTTCCAAGGGTATTTGCACGTAAGTGAATGCAATGAATTCGGCTGGAATTCGAACTTGGCTCCCCAAATTCTTGTTCTGAGCTGATATCCACTGCACCACAACGCACATCCTAGAACTTAAAGTATCTGATCTAATTTTGTTAGCACTCAAAAATTTAAGTGATTAAAAATCAATCTTACAAAATATGAAATGAATAATTTTTTTATATATTCCCAGTGTTAAGTAAAAGGAAGAAATTGTCCAGCATTCACTGCCATATAGAAGAAAAGATATAACATAACAGCCCAGCACTCTCTCCTTTGTTTTCAACAAAATCTTTGTTTCTCTTAATACTCTGCTTACCTTTTTAAATGTAGAATGAAATGTTGAAATGTGTCCTTGGCCATGCCAATGCATCTTCAGATCTCAGTGTTGCACTTTCCGTCCTCTGTCAGAACACTTTCATGGTATTTAAATTTCCGACCCTGTTCGATTTAGTGCCCCTTACCTGTAGTTGGCATTTTGGAGTCCTCTTTTTGCTGATAACTATGCATTCAGTTTAAAGTTTATGTTTAGTCCATTTTTCTTGCTCTCTCTTGCTGCTTTCTGTGGGAGGTCTTGTATTTTTCTTTCTGTGTCTGTTATTGGCACTGTGTCATCTGCATATCTAATATTGTTGAGATTATGGCCTCCAATGACAAATACTGGGAAGGATTCTTGAATAGATCTGGAGAGAAGACACATATTTATCTTACACCTCTTTTTATTTTTGTATACCTGTCGAATTCCTTGTCTGTCTGTATGCAAATGGTTTGCTGACAGTATAGGTTCTTGATTAACCTGATGTCTTTTTCGAATATGTCAAGGTTGCTGAGCATCTCTGACAAGTCTTTGTGGTGTACTTGGTTGAATGTCTTTGCATAGACTATAAAACACAGGTCTACACCTCCTGCATTTAGGTGAAGAGGCTTATCCCTTGTTCCCTGTTTAGGATGTGGTTTCTGGCTATCTCTTTTCCAGTCTTTTTACTCTTTTATTTTTTATTTTTTCAATTGGAGTAGATAGACTAAACTATCGCCCAGTTCGCACTCCACCCACGTCTATTGAACAGGTGAAGAGGCTCATCCCTTGTTCCCTGTTTAGGATGTGGTGTCCGGCTTTCTCTTTTCCAATCTTTTCACTCTTTTCTTTTTTTTTTAAATTGGAGTAGATAGACTAAACTATCGCCCAGTTCACACTCTACCCACGTCTATTGAACAGGTGAAGAGGCTCATCCCTTGTTCTCTGTTTAGGATGTGGTTTCTGGCTTTCTCTTTTCGAATCTTTTCACTTTTCTTTTTTTTCTTTTTATTTTTTTTAAATTGGAGTAGATAGACTAAACTATCGCCCAGTTCACACTCTACCCACGTCTATTGGACAGGTGAAGAGGCTCATTCCTTGTTCTCTGTTTAGGATGTGGTTTCCGGCTTTCTCTTTTCCAATCTTTTCACTCTTACATAGCTCCCCTGCACTTCAGTGGCGTTACCACCTTGCTCGGGGTGATATGATTTTTAAAAAAATTTGTATTGCTCTTTTTGATAACAGTTTGAGCATAAATATCACATTCCCTGTTCTAGTGTCTTTGACAAACTCACACTGTTCTTGTTCTATCTCTGGGACAATTTAGTGGCACATTCTGTTCATCAGAATTTGAACAATAAGTTTTGCTATGTAGCTTACTGAGCTGATTGTTTGGCGGAGATCATATTCCTTTGCATCTGGCTTCTGAAGTAGTACTATGTAAATCAATCTGCTTAAGTCTTCCAGTATATTTCTACTGTTGTAGATTTCACTTATTATTTCTGTGATCCTGTCTACACCAAACTCACCTAAGGCTGTCAGCATCTCTACTTATCCATATTGTCAGTCAGCTGTTGGTTATCACCTCCATTGCTAAATTAACTGTAAGGGTCATGGAATGGTAGCTCATAGAAGAATCAAAACAGAAACCAACAAAGACCATTAAGGTTGTAGAACCATTTCTACATGCACGTACATACCTACATACACATCGCCATGCACACACGTTCGTACACATATACCCACACACCCATATGTAAAGTCTGCACGTGAAGCTTTCTTTTTCCCACGTTTATCAAGAAATATATAAACTGATTCCCACACGTGTCTAGCAAGTTGGGAGATGTTTTCGGAGACTTAAGACCGAGAACCATTCGTCTCTTCCAACTCACACAAATCACTAATTGCATTCAGCAATTAGACACATAAAAATGTTTCTCTCTATCTTATAAGAACATTTCAATACATGTATAATTATATTCACTACTATTCAGTACAAACATATTACTTCCTTTCAGGAACTATTCTAACATGAATATTGAGATAATATTGTTAATATCTAAGAGAGAACTCTTTTCACAACATCTTACATTCACAAATTATACAGTTCTGTAACCTTACTTAATACAATGTCGTTATATTTGTTACATTGTGCCTTGAGTTATTTTATTTATAATTGTGGTGGTTTGGACAATCAACCTTTTCTTCACTGTTGAAATCACTACCCTGACAGTCAGTCTACCATAATTTGGTACCCAAGTTGTCCAGACCACGACAAGGTATTCTAAGATTAATCTGAGTTTCCAGAAGAGAGAGTTCTCATGAGCATCATTTATGAAGAGTGAAAGAATCAGATGTTCTACTAAAATTCATTATTGGCAACTGTTATCTAAACGACATAAGATATGCAAATAACATGTTGTTGATAGCACATCTACAAAGGAAGCTACAAGAATTCCTACAAAAAGTAGTGAAGGAAAATGAGAATAAAGGACTAATCCTAAATTGCATGAAACCAACTTGCAAATTAGTTAATTCAGTCAGTTAAGTGCCATACGTAAAACACGCTTGGGCGATCATGTCTCGAAAGAGACATGACAGACTGGGCAGAAGATTATCCCGCAGTAGGTTGCCATTGCTTTCTGCGGTAGACTGGCTGCCAGCCAAGGCTATAGAACCCAATCTGTCCTGTTATTTAACTCATAACTGGAAGGAATAGGCAGATTAATACCTTTCCCAAGGGTATTTGCGCATAAGTGAATGCAATGAATTCAACTGGAATTTGAACTCGGCTTCCCGATTTCTAGTTCCGAGCTGATATCCACTGCACCACAACGCACATCCAATTAATTAACTAGACATATCAAAATCAAACAAGTACAACAATGTTTTAACAGAGGATAGAAAGTATGACACTGAAATTCGAAGTTATGTTAGGATCGTGAAAGATGCAAAGTATTAAAATAAATGTATTAAAAAGCAGGAAAATTGTATTAAAATCAAAGAAAAAAGTACCAAACTGTTGCATTATATTGATTATATTGATTATATTGTTGCATTATATTGATTATATTGATTATATTGTTGCATTATATTGATTATATTGATTATATTGTTCTGCTTATATTGCACTGAATGCTGAATAATCTTCTTGCAGATGAAAAGAAGAAAAAAACAGAAATGTGGTTCTACAGAAGGATGATGAAAATACCAGTGACCAAACATATGAATGACGACAAAGTTTTGGAGAAAATGGAAACAAAAAGGACATTTTTACCTAACATTAGAAAGAGATAATTGAAATTTCTAGGGTACATAATTGAGGAAAGAGGGCTTGGAAAATTTGATACTCACAGGACAGGTTGAAGGCAAGAAGAACAGAGAAAACCATAGCATAATCCATTGAGTGAGCATGAGTAAATGGATGGAAGAACAGGATTTAGGAGAGATGAGAATAAGAAACAAAAAAAGTGTTACAAAGGACTGCAAATTGTGGAGAGCCATGATCACCAACATCCTAAAGGGGCACAGCACATAGAAAAAGAGCCTACAACAGATTTCTTAAAAATTTTTTATCATTTCACCCTAAGCAAGGCAGTACTGCCACTGGTGTGCAGTGGGTTACATAAGATGAGAGTGATGAGAAAGAGGAACAGGTTACAGGGGGTGTCAGAAAATTGGTAAGAGAAGGATGAGACACTGGTGTAAAGAGAGCCATGTGAGAGTAGAGTGGAAAGGGAGAAGAACATGATACAAGTTACCAAGAATAGATGATTTACCAAAAAGTTATATACAATATTGGCAGCAAGGAATTCTATATATAAAACAGGATGAAACATCTTTACACTTCCCAGGGATGTACATTGGGGTACAGTGGATATCAGCTCAGAACAAGAAATCAAAAAGCCAAGTTTGAATTCCAGTTAAATTTCTGGCATTCACTTAAACACAAATACCCTTGGGAAAGGTATTAATCTGTCTCTTCTCTCTCCAGCTATAGATGAAATAGCAGGACAGATTGTGTTCTATAGCCTTGGTTGGCAACCAGTCTACTGCAGAAAGTAATAACTACCTATTGCGGGAAAATTTTCTGCCCGGTGTGTATAATATATGCCACTTAACTGACTGACACTTCCCATAAAATGACAATGAAATACAACAGTATCCATAAGTAAATAATTAAAAAGTAATTTTTAATAATTATTCCAAAGTACAAATGGTGATGCTAGCACTTCTGATATACCAAAGAGAAGTCATAAAATTCTTCAATCTAAATGCCAGTTGTTGTCTTAATAAGGAATGATAAAAAAAATTATATTGCAGCTGTTAAGGTCTACAGTAAGAACAAATTCTCTCCATCACATATTTTAATTACAGTATATTTTTGTAATTATTCTATTACAAGATATTTTTTCTTAATTACTTAATTAATTGAACTTTATCATTGGTATGAGGTGCTATTGGACGATTAAGCTATACATGCTGTGATTTTATCATTCAAATGCATGCACAGCTAAGACTCCTCGATACCCTGCCCTCAGTTTCAATTCTGTGATGATGCAAGGTTTTGTAAACCAGTGTTGGAACAGCTATTCAGTCTTTATAATGGCTGGTAAATTTAAGCAAGAAGCTTGAATAAAATAATGCCAGAAAATAAGGGAAAGAATTTGAACTCATCCATGTGCGTTGTAGCTAAAAATTCATTCAGATCTCTCACACTGATTGGAATTGGTTTATAGAGTCTGCCAGGAGAAACTAGTCTGTGGACTTCATAATACCATCTCAGATGTGAATTTTTAAAAACTACAACATGATGTACATAAATGCATGCACAAGAAATTAATGTCTCTTCAAAAATAAAGAGGTAAAAATTTATCAATAATTCTTATAAAGAAATTAATAAACAGACAGATATGAGATGACTGACTTGGCAGACCGACTGCAACCACTCTCTCACCAGCGTTATGTGGCTTCCCTGTGCCTCTTCTACAAAAACTTTCATGGCTTCTGCTCCGATGAACTTAGATCATTGGTGCCACCTAGGTATGAATTTACATGAGATACTAGATTAGCAACTAGGTCCCACCCTTTTACAGTAAAACAGATAAGATGTAACCATAATTTCTACTCCAACAGCTTCTTTTCTCGCACTTCCCGCCTGTGGAATTCCCTTCCACATGTCTGCTTTCCTGACAGCTACAATCTCCAGGAGCTTAAATGTAAGGTCAATAGACACCTCCTATCACACTAACTTGCACCTATTCTCCCAACACTCAACATCTACCCAACCCTCATTCTCAGTATCCTTACCCGTCTATCACCCTCCTTCTAACTTTTCCTATATCTAACCATCCTTTCTCACCACTCTATGTAAACCCTTGTGCAATAGTGGCAGTGAAATGCCTTGCTTGGGGTGAAACGATTATAAGAAAAAAAGAAAGGTTTCAATGCTATGCATACTGTTATTGTACCTGTCATACCCTATTGGAACTACAATTCTTTGCCTCAAATGATGTGTTCACTCTGACATCCACAGCTCATATGACAAAAGCAGACATTAATCTTGTCCATATACACACAACCATTTCTGGAATATTGCCCCAAAATACCAGAGCTATAACACATCTTTTCTGACCAATAAGAAAAGACCCATGCCGGTTTTTGCAACAACTATTTCTGAGGCTCTCACTGACTATAAAGTCAATGCTGATTTCACTTACTGAAAAAGGCTGATCTGATCTGTCTGGCATTAATAATGAAGTCCCATAGCAGGCAAGCTTAACTGACTATTCAACTGCCCAGGTCATCAGCAGTGACACCAAGGCTCTTTCAACAAGAACAATGCCTATGACCAGCAATGAAACTATCAGTAGCAGCAGAGACTAACTCACAATTACTACAATGTGATAATTCATGGAATAGTTTTCCCACAAGTCAATCTCACTAAACTGTATATGTGAGTTGATTTCTTCCCACAAGTCTACCTCACTCAACTATATTGGACTTTATTTTCTCTTCAGTGTACATACAATTTTGCTCCTTTGCTATCATCTAAAGATTCTGCATACATATGAAGTAGTAGTGCAATAAGTGAAGATCAAGTGCATTGTTTTTATAATGTATATGCTTAATACATATTTTAATCTTATAGTTTAAAGTGTGCATTGTGTCCTTGTCACATTTGTTTTGTTTATTATCATAAAGAATAATATATATATATATATATATATATATATATATATATATATATATATTGTGTGTATTTTGGCAGCATTTTTTCATTAATGCAGGTTTCATTGAATAATATAGACAAGTTTTGTCTATTAATTTTGTGTAGGATCCGTTCATACCGTCTGATATACTTGATGGTGATGTCGTTAAAAGACAACATATATATATATATATTAGCATGCAGTGTGGGTATAGAAAAATCCAAAGGAGTATCCTATACATACAGTGGTAGGATAACTCTCTAAGAGAGCTCTAAATGTATATGTATATAAATACATATAGAGCAAATATTTTTTTTTTTAATCATTTCACCCCAAGCAAGGCATTCCACTGCCACTATTGCGCTTGGAGCTACATAGGGGAAGGTAAATAGAAAGAGTCGTTAGATATAGAAAATGTCAGAAGGGGGGTGAGAGATAGTTGGGTGGGTGGGAAGAGTGTTTGAAAGAATGGAAGTGGGTTAGTTTGTTAGGAGGTGTCTATTGACCTTACATTTAAACTCCTGGAGATTGTAGCCGTCGGGGAAGCAGTCTTGTGGAAGGGAATTCTACAGTCGGGAAGTGCAAGAAAACAAAATGTTGGAGTAGAAGTTGCGGTTGCATTTTATCAGTTTCACTGTAAAAGGGTGGGATCTAGTTGCTAATCTAGTATCTCGTGCAAATTCGAACCTAGGGGGCACCAGTGATCTAAGTTCATCAGAGCAGAAGCCGTGAAAGAATTTATAGAAGAGACACAGGAAAGCCACGTCGCGCTGGTGAGAGAGAGACTGCAGGCGGTCTGCTAAGTTGGTAGCGATCACATTACAGACCCTCCGCTGTACCTTGTCGAGAAGCCCAAGGAGAATAGCAGGGGCACCCAACCAGATATGGTAACAGTATTCAATGCACGGGCGGATGGTAGATTTATAAATGTGCAGGATAGATTCAGATGGAAAAAAACCTCCGGGCCCTGCACAGAGAACCGACTTTCATAGCAGCGGATTTAGCAATGGATTCGATATAGTCATTCCACTTGAGGTCCGCTGAAAGTGTGAGACCAAGGAGGCGTAGTGTTTTACTCTCTGGGAGGCAAGCCTGGTACATGCTAATAGGAGGTAGGTGCAATTGTCTATGATGATTAATTGATAGTCGCTTCGTTTTAGAAGCATTAAAATTTACGAGCCATTTCTTACCCCAGTCCACTACGGATTGGAGGTCCTTTCCAAGCTCGGCTGCAAGGTTAGCTTTGTCGCCCACACCAGATTTTTGATCAAGGCGAGAATAAACTGTGGTATCATTGGCGTACATACCTACTTGGGATATTATGGTATCAGGGAGATCATTAATGTAGATCAGAAAGAGCGTAGGACCTAGGATAGAGCCTTGAGGGACACCCGTGTTCGTATGGTAGTTCTGGGAGGCATGTTTGTTTAATACCACTTTCAATGTGCAGTTAGATAGGAATGACTGGATTAGTTCAAACAATTGTCCAGCTATACCATAGCTCTGCAGTTTGCATAGAAGGCCAGCATGCCAAACTCTGTCAAATGCTTTAGAGATATCCAAGGCAACGGTTCGGGCTTCACCATTCCTGTCGAGTGCCTGATATATGTACTCAGTGATTGTCGTTAGCATATCAGCTGTAGACCTGGTAAAGCAGAAACCATACTGCTTGTCCGAGAGGAGCCTGTGTTCTGTGAGATACTGAACCACCTCGGCGTTGATAATGGCTTCGAACACTTTGCCAAAGATCGGAAGAAGGCTGATAGGTCGGTAAATTGCGGGGTCCGAGGGTTCTCCAGTGTTTTTAAATATAGGAACTACAGAGGAAGAAGAAAAATTAAGGCAGACACATTATTTGATCGTAAATCGGAAGTGTAGGCCTATTTCAGGCAAACCATCATCAGCTTCTGTCTTTATTGTACAAAGAATCATGTAAAATCCTTTAATTTTTCTGATATATATTTATATATATATATATATATATACACTACCAGCCCTAATTATTAGGCCACCCCAGTGTTTTAAAATAATAATGTATTTCATACTATTTTTAGTATTTATTCTCAAGTGAATAATTCTAAATGAAAATAGAATGTTTCTTTTGTTAATACTGCACATTAACATATGCATCAAATGAATTTATAAAGATTTAATAATTACCAATATTGCAGTTTCATCAATGAAAGAATAAAGAAAATTTAGGGTGATTCAGACAAGTTCATCTTTGCTCCTATGGCTTGTAAAATTTTGCAAACTAATAATAACAAAAGAACCATTCTTTTTTCTTTTAGAATGATCTACTTGGCAATAAATACTAAAAATAGTATGAAATATATCATTTCTTTTAAAAAACTGGGGTGGCATAATAATTATGGCCAGTAGTGTATATATATATATATATATATATATATATATATATATATATATTATATCAATAAATTTTGAAAATTAGATTTTGTTGAATAGCTATTTCAGCAATAAAACTTTCACTACATTAGCAATGATCCAAAACAAAACCTTATTATTTTTCAAATATGTTACAAAATTATCTTGTTGAGTTGTGTTAGTTTTTTACACCAAGATTGTTGTTTTTGCAGTAGTTTTACTGATCAAATGTATTTTGGCTAGCAGGCTTTTTATTGTAAAGTGCTTGATATTGTGGGGAGGGAGATAGAGCATTGATAGTTTTAGTGCAAAGAATTTGTCACTTTAACTGAGCAGGTTCTTGTCGACTTTGATAACAGTGTTCTCATGAAGCTCAGTTAAAGTGAAAAATTCTTTGCACTAAAACTATATATATATATAAATTACAATATGTATATATATTGTAATTTTGTTATTACAATGGTTTATAAAAGCATTACATCACTACAGAAAAATTTTCATGTTTCAAAACATTATTGTTCTTCTTCAGGTGATATTTTAAAACTAAAAGGTGAAAATGATTTATTTTACAAAATATAAGATGAATTCGTGTTTATTCAGAAAATTAAGGAGGAATGGTTGGAGGAAGTTAAACAATATGATTTTAGATGTGTCAATATTGCTCAATCAAAAGTGAGAATTAGATTAAACTATGGAGTTAAAAATTTGGGTTGCTAAAGAGAACAATGTAGCTTAATGTCAAAATATGACACTTTGATGAAAAACAATATTGTTCTGAAACAGGAAAATTTTTGTGTTGTGATATGTTTTTATAAACCATTGTAGTGTTACGAAGATGCATTTATATAAAAATAATATTAATCATGTCTTAAAAGTTATAATAAGGGATCCTGTTGAGTCCTTCTTCTTATTACAAAAAAGTTTTAATTCATGAAATAGTTGTAAAAATAGGTAAATTAGAAATAGAACATTTGAAAGATTGTAAAATATTCCAGTAAAATCTAGAGAATTCTAAATGATTCTAGAAATATGCAAATTAGGTGTTAGCCCCTATAAAAATAGGTTTTGGGAAGAGAATAGTTAGTTGTTAAAAGGATTTGCTGACATTATCAACTCCAACCTGATTCAGGATTTGTATATCCAACCAAAAGGATCTCTACTAAAAGTTGCTGACCCACTAAAACCTGAAAGAGAACCTCATGGAACTAAATAGGTAAATAGAAATTTTTACTCTTTCATTGACCAAACAAAGAATTATTCTTTTGAGGATTTCCAAAAGTATAGCACTTAGACTACTTTGCTAGCTTAACTGGGTAAAGATACTTGACACCTTCCTTCCCCTTTGAAGTAGAAAGAAACTCATGGAGAGCGTGGCAGCAGAGAGTCCTCAGAAGAGAAGCCCCTGTCAAGCAAGTGTTTCGGCCCTTATCTCCTGACACTCTAGGGGGGTTGGGCCACACCCGGTTCATGACTCCGGATGTCCCTCTGCTGCCTTTTTTTTTTTTTTTTTTTTGGGACGAGCCACGGATAGGATCCGTAACCTTCTGGATATGCTCATTTTCACTCAAAGACTCCCTCACTAACCACTTAGCCAAAGGTACACCTGATATTTGTAGGAAAGTTAAGCCTTATGGAGTTCACTTTTATTCCTCCTTGACCAGATCCAGCTTGAACATCTCTCTGCCGCTTCTGCCATTGCTTTCAGGGCTCTGGTTTTTTCCCCTCCCTGCAACTGAGAGCTGTTTCATGAGGCTGTATGCAGACACTCCTACAAACCCCCTACTTACTTTGAAATACTTACCCGTCACTCTGCCAGTATTAAACATATATATATATATATATATATATATTGTGTAAATAGTATAGGATTTTATATTATTTGCAAGTTGAAGCATCTTGTAGGAGTTTTAGAACATACTTTCCATTCATAAGAAAGAACTACTGTATTATTCTCACAGTCTTTTCAATATCACTCATTAGAATCTGTGGACTCCAGTGCAGTTAAATGAAACTCTTAAAAATTATAGCCAGACAAATCATATCATCCATAATTGTTTAATAAGAATATATTTAACAATTTAGGATTAGCTTAACCTTTGTTGATAAAAGAAAATTAAATATCATCAAAGTAAGATTTGAAAAATAATCTAAAGAAAGAGTTTTGTAAATTACTGATTATTATGCAGTAAAATGATATCTTTTCTATTGTTTTAAATGCAATATTTCAAGCTGATTTAGATTTATTTTTGTAGTAATTGCTTGGCCATTGTAATATGAAGCTTATAATGTATCATACCATTTTTCTTTTATCAAACATTTAACAATTTCCAGCATCCTTTAAGGTAATGTTTCAACTTTTCCTCAAAATCTGGCCAGTCAATAGATTTTCTTTACTTAATATCCAATTGTATTTTTACTCACAAGTGATGATACTATACTCAAACAAGCTTATATACTTTAATTACTTTAAACTATTATTCTCATTTTGGTTGTTATAGATGTTATTATAGACACAAAATTTTGGGCTAAGTACCCTTTGGCCAATTATTTGGTTGATATGTTGTGGCGAATGTGCATCAGTACAGATGTGAAAGAGGCCTTGCATTGCATACGGACATGTTTGCCAACACCAGTTACATCCATATTTTTCCCATTTGCAGTGGGAGAGTTTGGCATGTCTAGATACAGACATCTCTGCAACTGGTCAAGATCTGGGTCTTTGTAAGATGTCTCAGACCAATAAAAGCAGGGGAAAAATCAGCAGTTGGCAAAACATGATGTCTTTTGAAGTCTGTCTTGTGATCATTTTTGTTACTCATGTTCCTATAGTTTCCATGACAAGGTTATTTCGTTACCTCCTGTCTCTTTTTCATCACTGTTTATTATACTCCTAGTTGTTGAAAGAGTAATTGCTTAGGTGCTTTTCTCAACCTCTTCACACTCTTGCCATACCTTACAACAATGTTTTACCATCATTTAGTGTCCATGAGTTCAATCCTTGAATCATGTAGTGAAATAATGGGTCAATAAAAGTGAACAGTAAACAACTAAACAGACAACATATATAGCTTATCAATCAAGCAATGGACACTTGACAATAACCAGAATGTGCTCTATAGCAATCATGATGAGAACAATAATTCAAAAGAAATTACTGCGCCACCTCTATCAGCTGACCTGAAGTGGAATGACTACATTAAATTAATAGCTAAATCTACTGCTAAGAAGGTTGGGTCTCTGTGTCGGGCCAGGAAATTCTTCTCTTCTGAATCCATCATGCACGTTTACAAATCTACCATCCGCCCGTGCATTGAATACTGCTGTCATATCTGGTTGGGAGCCCCTGCTGTTCCCCTTGAAGTTCTCTACAGGATCCAAAGAAGAATCTGCAATGTAGTCAATCCTTAAATGGCGATCCAACTCCAGTCTCTCTCTCTCACCGACAAGAAGTGGCTTCCCTCTGTCTCTTCTACAAATACTTTCACGGATTCTGCTACAACGAGCTTAGCTTCTTGGTGCCTCCCTTATGCAAATTTACGCAAGCTATTAGACTGGCAATGAGGTCTCACCCTTTTACTGTGAAAATAATCAAGTATAACCACAACTTCTACTCTATGAGCTTCTTTTCTTACACATTCCACCTGTGGAACTACTTTTATTATCTTTGCTTCACTGATAGCTACAGTCTCCAAGAGTTCAAATGCAATCTCAACTGTCATCTCTTATCTTCTTGATTCCCATCCTTCTTCTCACTTTACACTTTCCTCTCGCTCAGTTCTTTACACCAATATACTCATCCTTCTCTTACGCATTCCACCTGTGGAACTACCTTTATTATCTTTGCTTCACTGATAGCTACAGTCTCCAAGAGTTCAAATGCAATCTCAACTGTCATCTCTTATCTTCTTGATTCCCATCCTTCTTCTCACTTTACACTTTCCTCTCGCTCAGTTCTTTACACCAATGTACTCATCCTTCTCTTACACATTCCACCTGTGGAACTACCTTTATTATCTTTGCTTCACTGATAGCTACAGTCTCCAAGAGTTCAAATGCAATCTCAACTGTCATCTCTTATCTTCTTGATTCCCATCCTTCTTCTCACTTTACACTTTCCTCTCACGCAGTTCTTTACACCAATGTACTCATCCTTCTCTTACACATTCTCCGACATTTACCGTAACCCGTTAAACTCCATCTCTTCACTCCCTTAGTATGTAATCACCCACACATCAGTGACAGTTATGCCTTACTTTTTGATATGATTATAAAAAAAAATTAAAGTATATTGACAATTACTCATCTCAAAATTGGAATACAAAATAAACCATTTTCAATATGTTGAATATGATTAATACAAGCCCATATACATTTCATTTTTTTGTTCCTTACTGAATAAACAAGAAACCCATTTATCAATTTTTTTTTCTTTCTGGTTAATCACTACTAAAAGATACAAATTAGTTTGGTAGAGGAATGTTGGGTCAGAATTAAACATAGACAAATATTTTTTTTTTTTTAATCATTTCACCCTGAGCAAGGCAGAAACGCTACTGATGTGCAGGGGGTTACATAAATGTAGAAAGATTAATTAGAAAAGAGTGAGGAGTACAAGCTAGTTAGAAAGGAACAATAGAAAGCTGAGAAAGCAGGTGCAATGACAGATACATGGGCGGAGAGAAAGTGAAGATTATACAGAGGAGGGGAGAGAGCTAGAGTCCAGTGGTTAGTAGGTGAGTATTAACTTTGCTTTTAAATTTCTGGAGGTCGTAGCCATCAGGAAAGCAAGAATACGGGAGTGAGTTCCACAGGCGGGAAGTGCGAGAGAGGAAGCTGCAGGAGTAGAATTGTCGTCTGCGTTTGGCTAACCTGACTGTGAATGGGTGGGACCCAGTTGCCAGTCTGGTTGCACGGGTAAACACCTGTTGAGGAGGCATCAGTGACTTAAGCTCATCCGAGCAGAAGCCATGAAAATATTTATAGAAGAGACAGAGGGAGGCCACATTTCGACGATGAGAAAGTGGCTGCAGTCGAGTCGCCAGATCAGTACCTATCACATTACAGACTCTCCTTTGGAGCTTGTCAAGAACGCTGAGGAGAACGGCAGGGGCACCTGACCATAAATGGCAGCAGTACTCCATGCACAGACGGATGGTTGACTTGTATATATGCAGGATGGATTCAGGTGGAAAAAACATCCTGGATCGACATAGTGACCCAATCTTCTTAGCAGTAGATTTTGCTACGGATTCAATATAGTGCTTCCATTTGAGGTCTGAGGTCAGGGTAAGTCCGAGGAGGCGTAGTGTATTACTTTCCGGGAGAATCATCTGGTTCATGCTTATGGGAGGCAAAAGAGGTTGCCTGTAATGGTTGACAGACAACAGCTTGGTCTTAGAGGAATTGAAGTCGACAAGCCACTTCTTGCCCCAGTTCACCACAGAGTGTAGATCCCGCTCAAGGTCAGCAGCGAGATTATGTCTGTCCGCCATGACAGGTTTCTTACTGGAGCGGGAGTATATTGTAGTGTCATCTGCGTAGATGCCTACTTGGGACTTGATCTCATCTGGGAGGTTGTTGATGAAAATAAGGAAGAGCGTTGGGCCCAGGATAGAGCCTTGTGGGACACCAGCATTCGTGCTGTAGGACAAAGAGGCACGCCCATTCAGAACGACCTTCATTTTGCGGTTATTTAAGAAAGATTGGATTAGGTCAAGCAGGCGACCGGTAATACCATAACCGCGTAGTTTGCATAGGAGGCCAGGGTGCCAAACCCTGTCGAAAGCCTTGGAGATGTCCAGAGCAACCGCGCGAGCCTCGTCAGACTCATCAAGGGCCTGTAGCATGTACTCCGTTACAGTTGTTAGCAGGTCGTCTGTGGACCTGTCAAATCGGAATCCATATTGCCTGTCGGAGAACAGTTTGTGGGCGGTGAGATGATGTATACATTCAATATACATTCTTTTATATTAACAATATAAATTGTATTCAACAATGATACACAAAATATGAATAATAGATCAGTGGTTGGTAATGTAAGGTGAGATTAATATTAGTTAATTGCAAAGTTCAAGTTTGAGTCAAGGTAAAAAAATGTACAAGGTAAAATAAGGAGTTGTCTCACTTAGGTTTCAACTGAAAAGAAATTGTTTTAAAAAGATTATTTCTTGTTACGTGTTCCAAGTTTAATTGAATTATTTTGTTGAGTGCATGTTTTAGATAATTAAGAGTTTGCGATAAAATATTCTATGTGAAGGAAAGTCTGTAGTTAACTTGTCAGTCTCAGTTAGTGAGTTGACACATTTTGCTAGGCAAAGCTTGGACTGTCATGGTTTCTTGTTTGTGCCGTGTGGCGAACGAAGTAGGGGTTGTTGTCTGTTACATGGTGAGTAAACTGGCATGTGCTTCCAAGCCAATTGATTGAGCAGATGCAAGGCAGGGTTTAAGTACTGTTCAGGGTTGCTCAACTGAGCTAAGCAGAAAAATTGTGCCTCATGATATAACAATTTTGTGGAGAAAATTAACCAATCAAATTGCAATTTTGCAGGAAAATAAAGAAAGCTAATTGGAGCCTCTTTCTACCAAAAATGCACAAAATTTGATTAAGTGTAAATCAAGCAATAATTAAATTGTTGCTAGACTGTGATTTATAAATTGTCTTATACTAAGCAAGTAGTATTTGTGAGGGGTACTACAATCAATACATTCAAGTTTACTACAAGTTCTTTGAAGTTTTTGGATCATTCTTCACCACATTCTTGAAATTCATTGATAATTTTGGTCAAATCTCTCCTTTTCTTAAGTTTCTTAAGTGAATTCTCCAACTGCAAGATTTTATCCTTTGAAAATCTTACACTTCACGGGATAATGGCATCAAAACCATAATGTTTATTCTTTATGACTTTAGCCCCATTATGGCCAAGTTTGAATTTGAACAAATATGCATCATGAATTGGAAACCATTCTATATTTGTCTAAAATGGGGTAACAACAATGGAATGCAAGCCAAGTTTAATTGTACAATATGACTTAAGTTTTTTTTTGGTAAAGGATAGAAATGTATAAGCTGGGTAACTAAAGTTTTAATTTTAGTTAAAGTAAGTTCAAGTAATTTCTTGTGACATAGTTTACTTAACATAAAAAATGGTGAACATGTTCTCGATATGTGTGTATTGATGACTAGCAGTATAGCCTGGTATTGCTTGGGTGTAACGAAAGCTTTAAAACTAATCCATGGTGCTGGAGATAAGACTCAGTTTAAAGAATATTTGTGTGAAGTTTGGTGAGAATCAGATAAAAATTGTGGATTTGTATAAAGGACATACAGACAGATAAACAGACACACACACACAAACATCATGCCTTTTATATATATATTATCAATTTTCTGCACAATTGTAAGAACTGCAACCTTGAAACATCTGAATATCATTTCTTATGTCTTTGTCTATGAGTGTATCAAATTTGATTAAAATCGTCAACCACTCCTTCTATGACATGATTTTTTCGATTATCAATTTTCAATATTTATTGGGGGTACCTCGACACAAAACCTAGCTAGGAACACTCGCAGACGCTTATAGTACAACTGTGTAAATTTTCAAGAAAATCAGTTCAGCCGTTTCGGAGTCTATAGATAACAGACAAACACACACACACACACAGACACACATACACACACACACAGACAAAGTTCCATTTATAAATAAGCTTAGATAATAAAGACAAAACAGGATACAACTTTCTTTTCCCTCAAACAAAGACATGTACAGACACCCCCAGTTATTAAGAATTTTGATTAGTGCACTAAAATTTTTATATACCAAAATTCAGTCGGGGCTTGCATAATATTCAATTAGTGCAGTAAAACACTCTTCAGTTAAAACCATAGTAATATACCAGGCCATGGATTAACATTGGTGGCAAAGCTGAATATCCATTGTTCAAAGCTTCTGTTGGTGGGATCAGCTGAGTGTAATTTATTAGGAACTGCTTGAACTGACCAAGGCCATCATGGGAGATCACTATTGACTACAACTGATGTGTTTCAACTGAGCATTGAAGAAAAAACAGCCACTATATGAGCAGAGACACAACAAAGTGATTTTGCAACATAACAATGCTATACAACATGTAGCAAATTGGGTGGAAACCTACTTAGAAATGCTGAAATGGGAAGTCCCACCCCACCCACCCCCCATATTCACCAGACATTGCCTTTGTCTGATTCTCACTTGTTCCAATTGATGGCACATGGTCTGGTCGAGCAGCACTTTCATTCTTATGAAGATACCAAAAAATGGGTCAACTCATGGTTAGCCTCAAAAGACATATTTTTCTGACATGGAATTTAAATGCTGCCAGAATTATAGTAAAAATAAGTGGCTAGCAATGGACAATACTTTCAGTGAGATGTTTCTTACTAGTTTTTGTAAATAAGTGAGAACTTATTGACTGTCCTAATATCTATCTATCTATCTACCTATAGCTACACACACACACACACACACACACACACACACACATATATATATTGTATATTTGGCCAGCACTCTCTCTTTTATACAGTTTTCATTAAAAATGACAGACAAGGTTTGACAGTTAAGTTTTTTATGTAATTTTTCATGTGATCTTATGATTTCTGTCTTTTAAGGATATAAATTATATAACAACTGTCCAAATGTTTTGTTTATCTGAGCACTTTCAGCTATACCTTTCGCCATTTTTGAGGATGATTTTTATTTTACGTGTAGCAAATTGTAAGTGGTGTTATGTATAATGTAGTGTAGTGGTATGTGTTATGCACCGAACATGTTAAGCATGTTGTTAGCATGTTCATAGTTGATGTTATTTAGTGTTGGGTTTTTCATTTTTATTAATAAGACCTGCATCATTTTTAGTCTTTTTTAAATAAGGAGACTTTATTACGTTACTGTCAAAACATGAGGATAAAATAACAACATTGGAAAAATAACATCCATTTAAAATAGCCAGTGAAGTGGCTAAAAGTGCTTGGAAAGTCAAATATTATGTAACATTTTTATATTCCTTATATCCAGCAAAAAGGAAACATGTAAGAATACTGGAAAAATTAAATCAAAAATTAATAAAATCTTCAAAAAATATTTAAAAAAAAAATTGCTCCCCAAATATACATAAATGTGTGTGTGTGTGTGTGTGTGTGTGTGTGTGTGTGTGTGTGTGTGTGTGTATTAATACATGTCTTTCATTTTTCTAGAGTATTTTAGTGAAGCTAGTCTCATGTTTTAGTACAATGCTGGACTAATGAAGTTGACAGACAAAAGTCAAATGAAAAACACCAGTGTTCTTTAAAAGAATTTTTTTAAACAAAAGTGCACCAGGAAGTAAATGAACTTACAATTGAATAAAAATTCTTCACATTTTCTGTGGTGTACTTGTTCTGAAAATCTGGAATAAAAAATAAAAAATATGACAACATTTTCTTTAAGGAAATTGCAGTTTTTTAAAAACTTATTTACATGAATCATTTGTAAGGTACTGAAAGTTAAAGGCCAGACTGTTGAGTTCTTAATTAATACTCTACACTGGTTATCAAAAAAAATTAATAGTTCAAGAACTTTTTTTAATTGAATTCACTCTATGTAAGACAGTAAAGACAATAAGAGACAAGGGGTTACTGGGTGTGAGAGAATTAGAAAACAAATATTACTGAGGAGTGATAACAAAAGAAGAGTAGTCAGGAAGACAGTAGATAATGATTGACATTGAATTTTTGAAGATCAAAATTGTCTGGAAAGCAAGAAGCCAGAAGAGAGTTCCATAAACATAAAGTATGAGAAAAGAAACTGTTAGCATACAATTACAGTTACATCTAGCCATTTTCAACTGTCAGTCAGTTAAGTGCCATGCTTGGGTGATCATGTCTCAAAAGAGACATGACTGACTGGGCAGAAGATTACCCTGCAGTAAGTTGCCATTGCTTTCTGCAGTAGACTGGTTGCCAGCCAAGGCTATAGAACCCAATCTGTTCTGTTATTTAACCCATAACTGAAAGGAATACATGGATTAATACCTTTCCCAAGGGTATTTGCACATAAGTGAATGCAACAAATTCAGCTATACTGTACTTAAATTTGTACAGTCTAGGTCCTACAACAAACAGCTCATCTGAACAATTAACATGAGAGTATTTATAGAAAAGGAACAGAGAAATAACTTTATGGTGGTGGAAAAGTGACTAAAGCTGAGATACCAGATCAGGACTAATAACATTGCTGATTCATCTTTGGATTTTACCAAAAATCTCTAAATATAAAGCAGAACTGAACCATATGTGGCAGTATTATTCAAGACATGGATGAATGGTAGACATGTAAAATAGATTATCAAGAAAATAAAAAATAATAAAAGTACAAAAATTTCTCAATATATTTACTGTCAACTTCTACCTGCATAAAAATTTCTGTCAATATTTTCATAACCTTCCGATCAATAGTTTTCAGTAAACCAGTTAAATTCAAACAATGTCAGGTGTTTCATATGACTGATACCCACCTTACCTCATTCATGAAGAGTGGACATAACTTGAAAGGCTTTCATGCTGTTTAAATTTTTTTCTGTTGGTGTTGTAGGTCACCTTTATGGAATGCAGAGTCATAGATTCAACATGCTAGGCATTGCTGTCAAGGTCTCAATAAATTTTTGTAGACAGGATTTCTAACCCCACACTTGTCATTCACCAAAACTGGTTGTCAATCAAGAATACAGAGCTCAGTTTGTCCTGCTATCAATATTGAGCAGTTGAGAAGAGGTGATTTCATAACTTTCCAAGAATATTTGCATAAAAGTGAATTCAATGACCTTGGCTAGAGTTTGAACTCAGTATGACAAAACCACTTTCCACAGTGAAAATGACTATACTGTTTGAATTACGAGAAGTATAAAAATGAAATCATTTGAGGAAAAATATTGATATCTTGAACACAAAACTGATGAGCTAAAAATGTATGTAAACTTAACTCTTTTATGTGCTGCATCACTTCATTCTTTAGACGATCATAGTTCTCCACAACTTCTTGCCTTTTGTTACTTTCAGTAACTTTTGATTTTTGACCATATCTCTTTATGTTTGTTTTATCATCTACACACACAAGCTCATTAGGTCGGTTACTTGTTGCTTCCTCTTGTTTCTCTTACCTTCATTATGCCAGGTGAGTGTTAAGTTCTCTGAACTGTCCTCCCTCAAGTGACTGTTTTAATTGAGAGTTTAAGTTTTCTTGTTCTAATTTTTCCAGATATTTAAGCAATTAATTTTATATTTAATAATATTATGTAAATACACATTAATGAGATATTTAAGCAATTAATGTTACATCAAATAATATTATAATTAATACCCAATAATGGGATATTCAAACAATTAATGTTATATTTAATAATATTATGTTAATACCCATTAATGGGATATTTAAGCAATTAATGTCATATTTAATAATATTATATTAATACCCATTAATGGGATATTTAAGCAATTAATGCCATATTTAATAATATTATTTTAATACCCATTAATGGGATATTTAAGCAATTAATGTCATATTTAATAATATTATATTAATACCCATTAATGGGATATTTAAGCAATTAATGCCATATTTAATAATATTATTTTAATACCCATTAATGGGATATTTAAGCAATTAATGTCATATTTAATAATATTATATTAATAACCATTAATGGGATATTTAAGCAATTAATGTCATATTTAATAAGGTAATGTTAATACCCATTAATGGGATATTTAAGCAATTAATGTTATATTTGATAATATTATATTAATACCCATTAATGGATATTTAAGCAATTATTATTATATCTAATAATATTGTATTGATACCTATTAATGAAATATTAAACAATTAATGTTATATTTAATAATATTATATTAATACCCATTAATGGGATATTTAAGCAATTAATGTTATATTTAATAATATTATATTAATACCCATTAATAGGATATTTAAGCAATTAATGTTATATTTAATAATATTATATTAATACCCATTAATGGGATATTTAAGCAATTAATGTTATATTTAATAATATTATATTAATACCCATTAATGGGATATTTAAGCAATTAATGTTATATTTAATAATATTATATTAATACCCATTAATGGGATATTTAAGCAATTAATGTTATATTTAATAATATTATATTAATACCCATTAATGGGATATTTAAGCAATTAATGTTATATTTAATAATATTATATTAATACCCATTAATGGGATATTTAAGCTATTAATGTTATATTTAATAATATTATATTAATACCCATTAATGGGATATTTAAGCAATTAATGTTATATTTGATAATATTATATTAATACCCATTAATGGATATTTAAGCAATTATTATTATATCTAATAATATTGTATTGATACCTATTAATGAAATATTAAACAATTAATGTTATATTTAATAATATTATATTAATATGCATTAATGGGATATTTAAGCAATTAATGTTATATTTAATAATATTATATTAATACCCATTAATGGATATTTAAGCAATTAATGTTATATTTAATAATATTATATTAATACCCATTAATGGGATATTTAAGCTATTAATGTTATGGTTTTGCTTGTTCTTTTGTTACCACATATGTTACACCCTGCAAATACCTCATAAACTGTTTTAATTATGCAGAAAGACAGAAAAGACAAGGAGACTGTTTGGTTCAATGAGAAAAAGAAAGAAAGAGAAGATAAAAGAGGTGATAACAGTCATTCATTTAACATTGGCTTCAGTGAAATTGAAAACTTTATCAATTTTGAATCTTTTCATTTGTGCCTTTTTAATAATTTAAATAAGACTTTAAATAATGAGATTGCATTCATACTTATGATTGATATTGCAATATATTTTGAAGTTGTCATGCTCAAATATTTAACAATGTGATAGGGCAGTTTCCATGGGTATTTTATAGTCATGAAACTTGCAAGGAGTTTGTTGAATCATTAATTTAGGAATTAAGGTTGGTCAAAAATTCAGATAGGTAATTTCCATTGGTATTTTATAGTCATGAAACTTTCAAGGAGCTCATTAAATCATTTAAAATTTAAATAGGACATTTTCATGGGTATTTCTAGTATACATTAATATTATATTAAAACTGCATCTGAATGCTCATCTGCTATAGCCCATAAGAATTACTTTTTCAGGCTGTACCAGCATGACAGCTCCTATCACAACTGTAGTGTTGTTTAACAAAGTGTGGTTGGTAGAAGGATGACTGACCCCTCAGATCTTTTCTTGCTGATTGCTTTATGCAAAAACTAGAACACTGCTTCACTTGGGATTCTGTTCCCTACGCACTGTAATCAATAGCACTTTATCTCAAACAGCACTGTAGCCTTCATGAGTCTCAGACACCACCCTTCCCTGAAACTAAAAGTTGGCTTGTTTTATGCATCTTCGGTCTTGGGCAAGAAACTGAGATCTCTTGCTTGTGACAGCTTTACTTTCACAGATAACACCTGCACCATGTCTTTTCAAAACTGCCTTGCCAAAGCTTGACTCACGGTTCCATGATGTCTACAAATGCATGTGCAAACAATTCACCTTCTCTTGCTTTAGTGAGGTAAATCTCCACCCTAACAACAGGCCCCTATTTGTAACTGCCATAATAATTCAATATGCTTCCTCAAAGAGACAAAGTCTTTGTTTGCTGATATAATGAGGCACCATATACATCTTGTGACTGCAGGTGGCACTATAATCAGGTCATAAATAAGATTAGGTTTTCTGTTCCTCTTCATGTCACTCAATTTGAGGTGTTAGCATTTGATAAAACAGAATTTTTCACTTGGAAGTTTTATTTCAATTCTATTCTTGACTTATCTGGCATATCTATACCTGACTTTCCACTTAGAACTGAGTGTCTATTATGTGATAAGCATATAACTGTGTCCATGATTCTGCTATCATCTGTAAAAGAGATCCCCACAAAGCATGTAGAGTTGATGATATCATCGCAGTAGTTCTTAAGACATGTGCTCCTGAACTGATACCTGCTGGCTTCAATCCCAAATGGGTATGACTACAAAATACTTTCCCTTCTCTATTTAAAGGTAGAAGCACACAAATGCATGCTGGGATTTTTTTCCAAACCAATAAAAAAAGACTAGTATCTGACTCAATCCTGATCTGTCTTGAAGTCAGAACATTTTATTTGCTTGTCCAAACTTGCTTTAGTGGGTTGATGCCAATTCTTAGTTATGAACTTTTTGCCTTATTACTGGTAATTTGCCTTGCATATATTGTTTGCTTGCCTTATTATTTTTTGCTCTGTTCGTTTCTTTTTCTTGTTATTACAAATTTTGTCAATTTTGTTTGTTGGGCAGTTTTCCCTCCACTTTCAATCTTTTATAAATCTTAATGAAAAAACAGTTGCATTTAGCATATCAACTTTGCCTGGACACTTATACATAACAACAGAAAAAAAAAACAGTTGAAATATTTAGATAATGAGGAAAGGGGGCTTTATACTCACAGAACTGATTGACGGCAAGAAGCACAGCAGTAACATGTCTGGGATGGTTTGCAACTTTCTTTAAAATATCTCAAAAGTCATTTTTTTCTCTTGCTTAATTTTAAACTTCCTATGCTTACTTGAACGTTTGGTTTTGTTTTTTAAATTGGCAAAAACTTCTCTGGTTGTCAGACTTTAAGTTATAGTTCATCACCCTATTTTTTTTTTTTCAATTGGAGTAGATAGACTAAACTGTTGCCCAGTTCACACTCCACCCACGTCTATTGAACAGGTGAAGAGGCTCATCCCTTGTTTCCTGGTTAGGATGTGGTTTCCGGTTTTTCTCTTTTCCAATCTTTTCACACTTTTTTTTATTTTATTTTTTTTTCAATTGGAGTAGATAGACTAAACTATCGCCCGGTTCACACTCCACCCTCATCTATTGAACAAGTGAAGATCCTCATCCCTTGTTCCCTGCTTAGGATGTGGTTTCCGGTTTTATCTTTTCCAATCTTTTCACTCCTTTTTCTTTCAACTGGAGCAGATAGACTAAACTGTTGCCCAGTTCACACTCCACCCACATCTATTGAACAGATGAAGAGGTTCATCCCTTGTTCCCTGCTTAGGATGTGGTTTCCGGTTTTTCTCTTTTCCAATCTTTTCACTCTTTTTCTTTTTTTTTTTTCAAGTGGAGTAGATAGACTAAACTATCGCCCGGTTCACACTCCACCCTCATCTATTGAACAAGTGAAGAGGCTCATTCCTTGTTCCCTGCTTAGGATGTGGTTTCCAGTTTTCTCTTTTCTAATCTTTTCACTCTACGTAGCCCCCTGCACATCAGTGGCATTACTGCCTTGCTCAGGGTGATATGATTAAAAATAAAAAAATTCTGTTATTTATTTTGCATTAGACCATGGCCACTTACCCCACAACATATGAACCCAACATGTCTCCACATATCCAGGTTATGAGCCCAGCACCCTTCTCTAAGCTCTGCAATAAATGCCTTAGTAACTCTTGCTTTCCTGCTTGTTGAAATCCTCTCCAGGAGTTCCAGTCTTTACAAACTCGGGCAAACTATCTGACCTTTTTATTAGACTGTTAGCCTTCTACACCTTTTTGGCAAAGATTAATTGTTTGAGCATCTCACATCACAATATCTTTCAGACAAGCAATATGGTTTTCACTTCTCTATATCAACTGCTGATACATTAACAATCATTGCTGAAAGGATCTATCAAGCTTTAGATAAAAATGGTGAAGCTTGAGCTGTTCCTTTGGACACCCCAAAGGCATTTGGCAGGGTTTGGCATGCTGTTCTTCTTCACAAGTTGAAAGGTTATGGCATTTCTGGATTAATTTTTGATTTGATTCTATCTCTCTTATCAAATTGCAAAATGAAAGTAGTTTTTTTTTATAATCATTTCACCCCAAGCAAGGCAAAAATGGTGCACAGGAATTACAGTGAGAGAATAAAAAAGGTATAATGCTGTACACACATTTTCAATTTCTTGTCTATTTCCCACCAATGTATCATTTGTCTGTAATACAAAACATTCTTTAGGACATGTTGATGCTATGGCTATGAGGGTAATACTATCTGTTGAGAAAGTATTGTACTACAGTAAAGAGTGTAATTACAATTTAATAAAATTATGGAAGACAAGTTTTTCCTTCTTTGAAGTGTGTATACACTTATAGGCAGACTGTGTGTGTGCATATATATATATATATATATATATATATATATGCGTATATATGTGTATATATGTGCATATATATATATATATATATATATGAACACACACACACACATGCACACATACACCCACACGCAGAGTTCGACAAAAAAATCTATACAAACCTCAGGAAAGATTAAATTTGTTTAGATATTGTAATATTAAATTTATCCAGATAAGTTACCTCTGGACTCTACTGTCACAAGAGATGCCTAAAATGGTGGCCTTTTCATTCCAGATATTTATTAGTATGCCAAATTATTGCTTGGGTAATGTTGGGTAAAGTGTCCAGTGGGAATGCTGCACACACATTTTCAATTTCTTGTCTATTTCCCACCAATGTATCATTTGTCTGTAATACAAAACATTCTTTAGGACATGTTGATGCTATGGCTATGAGGGTAATACTATCTGTTGAGAAAGTATTGTACTACAATAAAGAGTGTAATTACAATTTAATAAAATTATGGAAGACAAGTTTTTTCTTCTTTGAAGTGTGTATACACTTATAGGCAGACTGTATGTGTTTGTATATGCATATACTAGCAGGATAGCCCAGCATTGCTCGGGTGTAATGAAGGCTTTAAAACTAATCCATGGTTCTGGAGCTCAAACACTTTGAATGTTGGCACGAAAAACTAAAAAGCAATAGTTGGTTCCAGTTAAAGCAAAACCGTAGACTGAAAGAAAAATCAATGGATGTAAGTCAAATTTTGATTTCCTGGTATCGATATCAAATAAGTTTTTTTCATCATAAACTGAATTTTGAAGGCTAAATAAGTCCTCTGAGTAAATGGCATCATGGCTGATACTAAGAACTACAATTATACCTACTTAGAGCCAAACCTGAAGCAAAAACTAAAATAAAAGAGCTGAAAAAAATACAGACATACAGGCAGATAAACAGACACACACACACACAAACATCTTGCTATTTATATATATATATATATATATATATATATATATATTATCGATTTTCTGCACTAATGTAAGAACTGCAACCTTGAAACTTATGAATATCATTTCTTATATCTTTGTCTATGTGTGCATCAAATTTGATTAAAATCGAACCACACCTTCTATAACCCGATTTTTTCAATAATCAATTTTTGATATTTATTGGGGGTACCTTGACACAAAACCTAGCTAAGAACACTTGCAGACGCTTATAGTACAACTGTGTAAATTTTCAAGAAAATCAGTTCAGCCATTTTGGAGTCTATAGATAACAGACACACACAAATACACACACACAGACACACACACACACACACACACACACACAGACAAAGTTCCATTTATAAATAAGTTTAGAGATATAATAATTTTGACCCAAGCAAGGTGGAACTGCCACAAGTGTGCAGGGGGTTACAGTTAGAAAAAAGACTGGGTACAGGGGTATTAAAAAAAGAATAAAAGATGGATAGGATTTAAGGAAATAGAAGATGGTAATTGATGTTGCATTTAAAATTTTGGAGATTGCAGCTATCAGGGAAGCATGCAAATGGAAGAGAGTTTCATAACAAGAAAAGAAACTGTTAGAGTAGAAGAGGCAGTTACATTTAACTAGTTCAATGGTAAAAGAGTGGGATCTTAATGTCAATCTAATAGCATAAGTAAATACATGTGGTCGAGGTACCAGGGGTAAAAGCTCATCAGAACAGTTGCCATGAAAATAGTAAATGAATGTTCCACTCTTCTATATCTTTTCTGTTTTAATGCAGGTGAACCCCAGGGCTCTATCTTTGGATATACGGTGTTCCTAATTTTCATCAATATAATGGCTAGCCACTCGTATTTGAGGATCAATCCGCACTAACTCTACCCAAGAAAACCAGACCAGCAGAATATCATACTGCTACCAAAGAGCCGACTGGGACTCATTCAGGGACTTCCTCTGCGACGTCCCCTGGAACAACGTCTTCGATCTTCCTGTCAAAGACTGTGCCTCCGAAGTCTCCTCTTGGGTTAAGACTGGCATCGATGCTTTTATCCCAGCCAGGAAATTCCAACTAAAACCAAATTCGTCCCCCTGGTTCTCACCCGCTTGCTCGGCCGCCATTGCCCACCAGAACCATTTCTTCCGGCTCTATCGAAGCTGCTCGTCGAACCAAAACAGGCGCCTTTTCGCCTCAGCACGGAACAAGTGTAAAAAAGAAGCCAAGAGGGCGTTTGCTACCAGAATTAGGCAACGCATAGCATCCTCTAAGTTTGGTTCCAAAGATTACTGGCATCTCTGCAAAAGCATGCTCAGCAGGAACAAGACTTCAATACCCCCACTAATCAATGAGTTTGAAGTTCTCACCTACCCAGCCGACAAGGCTGAATGCTTTGCTCGTAGATTCTCAACCAATTCAACACTGGACTCATTAGGAATACCTACACCAGACTTCCCACCCAGAACTAAGGCTCAACTAAATAACGTCCACATTACACCCTTGCTGGTCGCCAAGATAATTGCACAACTTGACCCACACAAAGTGAGCGGCAGTGACAGAATCCCAGTCATAGTACTGAAGAAATGTGCCCCAGAACTCTCCTCTGTCCTCTCTAAACTCTATAACCTCTGCCTATCTGCTTCCTGCTTTCCTGCCTGTTGGAAGTCCTCCTGTGTAGTTCCTATATTTAAGAATTCTGGTGAACCCTCAGACCCCGTCAATTACCGTCCTATTAGTCTCCTTCCAATCTTTGGCAAAGTTTTCGAAGCCATTATCAACGCCGAGGTGATTCAGCATCTCATGGCCAACGGGCTTCTCTCTGACAAACAGTACAGGTTTCGCTTCACCAGGTCTACTGCTAATATGCTAATGACCATTACCGAGTACATATACCGGGCACTCGACAAGAATGGTGAAGCCCGAACCGTTGCCTTGGATATCTCCAAAGCATTCGACGGGGTCTGGCATATGGCCTCTTGTGCAAACTGCAGAGCTATGGGATAACTGGACATCTGTTTGACCTCATCCAGTCTTTCCTCTCTAACCGCACATTGAAGGTGGTATTAAATGGGCATGCCTCCCAAAACTACCATACGAACGCGGGCGTCCCTCAAGGTTCTATCCTAGGTCCCACACTCTTTCTGATGTACATTAATGATCTCCCCGACACCATTAGATCCCAAGTTGGCATGTATGCCGATGACACAACAATCTACTCTCGCATCGATCAGAAACCAGGTGTGGACGACAAAGTGAACCTCGCTGCCGTACTTGAAAGGGACCTCCAAACCGTAGTGGCCTGGGGTAGGAAATGGCTGGTAAATTTCAATGCCTCTAAAACGAAGCTGTTATCAACTAACCACCATAGACAATCGCATCTACCTCCCATTAGCATGGGACAGGCTAGCCTCCCAGAGAGTAAAATACTACGCCTCCTTGGCCTTACACTTTCGGCGGACCTCAAATGGAATGACTATATTGAATCCATTGCCAAATCTGCTGCTATGAAAGTCAGCTCCCTGTGCAGGGCCTGGAAGTTTTTCCCACCTGAATCTATTCTGCACATATACAAATCTACCATCCGCCCATGTATTGAATATTGCTGCCATATCTGGTCGGGTGCCCCTGCTGCTCTCCTTGGGCTTCTTGACAAAATACAAAAGAGGATCTGTAACGTGGTTGATACTGACTTGGCAGACTGGCTGCAGCCGCTCTCTCACCGGCATGATGTGGCTTCCCTGTGCCTCTTCTACAAGTACTTTCATGGCTTCTGCTCCGATGAGCTTAGATTACTGGTGCCGCCTAAGCACGAATTTACACGAGATACTAGATTAGCAACTAGGTCCCACCCTTTTACAGTTAAACAAATAAGATGTAACCATAAATTCTACTCCAACGGCTTCTTTTCTCGCGCTTCCCGCCTGTGGAACTCCCTTCCACAACTCTGCTTTCCCGACAGTTACAATCTCCAGGTGTTTAAATGTAGGGTCAATAGACACCTCCTATCACACTAACTTCCAATTATTCTCAGAACACTCTCATCTACCCAACCCTCATTCTCAGTATCCTTACCCGCCTATCACCCACCCTCTGACATTTCCTATATTTAATCATCCTTTCTCCACTCTACGTAGCCCCCTGCGCAGTAGTGGCAGTGACATGCCTTGCTCGGGGTGAAACGCTTATAAAAAAAAAAAATACTTGTTGACCTGGGCAGCTAGCTAATTCTCATTGCAGATGCCTGCTCAGGAACACTCATGTCTGTTCAACACCCACAGAACCCACCTGAGGTTTATACTGCATTTATGCTGAACAGACCTTAGTTATAGTTTCTGGGAGAGAGTGTGTTATCTAGTGTGAACAACAGTCTGAATGAAGGCCAGGATGTTCAAATCCTCAGTCACAATAATTTGTGACTTCAAACTAGCACAACCATCAATGACACCCCAAAGAGAGACATCTACTCAGTTTCACTCACAAGGCTTGGGTCAATCCATCATATGGTTTTCAGGTATTTTCTAAATGTGCTGCATGCTGGGATCACCTCCTCCAGACTGATAACATCAAGAAGTCACCTTCCTGACAAATGGTGAAATTCAAACCCAGGCTACATGGGTCAGAAAGCAAACGTTCTAACCACTCAGCAATGCGCCCATTTTCATAAGCATCCACCCTGATATCATCAGTTCTCTATTCAATATCTAGGCTGATGACAGCTATTGTTATAATCATCAATCTGACCAGTTCAGTTAGGCCAAATTGGCAGCTGATCTCAAAAATGACCTACAATATTTTTTTAAATCATGCAAAAAATGATTTATTAATTCAAACTCTAAACTGTTTAACTGCTGCTTTTCTGCTTCCTGCTTTCCTGCATGCTGGAAGTTTTAAGAATTGTGGTGAACCCTCGGACACATCCAACTATCGTCCTATCAGTCTTCTACTGATATTCAGGAAAGTATTCGAGGCCATAATTAATGCTGAAATAGTTGAACATCTTACTGCCTACAAACTCTTCTCTGACAGGCAATACACAGTTAGGTTGGCCAAATGCAGATGACAATTCTACTCCTGCAGCTTCTTCTCTCGCACTTCCCGCCTGTGGAACTCGCTCCCATATTCTTGCTTTCCTGATGGCTACAACCTCCAGAAATTTAAATGCAATGTCAATACTCATCTATTCACCACTTGACTCTAGCTCTTTCCCCACCCCCTACATCCTTCCCTTTCTCTCCACCTATGTATCTGTCATCGCACCTGCTTTCTCAGTTTTCTATTGCTCCTTTCTAACTAGTTTGTACTCCTCACTCTTTTCTAATTAATCTTTTTACAGTTATGTAGCCCCCCGTTCATCAGTGGCATTTCTGCCTTGCTCAGGGTGAAATGATTAAAAAAAAAAAAAAATGCTTACAAAACAAAACTTTATTTGGTTTCCATGGTTTGCTAATATTTTCTCCTGACATGAAGTGAAAAGATGATATTAAATCAATTGTTAGAACTGCTGCTAGGAAAGTTGGTTTGCTGTGTCATCCTAGACAGTTTTTCTCACCTGAATCTATCTTACGCATTTATAAGTTGATCATTTATCCATGTATTGAATATTGCTGCCACATCTGGTCTGGCACTGCTGCTAACGGTTCTTGATGAAATACAAAGAAGAATCTGCAATATCATTGGTCTTTAACTAACATCTCAGTTTCACTCATTCTCCCATTGCTGTAAGGTAGCTTCCCTGTGCCTTTTTTATAAATATTTTAATAGTAATTGTTCTGATGAGTTTTCCTCTTTGGTACCATGACTTCATAAATCTAAGTGGAGTACTTGATGTGCAATTACATCTCATCATGTTACTGTTGAAATTGCTGTTGTAATAATAAATTCTAGACCAACATTTTTTTCTCTTGTATCTCTCACTTGTGGAACTCTTTTACTTTTTTATTTAAATGTAATGTCAAACATTATCTTCTGTCTCTTAAATTCTATTATTTTTTGTTCTTTTTTTATTCATCCTTTTATCTTATCAATTTGTTTGTGGTTAAATGGATTGAAAATAATAAAACAAATAGCCCTCATTTCAGTCACATTTATTCTTCACAGATGATTCATAACAAAAGCTTCATAGTTGTGATGCTATTAGATAAAAATGTAAGCAGCAAATAGAAAATTAAGCAAAGATTTAGACTATGAACAATAAATCTATGTTGAAAATGAAACCTAACTTGCCACGCCTGAGATCACTCAGAAGACAGAAGTAAAACACATATTGACAAGTACACTATTTTTTTTCTTACTTTCTTAATGTAATCTAATGTATAAAATATAATTGACATGAATAGAGCATATTAGATTTCTAGATATTACAACTGTGTGTAAATATTATTTTTAATGGATATTCATATTTGAGTAGATGCTCTGTTTTTATTATAAAACAGTAAAATTATTTATTTTTCTGACAAAACTTCTTGAATATTCTGACTGGTAGATGTAAATAAATATACTGTTTAATAATAAAAACAGGGAATCTAATCAAATATGATTAACAATTAAATATTGCTTTTAAACAAATAAATTAAAAATATGTTGGATTTAATCCATTTCCTAAAATCTCTCTCTCTCTCTCTCTCTCACTATATATATATATATATATATATATATTCTGTTGAGGTCGAATATAAAGCTCAATGATTTACTTAATAATAATAATAATAATAATATATATATATATATATATATATATATATATATATATATATATATTTCCTTTAGAAATTAGTTATTTTCACAACCTAGGTTTCAACCTTTCCGTACCTTCAGGCAATTTACTATAACTGATTATATCATTTTAAACACTCAAACAGGGATTTTTTTACAATTGTGTGAGTAGAATTTTCAAAACAACCAAAAAATTTTCAAAATTAAGGAGGAGTTATTTAAAGATCTTAGAACACTTTCATCCATGCTAGTACGATCCTAGTAAGTATTTATGGGTATGATTACATTTTGACATAATTTCTGATTTTTCTTTTTTTTTGATACATTTTTGATTTGATACATTTCAGAGCAGATATGTTTGAATACGATAGACCGAAAATTGTGTTATATAGGCTTGATCAAAACCTTGTTTAGACTGGAGGCTATTCGTGGTCGAGAGGTCTAAGACGTTACCAGATCAAATAATAGCTTCCCCTATATAGATAGGGGTCGCAGGTTCAAATCCTGCTGAATGGTACACATTTTTGTGATAAAAATTTATCGTAAATAATCAGGCCAGTAGATATAAATATATAATGCTGTTTCATTAAAAACAGAATATCTACTTAAATATGAGTATCGATAAAAAAAATAATGTTCAAACAATTCATTTCAAATTGTCGGTTGCTTATAACCAAGTTTTGTTAAAATATATATATGTGTGTGTGTGTGTGTGTACACATATATTTACACACGCACATAAATATACACATACTCACACACACATATATATACAGAATATATATTAGGTTGTTACAAAAATAATGGCTGCTTGAAGTGTTGTATTTTTAAAAGACATTTTAACATAGTATTCATAGAATATATTAGGTGAATTTTGGTGTACATAATAATTAATTTTTAACTTTTTCTCAGTCAGAAATATTCTTGAAGAATAGAAGCCCTTAATTATGAACATGACAAAGCAAGATCTTTGATTACTTTCCTTGCATGAGTTCAAACTTGGACACAGTGCCTCCAAACCTTCTGCCAATATTAACAGAGCATGAGAAGATGGGTCCACAAGTGATTGGACAGTACAAAGATAGTTTTGAGAAATTCCATATTAGTGATGAGAGCCTTGAATATGAGAAAATAAAAAACGGTCACACAGTCTTGACAACAAACAATTGCAAGTAGTTGTTGAGCAAAACCCACCTCAAAGTGTCAGAAAAATGTCTCAGGCACTTGGTGTCAGCATTGCAACAGTCTCACACCATTTGTAGTGTACAGAAAAGGTGGAAAAGTTTGATAAATGGATTACTCATGATCTCAACAAAAATCAAAAACTTAGGCATTTTGAAGTGTGCTTGATTCTTATTCTCCATCAACACCAATGATCTCTTTCTTGATCAAATAGTCACTTACAGCCACACTATATACATATATACACATTTTTTTTTAATCGTGTCACCCCAAGCAAGGCATTCCACTGCCACTATAGCGCAGGGGGTTACATAGAGCGATTGGGTATGGGAAATGTCAGAAGGAGGGTAGTAGACAACTTAGAATGTACATAGGGAGAGAGTTGGAGAGAGTGGATGTGAGTTAGTGTGTTAGGAGGTGTCTATTGACCTTACATTTAAACTCCTGGAGGTTGTAGCCATTGGGGAAGCAATCATGCGGTAGGGAATTCCACAGGCGGGAAGTGCGAGGAAAGAAGCTGTTGAAGTAGAAATTGCGGTTACATTTCATTGGTTTCACTGTAAAAGGGTGGGACCTAGATGCCAATCTAGTATCTCGTGCAAATTCACATCTAAAGGGCACCAGTGATTTAAGTTCATCAGAGCAGAAGCCATGAAAGTATTTATAGAAGAGGCACAGGAAAGCCACTTCATGCCGGTGAGAGAGATACTGCAGGCGGTCAGCCAATTTGGTATCAATCACATTACAGATTCTTCACTGTATTTTGTCAAGAACCCCGAGGAGAATAGAAGGGGCACCCGACCAGATGTGTCTGCAGTACTCAATACACGGGCGGATGGTAGATTTATATAAGTGCAGGATAGATTCAGGTGGAATGAATTTCCGGGCCCTGCACAGAGAGCCGACTTTCATAGCTGCGGATTTAGCAATGGATTCGACGTAGTCATTCCACTTGAGGTCCGCTGAGAATGTCAGGCCAAGCAGGCGTAGTGTTTTACTCTCTGGGAGGCAAGCCTGTTCCATGCTAATGGGAGGGAGGTTTGGTTTTCTGTGGTGGTTAATTGACAGCAGCTTCGTTTTGGAAAAATTGAATTTTATGAGCCATTTCTTACCCCAATCCACCATGGATTGGAGGTCCTTCTCAAGCTCGGCAGCAAGGTTCATCTTGTCATCAACACCAGATTTTTGATCGAAGCAAGAGTAAACTGTGGTATCATGGGCTTACATGCCTACTTGTAATCTTATGGCATCAAGGAGATCATTGATATAGATTAGAAAGAGCGTAGGACCTAGGATAGAGCCTTGGGGGACACCCGCGTTTGTAGGGTAGTTCTGGGAGGCATGTCCGTTTAATACCACCTTCAGTGTGCGGTTAGAGAGGAATGACCGGATTAAGTCCAACAAAAGTCCAGTTATGCCATAGCTTTGCAGTTTCCGTAGAAGGCCGGCATGCCATACTCTGTCGAATGCTTTAGAGATATCCAAGGCGACGATTCGGGCTTCACCATTCTTGTCGAGAGCCTGGTATATATACTCGGTGATGGTCGTTAGCATATCAGCAGTAGACCTGGTGAAGCAAAAGCCATACTGTTTGTCCAAGAGGAGCCTGTGGGCTGTAAGATGCTGAAAGACCTCTGCACTGATAATGGCTTCGAACACTTTGCCGAAGATCGGAAGAAGGCTGATGGGGAGGTAATTTGCAGGGTCCGATGGTTCACCAGTGTTCTTGAATATTGGAACCACAGAAGAAGACTTCCAACAGGTAGGAAAGCAGGAGGAAGATAGGCAGAGGTTGTAGAGCTTAGAAAGGATAGAGGAGAGTTCAGGGGCACAATTCTTCAAAACTATGATTAGGATTCCATCTCCACCACTCGCTTTGTGAGGGTCCAGTTTTGAGATTATGCTAGAAATCAGTGATGGTGTGATGTGGACATCATTCAATTGGGCCTCAGTTCTAGATGGGAAATCGGGTGTATGGATTCCAGACGAATCCAGACTTGAATTGGTCAAGAATCTACGGGCAAAGCATTCAGCCTTGTCCGCTGAGGAGGTGAGGACCTCAAACTCATGCACACATATGTACAAACACACACAGATATATACATATATAATTGTGTGTGTGTGTATATATATATATATGATAAATTAAATAACAAATAGGAAACATATGTCAATCTATTATGTTTCACTTTTCTTAGAGCTTTGTCAGAGATTGTGAGAAAACATTCTTTCAAACTCTGACAAAGCTTTAATAAAAGTGAAACATGTTACATTTCCTATTTTTTCTTTATCTTAACATCCTATTGTATTCCTATCCATATTTGATCTGAATTTGATCTTTAACTCATATATATATATATATATATATTTTTTTTTTTCTATACTTATAAAAAGAAGAGTACTCAATAACAGTGATAGAGCACTTATTACTTTTTAAACACAGAGTGTGGGTACATAGAAATCAACATTGTGTAGTTATGGTCAGTTTCACACCTTCAACCATCAGGCCAAATTCTACTACTCCTTTATCAGAATCTATATATATATATATATAAGTCAATGGAGGATTAAAGGAAGGAAGAAACCAGGCTTTCCCTGGTTTGGTCTTTTTTTTTTTCAAGATTAATGGTTAGGTTTATGATCTCTAGACTCTTTATTTTTCATTTTAACATAAAATAATTTTAATGTTACTATTTATTACTGTTATTAAAATTGTGTAATTTGTGTTAATTAAATGGTCAGTAGTAATAAAAAGCAGTAGGTTTTAATCCAAAGTAATATAAGTTCACACTTCTTAAAGCTTAACTCAGAGTTTCATGTTTTTACAAAATCCTAAAACTGATTCAACTTCTGATAAATATCGTGAAATTCTAATTCAAAATTATTTATTATTCTATTGATTTATATTTTTCATTTATTTGTTTTGTATATTTTAATTGTATGCATTTTGGGAGTGTTCCTAGTTTTGGTATTTGGAATACAGCTTATTGTGTGTGTGTGTGTGTGTGTGTGTGTGTGTGTGTGTGTGTGTGTGTGTGTGTGTGTGCATACAAATACACATACACTGTGAGAGAAAGAGAGAAAAGAGTAAAAGTATTTAGAAATTCAGTAGATTAAATTGGGAAAAATTGATAAGCAATTAAAAAAAAATAAAAATTACTTTGTAGAAATCTAATGTATGGAAAAGTTCTAAGATCTTTTGCCAATTCACAGAGTTAATTATTTTCTCCCATTATCATTTCAGTAGAACAAGCAACATGAAAGACAATTCAGAAGACAGCCTACCCTGAGCCAGAGATCCAGCTTTTAGGATGTAGAGGGAAAAACGCATGACAGCTTTGGCCAGTTCTTCAGGGTTCTGAAAAGAAAGGAAAAAAAATAATTACAAATAATTTTAAATTAAAACAACAATACTCTCAAAAACAGGAACATTTTTGAAAGTTTAAAAACATAAAAATCTTTGTTTTTAATATAATCTGCTAACTGGTTTAGTTTGGTATAAGGTCTCCTGCATAGAGTACTCGGTGGCAATAAAACTTACTATAGTCGTAATAATGCTGTACATTATAGTAAAGAGTCTTTGTTTCTTTTAAGTTTTGATCAGCTATATCTGATCATGTTCAAACAATATTATGTGTTATTATAGGTTTTTTATATATATAAAAAAAAGTCATAATAATTTTTATATATATAAAAACAAAAAAACCTTTCAAAAATTACTGTTTTCTACAAGCAGTAGTTTATGTATAATATCTTTAATGACCAAATAGGAATAAGTGTTGCTACTGATGTTATAACAAGAAGATAAAAAAAAACTTTCAAAAATTACTGTTTTCTACAAGCAGTAGTTTATGTATATCTTTAATGACCAAAGAGGAACAGGCGTTGCTACCAACATTATAATAATACTAAAAAAGAAATCCTTTCAAAATTACTGTTTTCAACAAGCAGTAGTTTATATATAATATCTTTAATGACCAAAGAGGAACAGGCATTGCTACCGACATTATAATAATAAAAAAAAAATCCTTTCCAAAATTACTGTTTTCTACAGGCAGTAGTTTATGTATAATATCTTTTTATTACTGCAAGGTTGTAAAAAATACCAGGTTGGGAAACTGGCACAGGATATCCTTCTCTCAATGAGGGTGAATGGGCCTATCTTAAGCCATGGAAGGCAACCCATCTAGTGACGGTGTCATGATAAAAACACCCTTGGTAGCTCTAGCGAAGCATCAAGTATTCAGCTGCTGACAAGATTTTGAATCTTGGCCGAGGCTGCAGAATGATGATGAAGATTATAGGTTGGCCACCTATAAATTTGTGAATACAAAGATACATTACAAACAATATATTCATTATTTCAGGTGAGTTCCATTCTTTAGTTCGACCATTTAAGACTGTTATAGCTAGGATATGCCATGCTAGTTCCAGTTGAATCACACTCATATCCTTTGTATTCCAAAAGTAAAAAGTTCCACTCAGCTTTTCCACCCAAAACTTCCACTTTATGAAACAGATTCTTGCATGAATGTTTCTTTGAACTCTACAATCTCCAGCACTTCAAGTTAGGGGTACATATATTCCTACCATCCCTCTTTTATTCATATCACACACTTCATTACTCATTATTGTTTTAAAAGTAATCTAGTGCATTATAATGCAGTGGATAACGGCTTGGAACAAGAAATCAGAGAGCCGAGTTCGAATTCCAGTTGAATTCATTGCATTCACTTACACGCAAATACCCTTGGGAAAGGTATTAATCCATCTCTTCCTTCCAGTTATGGGTTAAATGACAGGACAGATTGGGTTCTATAGCCTTGGTCAGAAACCAGTCTGCCACAGAAAGCAATGGCAACCTACTGTGGGATAATCTTCTGTCCAGTCAGTCATGTCTCTTTCGAGACATGATTGCCCAAGCGTGTTTCACGTATGGCACTTAACTGACTGACTCTCTAGTACTGGGTTCGGGCAACCAGACTGTTTACACTTAGATCAACCAAATGCAGCTGATAATTTTACTCCAGCAGCTTCTTTTCTCACACTTCCCGCCAGTGGAATTCCCTTCCATATACTTGCTCTCCTGATGGCTACAACCTCAGGGAATTTAAATGCAATGTCAATACCCATCTCTTATCCACTTGACTCCAGTCCTTTCTACATTACCCCATATATCTTGTTCTTTGCCTTTCTCTCTACCTTCGCAACTGTCTTCACACCTGTTCCCATCCTTCACTCGCCCTTTCTCTGACACCGCCTGTAACTGGTTCAACTTTCTCTTCACTCCCCTCCTGTCTAAACTTATGTAGCCCCCTGTGCATCAGTGGCAGTAACACCTTGCTTGGAATGAAACAATAAGAAAAATTTTTTAAATAAAAACAGCTTAAAAAAGTCATCATTTTTTTAGGTTTTTCCCTTACCTGGAAAAGAATGACATGAGCAACAGGTGGAAGATACTAAAATCAAGCAGGTACAGAAATTTAAATATCTGGGAAGTATTCTAACAGAAGATGGAAAGTATGACACTGAGATTCGAAGGCAAATTGTCATGGCCAAGGATGCATTCCAGAAGCTGAGTAGAGTATTCAGAGACACAAAAATTTCACTAGAAATAAAAAATAGAGTACTGGATTGCAATGTGATCTCTGTGCTTCAGTATGGAAGTGAATGCTAGACAATCTCATCATAGATGAAAGAAAAACTTCAAGCAACTGAAATGTGGTTCTACAGAAGGATGCTGTGGATATCATGGACTGAGCATGTGAGCAATGATGATATTTTGGAAAGGTTGAAAACCAAAAGGAAACTAATACTAAACATCAGGAAAAATACAGCTAAAGTTCCAGGGACATATAATGAGGAAGGAAGGATTAAAGAATCTGATACTCACAGGTCAGATAGAGGGAAAAAGAGACAAGAAAAAAGCAGTGTGTAACATACTTGATGGGCCTGAGCAAGTTAAAGGGGTTTAGGTAGGGTAACAGAAGAAAGTGTGTGTTAAAAGCTACCAGGGATAGGGGTGGTGTAGAAGGCCATGGCTGCCTATGTTTTGAAAGGACACAGCACATAAAAGAAGAAGATATATATATAAGTGTGTATGTGTGTGTGAGAAATAATCATATTTCATTCTCTCTCCCCTTGATACAAATGTTCATAACACCAGATAATTTGTAGACTAATAATGAAATATATATATATATATATTTAGTATATCGAGGCAGCAAGTAATTTTCTAAACATATGCTATTAAATATAAGAGACAATGAATGTCTATTATGTTTAACCATGAGCCGTTCTAAACGTCGTAATTTTACTTTAATTTCAGTTGAAAATAAAGACAAAAATTCTCCAACATTTGGATAATTATTTATTGGTTTTCTTCTAAGCTTCTAATCAAAAACCTAGTATATATATTGGTTTTACTACAACCACGCTCTCCCGTAGACTTACATGTCATCTTTCTGATCAGAGTACTATTAAACAACATTTCTCTGAAAAACATAAACATGTAGGTAATATCAGACAGATTTTGGTCAACAATACGGTGATCCTTACTCATACACACAGTAAGAGGAACCTGCAGATATTGGAGGCCATGTACATCAAATCGAAACAACCAACACTCAATAAAATCAACTTTAAAACAGGAAATAACATATTACATTGAATTTGACTACATGGTTTTGTTGTCATTTCGCGCTATCCCACGGTGTGACATCATAAAACCACATTGCAAACTTAAGAACTGTGTTTATTATTTTTGGTAACTATTGCTGTTGTCAAGCGGAGTTTTATGTCAACACAAAATAAAATCATTGGTGATGGTGGATTTTATAATATTTCAGTTTAAACAACCTCTCTGAAGATGGATCATGTGAGCCGAAAGCTTAGAAGAAAACCAATAAATAATTATCCAAATGTTGGAGAATTTTTGTCTTTATTTTCAACCGAAATTAAAGCAAAAATACGACGTTTAGAACGGCTCATGGTTAAAATAATAGACATTCATTTTCTCTTATATTTAACAGCATAAGTTTAGAAAAAAAAAAAATATATATATATATATATATAGTCATCCGCAGACAGATCTGTTTCGTTGTATCACAGCTCATCAGTACGGTTAGACAGCTGATTGCCTTTTTACCCAGGATTGAAACCCAACCGAATTGGCATCAGTCGGCGATATATATGAAAAATTGGAGAGATAAAAATGCTGATAACATTTAACCAAACTTACTTGATAAAATTTTTGCTCCTAAATACATCTCTCTATATATAAAAGGTTCAAAACTAGCCAAACCCCCTCAATCAGACTATATAACAATGTCTCTCTGGTTAAAGAAGTTTGGATAGTTTTGAATCTTTTAAAACTTGAAATCAGCACCATCACTTGATAAGACACAAGACAAGAAAATGGCTACTTTTGTAGTGATATTATAGCATTTATGTTATAAATTCTAAATAAATATTATTGCTCTACTTTGTATTGAGCACTTTTTTAAGAATAGAGTTTTTGGGATACAGAATTTTATTCTATCCATACCTAACCTATATATATATGTGTGTGTGTGTGTGTGTGTGTGTGTGTGTGTGTGTATGTGCATGTGTGTGTGTGCGTGTATGTATATGAATAATGTATATTTAGGCAACAAATATTAATCCAAACAAGTTTGATTAAAAAGAACCAATAAGATCTGTATGTTTAATTCATTTATTGTATTTTTCCAATTTTGGAATAACATGTTGAGTACTGTACTAAAAGTTGGAAATAAAATGTCTGAAGTTCATATTTTGATTTTTTTGTTTAAGTACTTTCAGTTTTTGCTGTAGAACAATTCTGTTGTTAAGATAAGACCATAATAAATCCACCTTGTGAAAGAGAGCTATTTATGGTACTGTGGAACATTTCATTGTACTCAAGTGGGATAGTCATTTGCTTAGGCTGTGATTGGCTGTTGGTAAATGAGTGGAAGTATTTCTGTATAAATACTAGCTTGATTCCCGTCATAGTTTGCAGGGTTTGCATTGAAGCAGTCGTCTTCGGATGACTGCTCTATAACCCTATAACACTGTCTGCTCTCTGCTTCCGAGCAGAGAGCACAAACCCAGTCATGGTTCCGCCGAAGGGTAGAACCACGACTCGGTAAAAATAGACAGACATATTTTTGGTCTGGCTATATGGCCGGGAATACCCACATTAAAATGACTATGTGTCATATCCGGCCTTGCGTGGGAAGGCTAGTAAATACAGCAGGGTTTGCATTGAAGCAGTCGTCTTAGGATGACTGCTCAATAACACTGTCAGCTCTCTGCTTCCGAGCAGAGAGCACAAACCCAGTCGTGGTTCCGCCGAAGGGTAGAACCACGACTCGGTAAAAATAGACAGACATATTTTTGGCCCGGCTATATGGCTGGGAATATATATATATATATATACTGGCCGTGTATAATGATAATATACATGCTAAAAAGTCTGCCTTCTTCTACCGTGCACCCATGGCCCAGAGGTAGAATTGCTGACTGACGCCACTTTGGTCAGGTTTCAATCCTGGGTGAGGAAGCGATTGGAGTCTAAGCCATACTGATGAGCTGTGATACAGCGAAACAGATCTGTCTGTGGATGACTGTATATATATATATATATATATATATATACACATACACACATTAGCCAAACATTGGCTGGTTAGACCAGCAGACAGTAGTTCAAATAAAGTGCTCAATGCACAACCAACACAAATGAACTGAATATGCCGGGCTAACACTCACTATATTAAAGAACAGAACACACACCACTTACTTGCTATTCAGGTTTCAACCACACAGGTATCTTCAGGCAAACTAGTCTTAGCTTGCCTGAAGAGACATATTCAGTCAAAACCTGGGTAGCAAGTAAGTGGTATGTGTTCTGTTCTTTAAGATATTGACAGCTTAGGGGTGGCCTCTCTGACTAACACGAAATCAGTTGAGTTTCAGTCCTGGCTGGAAGCAATTGCATGTCTAACCACTATGATGAGCTGCTACAGAGCGAAACAGGTTTGTATGGAGATGACTATATATACATTATAAATTATATTTTAGAAGATGTCCAAACTACAATCTACTACAAAAGTGTACATTTTTTTCAACATTGAAAGAACAATGTCAAATCAGGTAGTACGTTGTGAATATTTTCTTTGTTCCTTATTCATTTGGATATAATTCGGTCAGGTTTCAATCCTGGGTTAAAAGCAATTGGAGTCTAACTGTACTGATGAGCTGTGATACAGCAAAACAGATCTGTCTATATGACTATATATATATATATATATATGTATAATGACCTAACCAAGACATATATTTACCATATCATTTAAGCATTCAAAATAAAAATTATTTATGCAAAAAATAAAATACAAGTTTTATAACCCAATAAAACACTAGAACACTCAAGAATTAACAGGGACAGTGAATGTCTGAAAAATCAGAAATAAAAATCACTGCAACTGGAGAAAAAGAGATAAAAAGTAAAAAAAAAAGAAAACAGTAAGGAGTGAGCATAAAGTAAATAAACAGACGCATGGGTATGTGCATGCACAAACATACAGACCATTAAAAAATTGAACTTTGCACCAATGAAAAGTACATATATAAAAAGAAATTGTGAAATATAAATCTAAAACTGCTTATACTCTCAAACAATTGGATAGAGTGATTTCTGAATTCACTGTAGATGGGATGCTGAAGCTAGCATCAATCAGCTAAGTGACAAACATTTTACCTGTATTATATATATATATATATATATATATTAATTTATTTATTTATCTGTAAATTTAGATAAAACTTGGTGGGGAAATAGCCATTTTCAACATGTCATTTTAAGACATGCATTCTCAACCCCATATAAACAAAGAATGAGGAAAAATTCTAAGCCCATAGGTTTGTTCTAGTAAAGGAAGGAGTTGGAAGATATTGGTTTTTATAGGGTTAATCTAGTGAAATTTTAGTAGTAATTTCTTCTTTGGTAGGGGAAAGTATGTGGCTTGACCCTTGAGTTAGTAGTGGTAGGTGGTGGGGAAGTAACTGCTTAGACAAAATGTTATTGTGACTAATTAGAAGAATAGGATATATATATATATATATATATATATATATATATATATGCACACACACACACACACACACGCACACACACACACACATATATATATATATATATATATATATATATATATATATATATATATACTGACTAATTATTTAACAAGTAAGTCATACAAATAAAGTGTCAATAAGTTTAATTTACCAAGGTGTTTCAAAAGTTTTGTACATTTATTACTAAGAAAACAGTATACAAAATGTGTGTATATATATATATAAAATGCAAATCTAGCAAACATTCTCACTTTGTCTCTCATTAAATCTAAAACTAGCAAACACTATTAAAAAGAAAATTAAATGACATTAGACCATACTGGCCAAAACTGGCATTTTGTCCCTTGAAATTAAGCCTAGAAGCAAGCAACCATCAATTCTTATCATTTAAATGTTATTTTATATGGATACACATATTTGAGCAAATGCTACCTTTATTATTAAACAGTATACTTATCTATTTTTGTCTACTGGCCTTAATATTCAAGAATTGTTATTAAAGAAAAAAATGTGCCCTCAGGCAGGATACAACCTCCAGCATCATTTCTTTAATAAAATTTCTCATATATTCAGACCGGTAAATGAAAATAAATATACTGTTTAATAAATAAACAGCACATCTACTCAGATATAGGTATCCAATAAAAATAACTTTTAAGTGATATTTCACAATGATATTTTGTCATCTGAGGAGATGAGCACCTCTGCCTATCAAAATAAATCAGGATTTATAATTGCTTTAAATATATATGTTTAGTTTTCTTTACTGTACATCATATTGCTCTGGATAATGTCCATTGAGCTCTCTATTTTATCTATTTAATATTTTTATATTAATTAGATATATTTTTTGAATTTTCCTCTCCATTATACAGATCTTATAATTTCTTTTATATGTGTGTGTGTGTTTGTGTGAAAATCAATAATTGATTTCTTATTCTTGTAAATGCCAACTACAAAAGTAAGCTAATAAAAAAATATATCTTGTAAGTATGGTCAAAAGTTTTTAAAATACTGACATGAATTTGTGCTTTGAAGGTTAATGGATCAGAAGTAGTTTTAAATAAAATGATTGGCATACAAAAAAGAATCAAACTGTTAAATCAATTAAAGTAAGACAATTCATATTATTCAGACTATTATCCTCATCTCCGTTGACATTTTTATGACGTTTCGGCTGTTATATGCTCCAGCTTTCTTCAGATGCTAGGAGATTTGATCCAAACACTTTATTGAGAATGATCATAATAAAGGGTTCAGTTCTAAAATCCCTAGCACCTGAAGAAGGCCAGAGCATACAACAGCCAAAACGTTGTATAAATGGCAATGAAAATGAAGACAATAGTTCGAATAATCTAAATAGTGTAAATACTATCTAATCTCGGAAATATAGATATAGTTAAAGTAACTATTTCTCTTTTTTTTTTTAACAATTTACCAAATAGATAGAATGGATATTAAAGAAGAAACCTTTTTCAAAAATTGATCTTAAATGACTGTATGCAAAATATTCATTTAAATTATTTATAAATTCATTTTAATTTTATTCTCATAAAGTCAAGGTGTAAAAATCCAGGGCATTTCTTTCTGACCAAATTAAAGCAATAAATTAATCCTCTCATCTCTGTAACTCTGATATTACCATTCTCAAAAACTGATGGGCAAAATTCTTGTATTCACTTGAACATCTTCACAAAGAATAAATTAGAAATATCCCATTCCATTCATAAGATCAGATTGAAAAGTAAATCTCTTTCATTGATCTCAACTCATGCCAAAGGCTGATTGTCTTTTATTGACATATTCATTTATTGCCAGACAATAATAAATTCAGCGCTAACAAATTTACTTCAAGATGAAAGCCAATTATTTTTTTATTTCCTTTTGCTGGAATAATACATATCAGAATATGCCTTAGAAGCCAGCCTTTGGTAAAATCCTTCCTGAATATTGCAAATGCCTCAAAGAAATTTTTAAAATCAATCAGTTCTATAATGATTTACGAAAACCCACAAGCAATCATAAGCATTTAGAAGAATAGTTTAAATTAGGTTTTCAGCAAACTGTACATGATTTTATTGAATTAAAACAGTGAAGAAAAACTGTTTTTCAGCTATTCTATTCACAAACTGAATTTATAATTTAAACAGAACTAGAGTCAAGTAACAATCTACTTAACGCCATTACAGTGACAATATGAGAATTTTAGCTCCTGTAAGCAAATGTAAAGGCATTTAAAAACTAAATATTCTGTTAATCCTCTGTTTTAGAAGCTGTTTTGGACAGTATTGGAAATTTAGTTATCTGGAAATAGAAATTCCAACTGATCATAACTGCCAATATTCATAAAAATACATTACAATCTAAGCACTACACTACCATTTTGTTTTAAAGAACTTTATAACAATGAAAATAAATGGAAACACGAATAACATATACTTATGTTCTTATAAAGTGTATCTATTGCCAATGTTCACTGCCTATCTATTTTCATTCATAGCAAACACCTCAGTACTCCTTATTAATTACAATAAATCTACCTTGAGTGTCTCTCAAACCTTGTATTGGGTGAATTTTATTTTATTTATATATATATATATATATATATATATATAGCTATTGGGTATGTTTATATGCACTATAAAGCCTGCCTTCTTCTACCGAATGCTCGTGGCCTAGGGGTAGAATCACAGACTGACGCCGATTCGGTCAGGTTTCAATCCTGGGTGAGGAAGCGATTGGTGTCTAAGCCATACTGATGAGCTGTGATACAGCGAAACAGATCTGTCTGCAGATGACTATAGTATATATATACATATATATATATTTATTAGAAATTATATTTTAGAAATATTTATTAGAAATTATATTTTAGAACATGTTCAGAATTTTTTTTAAAAAAAAATATATACATATATATATATTTATTAGAAATTATATTTCTAAAAAATATATACATATATATATATACATATATATATATTTATTAGAAATTATATTTCTAAAAAATATATACATATATATATATTTATTAGAAATTATATTTTAGAACATGTTCAGAATTTTTTTAAAAAAAAAATTCTGTGCATGTTCTAAAATATAATTTATAATAAATATTCACAGCTCTATATATTATATATCGAGCACTGTTTTAAATTAATGTTTTGGACATTGTAAAAAATTTTTCTTTGTTCTGTATTCACTCGGATATACATATATATATATATATATGTAAACATGTTACGGAAATTAACGAATTTTAACGAAACTTGGTTATAAGCAACCGACAATTTGTAATGAATTATTTTGAACATTATTTTTACTGATACCCGTATTTAAGTAGATATTCTGTTTTTTTAATTAAACAGTATTTTCGATCCATCGTAAGCAAACCATATCTGCTCTGAAATGGATATGGTTTGTTTACGATGGATCGAAAATTGTGTTATATAAGCATGATAAAAACCTCATCTGATCAAGAAGCTATTCATAGTCAAGTGCTTAAGACAGTACCAGATCAAATGGTAGCTTCCCCTATGTAAATAGGGGTCGCAGGTTCGAATCCTGCTGGATAGCACACATTTTTGCAATAAAAATTTATCGTGAAATAACCAGGCCAGTAGATATAAATATAAAATACTGTTTAATTAAAAAAAACAGAATATCTACTTAAATACGGGTATCGGTAAAAATAATGTTCAAAATTATATATATATATATATATATATATATAGAGAGAGAGAGAGAGAGAACAGTTCTGGTAGCAATAAGATATTACTTAAAGTATAATAACAAAGCTAAAATTTATACTACTAATAAATATATATTTATTAGTGGGTAGAGGAGCAAAAGGGAGGAGAAAGAGGGGAGAAAGAGAGAGAAAAGGAGGAAGGAATAGAGATAGAGAATATAGAGAAAGGGAGAGAGTGAGATGGAGAGAGAGAAAGGAAGGGTGGGAGAGAGAGAAATATGAAAATAGGAGGTAGAGAGAAAAAAATGAAGAGCAAGAGAAAGGGAATGAGAGAAGGATTGACTAATCAATAAGCCATACAAGGGAAGAATCAATGTTTAATGTCTTAAATGACAAGAGAATTGGGTTTTCAAATCATGTCTATATTTATTTATTAGGGAATATCAAAAGCATTTTTGTTTTATCATCTAATCCTTTAAACCAAAGCTAATTTCATGAATGCATCTAATGACAATCTATGACACAAGTATATTATTAAAACACATAATATACTGTATAACACAAAACAGCCATCATAAATCGAACAAAATTTGAAAGAATAAGGCTATTCAAAATCAGAAATTCTAGCTGCTAATATTTTATAAGCTCTCAATGACTCTCACACATTCTTTATTCAACTCATTCTCTGGACCAGTATACAGACAATTTTATGAAACTTGAAGTAAAATAGAAAAAAGAAGTAAACCATTACAAACACTCAGAAAGTGACAGTTGTAATTTTGGGGATATATGTTTAATAAAGAAGGCATTGAGACTAACACTAACAAAGTGTATCAAGGGAAAGTGAAGTAAAAAAAAAAGCAGGGGCTAAACTTGATAAATTTAAACAAAGAGAGGAGTGAGCCACACAAAGAGGGGTCATAAAGAGGCAAGAAAGAAAACAGCAAAAGAATGAAATCTGTAGAAAATGATGATTGCTCAAGTCCTGAAAGAGAGAGAGAGAGAGAGCGAAAGAGAGAGAGGGATTATGTTATCCAGGGGTCTTTATATAATGATTTTAATTTTAACCTTCTCAATATGAACACACAATTTGAGAGTGAGAGAAAACTAACATACAATTAGAAAAATCTCTATTCTAAAAGAACCTCCGTTCTGCATCCCATGTGCAGGTTATATAGTGCATAGCATCCCAAAATGAAATATTGATCAGTTGAGTTCATTTCATTAACTTTCACACACAGGGCCTTGGATGAAGTAGGAATCTCTTATCCCCCAACTATAGGTTAAATAGCTAGCAGAATGAGCTCTCTAGTTGTGGTTGATAACCAATATTGCAAGGCAATTCCAAGTTCAAATTCTAGTTGAATTCCTTGCATTCACTTATGCACAAATACCCTTGGGAAAGGTATTAATCCGTCTCTTCCCTCCAGTTATGGGTTAAATAATAGGACAGATTGGGTTCTATAGCCTTGGTTGGCAATCAGTCTATTGCAGAAAGCAATGGCAACCTACTGCGGGATAACCTTCTGCCCAGTCAGTCATGTGTCTTTCGAGACATGATCGCCCAAAGCGTGAATCACGTATGGCACTTAACTGACTGAATACTGAATTGTACAACTATATGCAGCCCTGGTGAAATGCCTACTATACAGTAGTGGGAGGGGCAGTCCACTCTAGGTGACACTTTTATTGGGGCATCACTTTTAGGTTTGCTGTATAAGCCTGTATAAAAGTAAAAGTGGTTTTAATGTCTGGACCAAACTCATAGTTGAAGGCTCTTTTTGATTTTGAGTAACTTAAACTATGGTATCTAAACTTATTTATAAATGGAATTTTATCTGTGTATGTGTGTCCATTACCTATAGACTCCAAAACGGATGAACCAATTTTCTTGAAAATTTACACAGTTGTACTATAAGCGTCTGACAGTGTACTTAGCTAGGTTTTGTGTTAAGGTACCCCGATAAATATAAAAAATTGATAATCAAAAAATCGCGTCATAGAAGGAGTGGTCCAATTTTAATTGAATTTGATACACTCATAGACAAAGACATAAGAAACGATATTCAGAAGTTTCAAGGTTGCAGTTCTTACAATAGTGCAGAAAATCGATAATATATACATATATATATAAAAGGCAAGATGTTTGTGTGTGTGTGTCTGTTTATCTGCCTGTATATCTTTATTTTTTTCAGCCCTTTTATTTTAGTTTTTGCTTCGGGTTTGGCTCTAAGTAGGTATAATTGTAGTTCTTAGTCTCAGCCATGATACCATTTACTCAGAGGATTTATTTAGCCTTCAAAATTCAGTTTACGATGAAAAAAACTTATTTGACATCAATACCAGGAAATCAAAATTTGACTTACATTCATTCATTTTTCTTTCAGTCTATGGTTTCGCTTTAACTGGAAACAACTATTGCTTTTTAGTCTTTCGTGCCAACATCCAAAGAGTCTGAACTCCAGGACCATGGATTAGTTTTAAAGCTTTCATTACACCCGAGCAACACCGGGCTATACTGCTAGCATATATTTAAGGGGTTGTTATCTTGGTCAAACAATAAACGGTATTCACGTGATGTATATATTTTATCATTGTTGACAATGTGAAATCTGTGAATGGACCCAGATTGCATTCTTTTAATGCTGCAAAAACACTGAGTGCTGTGTGTGTAGGAGACACATCTTGGTTGTTATTGTATAAATGTCAGTTATTTTTCTTGACAGATGTTGGTTTGAGGGTACACATTGTTCTATCTTTCATCTTTTGGGATTTAGTTGTCACTGTGCAATATGTTGTATTTGAGAGGGGAGAGGTGACAAACTCTTGGACTACACTAAAGGCACACACACTGCCCCAGGTAACGCACACTCTAGCTATACCAGTCAGTTAAATGCTATACGTGATGCATGCTTTGGATGATCATGTCTCAAAAGAGACATGACTGACTGGGCAGAAGATTATCCTGCAGTAGGTTGCCATTGCTTTCTGTGTTAGACTGGTTGCCAGCCAAGGCACCCAATCTTTCCTGCTATTTAACCCATAACTGGAAGGAAGAGATCAATTAATACCTTTCCCAAGGGTATTTGTGCATAAGTGCATGCAACAAATTCAACTGAAATTTGAACTCAGCTCCCTGATTTCTTGTTCCGAATTGATAACCAGTGTACCACAATACCACTGTGATGGAAAAGATTATGAAGTTCACAATTAACTGTGGTACAGGGTGTGAACTTCATTATCTTGACCAAGGCCAATTAGGTAACTTTGCCAGACTTGAAAAACTAACAAATGTAACAGGTAGGCTAAAGGACACATCTGCCAAAATGTTATGATAAAAATAACAAAGATTCAGATATTAGTTTAAGCAATGTATAACGTGACATCTAAATATTACCAAATACACCAGGTATATGAGGAGGATAGGACAAATATCATTTAAATGCCTGTGATAAAACCAGCAAAAATAAAAGTCATCAGCATGAATCTTTGTTTGAGCCCAAGTAAAAACTGAAATAAGGCACTTGGAAGATCAACACAACACACTCATAAATTCCTTTTGTTTGGACAGATTTAGCTAACCTTTTTCTATATAGCACATCCAGGACATAGGTGATCATAGCTCTCCCCAACTTTGTTATTTCATATATTGTTTAACAGTTTTTCTCCCTTTGCTAAAGATCCTAACCACTCACTATTTACATTATTTGGACTATTGTTCTCATCTTCATTGCCATTTCCATGATGTTTCGGCTGTTGTATGCACTGGCTTTCTTCAGGTGCTAGAAATTTCAAACCAAAACCTTTATTACAGTCACTGGGGTATATTATTCTCATTCCTCGTGCAGAGCCACTTCTGGTAGTCATGAGTTATCTCCCTTTAACTAGACTCTCTAAGTTACTTGTTCACCACTGCTATATCCTGGTATTGAACTCACAACACAAGTCACTAACCAACTATATCCCACCAACTTTGGATCAAGTCACTAACCGACTACATCCACTGGTCCAGTAGATATATTTGGTTAGTTCCAGTGACATGACCCAAAGAGTTGTGAGTTAAATACCAGGCAACAACAGTAGTGAACAAGTAACTTAAAGAGTTAGGTTAAAGGGAGGTAACTTGTGAATACCAGAAGCAGCACAAGGAATCAGAATGATATAGCCCAGTGATTGTAATAAAGGGTTTGATTGTAAATTCCTAGCACATGAAGAAGGCTGGAGCATACAATGACTGAAACATTGTGGAAATGACAACAAAGATCAGAAAAATAGTCCGAATATAAATAGTGTAAATACTACCTCATTTCAGAAATATAGACAAATCCTAACTGCTGTTCTACCTCTATCTCTCTTGCCCTCACTATGCCCCATGAAGGTTAAATTTTCCAAGATATCCTTCCTCATTATGTGTCCAAGGAATTTCAACCATCTTTTCCGAATTCTGAAAAGATTTTATTTCTGTTGATATTTTCTTTAAAACTTTATTGTTGCTTACTTGCTCTATCCATGGAATTTTCAGTAACCTTCCATTGAATCACATTTCTGCCACATCTAGAGATTCCTCATACATGGGAAGATGGTAAATTTTCGTTTTAGGTACCGACGGCTTCCCCCCCCCTTCAAATTTATTCAAAATAGCATTATTTCTGTGCAAATGTATATGCTAAACTCAAATCAACAATTAGTTATTGAAGAAACTTATCTTTTTTGCTTTGAAAGTCCATAAAAAAAAGAACTATATCTTGCACTTTTTCTCTCCCGTAACTCTCATGAAGTCATGTAATTAACTGCAGAATGACGTTCTACGTAATCAGAATTTTTTGTTGAATTTTGCCTGATTTTCTTCCTTTACAAAAACTTCCGGCGATGTACTTCCTGTTCTTAGAGTAACAAGTGTAGAAATACAATAGTGCATCACTTTAATTTCTGGAAGTACATTGCCGGAAGTATCAGTAAATGAAGAAAAATCTGTCAAAATTCAATCACATGCGCAGTCCATCATTCTGCAGTTAATTACATGACTTCGTGAGAGTTACGGGAGAGAAAAAGTGCAAGATATAGTTTATTTTTTTATGGACATTTAGATAAAAAAAAGGTAAGTTTCTTCAATAACTAACAGTTGATTTGAGTTCAGCATATACATTTGCACAGAGATAATGCTATTTTGGATAAATTTGAAGGGGAAAAGTGACAGGACTTACAACGAAAATTTACCGGGAAGATTGTCCAGCATTCATTCACTGTTCCTCTCTAGTTAAACTTACTAAACTTTCTATATATATCTGTGTGTGTGTCTGTTTATACTTACCTTTTATGCATACCCAAATTGTTATAAAATGTATGTCATGTTTGTGGGTTATTTTTAGCCATTCTACTGTTTGGTGCTGCAAAAAAAAAGATGACTTGGCAGAGAAAATATAACCAACAAAAAGAAAGAGGATTACTCAGTGCTGCTGACCCAAGTAACAGAGCTAAGCAGTTAATTACAAATTAGACTAATTGGCAAAGAAAGAGATTTGCCTAGAGGTACTGATGGGAGATAAGTAATAACATATCTTGGGTTGTAATAATATTTTATGATAAGACCAGATGGATTGCAGCAAACACTAAAATCTAAAGTTAAGCTTAAAATAAACAGAAATAAACAAAAGTAATGTTCAACTGTAATATTAAAAAAGGGAGTCTAAGAATAGAGAATGAAAAACTGGAAGAAGTTCAGGAATACATCTGCTTAGATCAGATAATCCCATTAAAAAAGATCATGAAAATAAAATTAAACATAGAGTAATAAGTTGGTAAGCATTTAATACAAATAGAGACATAGTTCAAGGTATCTTGCTAATTTTTTTCTTTTCTTTTTTTAATCGTATCAGCCCGAGCAAGGCGGTAATACTACTGATGTGCAGGGGGCTACATAAGAGTAAAACGATTAAGTAGAAGAGAGTGAAGAGGAACACCAACCAGTTAGAAAAGAGCAATAGAAGGATGAGAATACAGGTGTGATGACAGTTTCAAAGGTGGAGAGAAAGGAAAGGATATACGGAGTGGGGAAAGAACTAGAGTCAAGTGGTTAGTAGATGAGTATTGACATTGCATTTAAATTCCTGGAGGTTGTAGCCGTCAGGAAAGCAAGAATATGGGAGTGAGTTCCACCGGCAGGAAGTGCGAGAAAAGAAGCTGCAGAAGTAGAATTGTCGTCTGCATTTGGTTATTCTAACTGTGAATGGGTGGGACCCAGTTGCCAATCTGGTTGCACGAGCAAACACCTGTTGCAGAGGCACCAGTGACTTAAGTTCATTGGAGCAGAAGCCATGAAAGTATTTATAGAACAGACAAAGGGAGGCCACATCTCGTTGGTGGGGAAGTGGCTGTAGTCAAGCCGCCAAGTCATTACCTATCTCATTACTAATTCTCTTTTGGAGACTGTTGAGAACACTGAGATGAACAGCAGGGGTGCCTGACCATATATGGCAGCAGTATTCCATGCACTGATAAATGGTTGATTTGAATATATGCAGGATGGATTCAAGCGGGGAAAAACATCCTGGCCTGACACAGTGACCCAACCTTCTTAGCAGTGGATTTATGCTTGAAACAGTTTACATTTTCTTTTTCTATATGTTTCATACATTCAGGACCTGGGTGATCATCACTCTCCACAATTTCCTCTCCTTTGAAGCTCTTAGTAAAGTTTGTCCTTTTGCTATCCCTCCTAATCCCTGTTCTACCAAACATTTACGCAAGTTCTTTGGGTAGGTTATGCACTGCTTTCCTCTGTCCCTCTTTCCTTCAATATGTCAAATTATCAACACCAAGAAGATTCTTGACTAGAAGCAATCTAAACTTATTTATAAATGGATCTTTGTGTGTGTGTGTGTGTGTGTGTGTGTGTGTGTGTGTGTATCCATTACCTATAGACTCCGAAATGGCTGAACCGATTTTCTTGAAAATTTACACAGTTGTACTATAAACATCTGCAAGTGTTCTTAGCTAGGTTTTGTGTCGAGGTACCCCCAATAAATATCGAAAATCGATAATCGAAAAAATTGTGTCATAGAAGGAGTGGTTGATGATTTTAATCAAATTTGATACACTCATAGACAAAGACATAAGAAACGATATTCAGAAGTTTCATGGTTGCAGTTCTTACAATAGTGCAGAAAATCAATAATATATATATATAAAAGGCAAGATGTTTGTGTGTGTGTGTCTGTTTATCTGCCTGTATATCTGTATTTTTTCAGCCCTTTTATTTTAGTTTTTGCTTCGGGTTTGGCTCTAAGTAGGTATAAATTGTAGTTCTTAGTCTAATCCATGATACCATTTACTCAGAGGACTTATTTAGCCTTCAAAATTCAGTTTACAATGAAAAAACTTATTTGATATCAATATCAGAAAATCAAAATTTCAGTTACATCAATTCATTTTTCTTTTAGTCTACGGTTTCGTTTTAACTGGAAACAACTATTGCTTTTTAGTCTTTCATGCCAACATCCAAAGAGTTTGAACTCCAGGACCATGGATTAGTTTTAAAGCTTTTATTTTACCTGAGCAATCCTGGGCTATAGTGCTAGTATTATGATAAAAGATAAGCTGCATGAAAACGGTCAAGTCTGCTGGAATTAACTACTCGCTCAGTGAGGAGGGACATGTGCAACAGTGTGTGCAATGAATGTATAATGTCAGTTATATGACAGGTGCAACACAGGATAATTAACAAAATCACTGAAAACCAAACTCAGAAATGCACAGAGAACAATGTTAGAACAATGCTAAATATAACTGACAGAAAGAGGTCAAAATAAATATGAAAACAGACTAAGATAAAAAAAAAATATTTACAGATTCTAGCACCTCAGAGACATTTAAGTGATATTTGTCCAAGTCTCCTCATACATCTGGTGTATTTGGTAATATTTAAATGTCACTTTATACATTGCTCAAACTAATATCTGAATCTTTGTTATTTTCATCAAAACATTTCAGCAGATGTGCTCTTTAGCTTACCTGTTACATATGTTGGTTTTTCAAGTCTAGTAAAGTTACCTAAATGAATATGAAAACAGACTAAGATAAAAAAAAAAACATTACAGAAGTGATCAAATCATAAAAATGGGCAGAATGCATAATAAAAAGAAAGGATAAGAAATGGAGTAAAAGGTTGGTTGAGTGATGCCCAATGAACAGCAAACACTGGGGGTAAAAAACAGACAGAATAAAAGAAAATTAAGATAAAATGGTGTGCTAGTAATAAACAACAGAATAGAACAGGATTTGGGAAAAAATTTTATACAGCAGAGTATGAACAATGGCTGGTGCTAACGATAGTTAATTTAATTTTTAGATAATATTTACATATTTTTTTAATAATATTTTAATAATATTATTTAATTTTAATATTTTAATAATATTTTAATAAATATACCAAATAATAATGTTAAATAATAATATTTTAATAAATATACCAAATTTTAATAAATATACCAAATTTTACCAAATTTTATGCATATACCAAATATACCAAATATACCAAATTTTAATAAATATATCAAATTTTAATAAATATACCAAATTTTAATAAATATACCAAATAATAATGTTAAATAATATTTTTAAAAAATATCCCAAATTTTTATTATATATAAATAATAAATATTTTAATAAATATAAAATAATAGATTTTAATATTTTAATAATATTTTACATATTTTTTTACATAATTTTTAAATAATATTAACATATTATACTGGCTCAATGCAAATATTGTGTTCTGTAGTATATTATCAAAATTAAAAATACAATTTTACATAAATTACTAGGCTTACAGCCGTATCCCGTTGAATACACCGGTTCTCACTCGATCACCAAAGTTAAGCAATGTTGAGCCTGGTCAGTACTTAGATGGGTAACCGCTTGGTAATACCAGGTGCTGTTAGCATTTAGTGATGGATGTGCGTTGTGGTGCAGTGGATATCGGCTTGGAAAGAGAAATCGGTGAGCCGAGTTCGAATTCCAGTTGAATACCCTGAATTCACTTAAGCACTGGTACCCTTGGGAAAGGTATTAATCCGTTCCTTCCCTCCAGTTATGAGTTAAATAACACGGTAGGACCCTGCCCTCAAAAACAAATCCCAATGAATCTTGATACTCGAAAAGAAAAAAGTATTACTAGACACAAAACTTATATAAAAAAAAACAACAATAAATTGTTGAAAGAAAAAAAAAGGTATTACCAGCAATAAATGAATAAAATTTAGTTGGCAATAAATGACCCACCGAGGTTGATATGCCATAAAACAAAACAACCAGCCAACATAAATTACTAAACAGCAAATATCTAGACAGTATAACATTTATTGCTGCAAGGAGTGGGATTTGCAAGCCAAGTTCAAATTCTTGCTGTTGCATTTATTTTGCACAAATACCCAAGGTTAAGGTACGAATCTATTTCTTCTCCCCATTAAATTCTCTAGCCTTGGTTAATAGTTAGTCTAGGAAAAGGATAACTCTGAATTCAAAACCAGTTAGGTAACTCAAGCCATGAAAATTTCAAAATATGGAAAAGAAATCTATAGCAAGCCATGATTGTCTATATCCTGAAAAGATGTAGCATTTAATAGAATATTATTTTATAACTTAACAGCTAAAATGAATTTGATATATCTTTAATTAACGTTAAATGATATTTTGTTTTGTATGCTATTAAACGATGCTAGGATCTCTACTCCATTAAACCAATGCTAGAATTTGTATGCCATTAAACTGATGCTAGGATATCCTAAAGAGATGTAGTTTTTAATAGAAGATTACTTCATAACTTAACAACTAAAATGAATTTGATAAATCTTTAACATTAAATGATGTTTTGATTTGTACACCATTAAATGATGCTAGGATCTGTACTACATTAAACAAATGCTAGGATCTGTATGCCATTAAACTGATGCTAGGATTGGTATGCCATTAAACTGATGCTAGGATCAGTATGCCATTAAACAAGTGCTAAGGTCTGTATATCATGAACAAGTACTAGGAATTATTTCATGGCATACAGATCATAGGATCTGTACTCTATTAAATAAATGCTAGGATCTGTACTCCATTAAACAGATGCTAGATTTCACACATCATTAAATAATGCCAGGATTTGCATATGATTTAATGATGATATAATCTATAACCACTTTAGCATTTACATCACATCTTAGAAGGAAATAGAAACAAGCAATATATAAAGGGTAATAAGCAATGCTAACATTTGTAATGGCACATTTTGAAAGTCCTGCATATATTATTAATTATAATTTTATAATGTGTTGTATATGAAAAAGGATGTGCGTTGTGATGCATTGGATATCAGCTAAGAACAAGAAATCGGGGAGCCGAGTTCGAATTCCAGTTGAATTCATTATTGCATTCACTTACATGCAAATACCCTTGGGAAACATATTAATCCGTCTATTCCTTCCAGTTATGGGTTAAATAACAGGACAGATTGGGTTCTATAGCCTTGGTCGGCAACCAGTCTACTGCAGAAAGCAATGGCAACCTACTGCGGGATAATCTTCTGCCCAGTTGGTTATGTCTCTTTCGAGACATGATCGCCCAAGCGTGTATCACGTATGGCACTTAACTGACTGACTGTATATAAAATAAATGGTCACCAAAATATTTAAACTCAGTGCACTACTTTAATTATGACAATTTCACAATGACACAATTTTCTCAAACAAAGAAACAATTGTATAGCACAGATGAAAAAAAAAAAAGAAAGGGCTTAACCCACATGATGCCAAAGATTGCTATTGCTAAATGAAATTATCTTAAATAGAATTAAATGTATTGAATATTATAGATGAATGTACAGGATTTGTATTCATATATGATAAAGAAACATCAGCATGACAATTTCATTGTGATATAAAAACAGTTAAGACCCAGCAGAGAATCTAATGATTCATAAAAGAGAACACAAAAGAACTTAATAACTTCCCACTGAGTATTTTAATCTCATTCAAGGAATTGCAGATGAAATGCTGAATAAATATTATGAGTGGCACTATGACCTTTATTTGATAAATTATTGTCAACCATTGGATTTTTAAGTAGGCAGTTTGTTGAAAGTGTTCATACAGAAAATATTATTTTATATTAAAATTATTTTTAATAAAGTATAATTCAATGAAAACTATAGTTGAATACAAAAACTTACATACAAAGTTTAAAGTTTAGTAGAAAGGATTACTAAATTTTTTAAAGCTATCTTGTCAGAATGCAGAAGATTATGGCTCTCCATTTATTATCTATGAATTGCTTGACATCTTAGGAAAGATAGTAGACTGACTTCCCATTGTCTTCTCAACAGCTTTGTATTCAGTTTCTTTCTCCTTTTCTTTGGCTGCCACCCAAGTTAGTTATTTAATCCATAACTGGGAGAGAGATGAACAGATGGATTCATGCCTTTCTCAAGAGCACTAGTGTGAAAGTGAACATGAATCCACTTCATCAATTCTATTTTTATGCTTCTTCAAACCTTGTAAACTGGTGCTACAGAATCGCAAAGAACTGTACCAAATAACATAAACCACATCACTTGAAGACTCTAAAGTTCTATATGGACACCTTCTTCCCAAGAACCATTACTTTGGGAAAGTAGAGACAGTGTTTCCCCGTCATCACTACAATCTTAACATCTTCAAACCTTGAATCAACTAAAATATATTTCTTTTTAACTGTGGACATATGAGTTTGCTATATTGCATACATGGCTGTAATTTTACAGAAAAGAGTCATTGTTTTAGTCTTTTTTATATTGTTTCAGTTCTCAAAATGCAGTCAAAATTGCATAAAACTTTTTTTAAGTCATTGCAACCAAAAACATATGGTTGTTTTGACAATGATTTTGCTTTTGGAGAAGCTATAAATCTGATATATGGCTTTTATGCCATGAAAGTATTTATAGAAAAGGCACAAGAAGACAACTTTATGGTCATGAGAAAGTGACTGAAGACAAGATGCAAGATCAGAACCAAAAATATTACTGATTCTTCTTTGGATTTTATCAAAGATGTCTAGATATATAGCAGGATCCCTAGACCATATGTGGCAGCAATATTCTAAACATGGATACTCCTGCAGCTTCTTCTCTCGCACATCCCGCCTGTGGAACTTGCTCCCATATTCTTGCTTTCCTGACGGCTACAACCTCCAGAAATTTAAATGCAATGTCAATACTCATCTACTAACCACTTGACTCTAGCCCTTCCCCCACCCCATATATCCTTCCCTTTCTCTCCCCCCTTGCAACTGTCATCATACCTGCATTTTCATCTTTCTATTGCTTCTTTCTAATTGGTTTGTAATCCGCTTCTCCCTCCTCTAATTAATTTTCTTTCCGTTATGTAGCCCCCCACACATCAGTGGCATTTACGCCTTGCCCGGGGTGAAATGATTAAAAAAAAAAAATAGTACTTCTGTAAATATGCAAGATAGATATAGAAGAGAAAAATTGTCTAGCACTACACAGTTAACCTTAGCAGCTGACCTAGCAATGGACTGAAATATTTGTAATTAACTGAACCCTTTTCCAATTTGCATGAGAAAAATGTTGAATTTAAATGAACTGATAATAAATAGCATTTAGGAGTCTAAGAAATGCTCTTGAAAAAAAAAAACAACTAATTGTGAAAATTTTTTTATCCCAAAATGGATGCCAGATTAACCCTAGATGTAAGTGAACATTCCATATCAGCAATTTTATCTCAGAAATGGCACCCAGTATTGTACATCTCAAGAAGATTAACAAATGCAAAGCCTAACTATTCAAATATAGAAAAAGAGGCTTTAGTGATCAGATGGACCATTAGTAGAGCTCGCTAATTCTTATTAGACAGAAAATGATTGCTGAAATCCAATCACAAACCTTTAGAATTTATTTTTAATCCAAGGAAGGAATTACTAATATTTACATCTAGAATTTGATTTTGGTTGGTTGTTTTGTTTTTATGGCATATCAACCTCAGCAGGTCATTTATTGCCAATTGAATTTTTTATTTATTTATTGCTGGTAATACCTTTTTCTTTCAACAATTTATTGTTGTTTTTTATAAGTTTTGTGTCTAGTAATAATTTTTTCTTTTCAAGTATCAAGATGCATTGGGATTTGTTTTTTAAGGGCAGGGTCCCCAAGTCCTATCCTGTTATTTAACCCATAACTGGATGAAAGGGACGGATTAATACCTTTCCCAAGGGTACTAGTGCTTAAGTGAATGCAAGGTATTCAACTGGAATTCGAACTCGGCTCACCGATTTCTCTTTCCAAGCCGATATCCACTGCACCACAACGCACATCCATCACTAAATGCTTACAGCACTGGTATTCACAAGCGGTCACCCATCTAAGTACTGACCAGGCTCAACATTGCTTAACTTTGGCAATCGAGCGAGAACCGGTGTATTCAACGTGATATGGCCGTAAGCCTCTAGAATTTTAAGATGAGTTATAAAACTCATGGAATCTGATTTTGATAATGAATACGTAAAAGGAAACAATGAGCTTTCTGACACATTATCATGATGATGATTATCATGATGATGATGAGTTATAAAACTCATGGAATCTGATTTTGATAATGAATACGTAAAAGGAAACAATGAGCTTTCTGACACATTATCATGATGATGATTATCATGATGATGATGAGTTATAAAACTCATGGAATCTGATTTTGATAACGAATATGTAAAAGGAAACAATGAGCTTTCTGACACATTATCATGATGATGATTATCATGATGATGATGAGTTATAAAACTCATGGAATCTGATTTTGATAATGAATACGTAAAAGGAAACAATGAGCTTTCTGACACATTATCATGATGATGATTATCATGATGATGATGAGCTATAAAACTCATGGAATCTGATTTTGATAATGAATACGTAAAAGGAAACAATAAGCTTTCTGACACATTATCATGATGATGATTTAAAACGGAACAAAGAGTATATCAGATAATATGGAAGACAAATGTTACAATTGGATTGAACCTAATGTACTACCTCTAAACCGATTTGCTTCATAAATACGACACGATCCAATATTAAGTAAAATTGTCCATGAAATTAAAAAAGAACACATGCAGTAATTGTTCTAAAGTTGAAACGCTTTATAAAAAGATAAAATACAAGTTAATCATGGATAATAATATCATGTGCAATGAATACTTAGTAGCAAATCCAGAAAAGTTTGGAAACAATGTACTCAAAAAAGTGTGGATCATGCATATCTTAACAATGATGAACTGCGCCTTATTCTAGTGCATAAGTTCCCAACCTTTTTACTGTGATTACCCAAAAATACAATTTCACTATTATCCATTACCCCAATAAACAAATACCTGTAATATAGGAAAAGAAATAATTATATTTTCATACATCAAAAGCAAAGTTAATGGAAATTATTCAATACAATAGTACCAATCTATAATAATCAAAGGTATAGTAGCCGTAACCTAGCCGTGATTCTTAACGTGAGTGTTGAGCTTGTATTTCCTGTGCCAGTGCCAATTTATTTATTTTTGGCTTTGTGACTGAAAGGGCTATTTGGGCGTCATTTGCCAGGTTGAGTCTGCTACGTTTCTTGGTCTTCATTCCAAGGACACAGTGTGAAATTATAAGATGATTGCCTCTTCCCAAACCAAATATCCATTACCACCCCCTCCCCACCAAATATGAGCTCAATATCCCACTAGAGTAATTTACCCCGGGGTTGAGAACCATGGTTCTAGTGTATTCTTCTTCTTGATGACTTTAAGTCGTCTGTGTTAATGATAGAAGAACTGATACCACAATTTGAGTATTATGACTAATATTCTCTGTAAATGGAGGCCCTAAAAGAGTACTATCAGATACTATCCAGTATTTTGTACTGATAATCTGTGTTCTTGGTTAAGAACAATTGATTGCATTCCATATAAATTTCCACCATATCATCCACAATTAAATGGAATTGTACATAATATAAAATAGGATTGAAAGTGTGTTATGGTTTATAAAATGGTGAGTGTTCTAAAAATAGAAAAAGATAGACACACTGACGCCAAGAATTCAAAATTGGGCGGCAAAATAAGGAACCGTTTCTTTTGGTAGGAGTACGAGTAAGAGTAAGAGGTAGGAGTTAAGGACAGTAGTTTTGTGTAGGAGATTTGAAAAGGGGAGAACGTTAGTCAGTTGACGACTAGAGTACAGACGGGATAGGCTCGTTTACTACTATCATCCCACAGTGAAGAGAATTTAGCTAGTCTGCTCCTGTATCCACACAAAATTTAAAGGTTGTAACTTGATGTAAAAACCTAAAGTTTTATACCAAAAATAAACATCATTAATTCAAGTTTGTGTTATCTTCTAATTATACCAAAATGAAGCAACACAACAAGTGTTTTCCACTTACAGAGATATTAGCAGTTTTTTGTTTAGTTATAGAACTATACTCCATGCTGGCAGATTACAATATCTGTACAGGAATCCCTTGATTAGTGCGGCTAATGCGCACTATAACTATAAAAAATAAATATTCAATTAATAATTAAAAATTAAACTGAAGAATATTTTTGTTGTAGAGTCACTAGCATCCCTTCAGCACTCTAACCAATGACTTGGCTCATTGTCTGAGAGGGTCTATGAGTATGTATTCAAGTTGTAACAAGCGTATTAATATTTGAACTGATTCTATTCATCAGCTATTCCCCATTTAGACCCTTCTCTCTTTTGCGCATAAATTTTGTCTTGTAAATTGTTTGTAACTTATTGTTCTGTATTTTTTGTATATATCTGTTAGCACCAGATACTATACTGAATAAATATATTAAGCACTCATTCTTCTCTCTGTATCATTCACCTCAACGATACAAAAGTTTTACTGCACTGTATCTAATCTAAATCTAATCTAAACTTATTTATAAATGGAACTTTGTCTCTGTGTATGTCTGTGTGTCCCCGTTACCTATAGACTCTGAAACAGTAGAAACGATTTTCTTGAAAATTTACACAGTTGTACTATAAATGTCTGTGAGTGTTCTTAGCTACGTTTTGTGTCAAGGTACCCCCGATAAATATCGAAAATCGATAATAAAAACAATCGGGTTATAGAAGGAGTGGTTGACAATTTTAATCAAATTTGATACACTCATAGACAAAGACATGAGAAACAATATTCAGAAGTTTCAAGGTTGCAGTTCTTACAATAGTGCAGAAAATCGATAATATATATATATATATAAAAGGCAAGATGTTTGTGTGTGTGCCTGTTTATCTGCCTGTATGTCTGTATTTTTTTCAGCCCTTTTATTTTAGTTTTTGCTTCAGGTTTGGCTCTAAGTAGGTATAAATGTAGTTCTTAGTCTCATCCATGATACCATTTACTCAGAGGACTTATTTAGTCTTCAAAATTCAGTTTACAAACAAAAAACTTATTTGATATCGATACCAAGAAATCAAAATTTGACTTACATTCATTCATTTTTCTTTCAGTCTACGGTTTCACTTTAACTGGAAACAACTATTGCTTTTTAGTCTTTTGTGCCAATATCCAAATAGTCTGAGCTCCAGGACCATGGATTAGTTTTAAATCTTTCATTATACCCAAGCAATTCTGCTAGTTATGTATATGAAAATCAAATTTTGGTATTGAAAAATTTTAGCTCATTAATCGAATATGCATTAATCAAGGGTTGCCTGTGTTAATGGGAAGACAGATGAGGGGCCCTCTTAACTATGTCTTATTCATTTAATGAGAAAATGTGGTGCAAGAAATATAGCAGATTAACTCTTGAAAGGATCATGTTTATAATGTAGAAGAGATATGTTGGCAAGAATGCCTGGAACTAGAAGAGCATTCCACAAATGGGAAGTGCAAGAGAAGAAATTTGTTCTTCCATTAATGAAGAGTCAATCAAGAATATGACTTTCATTCTCACACATTACAACATAATCTAACTTAATTTCAAATTAAAAAAGAGAAAATTGTTTACAGACATAAATCAAAGACTATGTTGAAAATTATTCTAATGCTTAAAGGATGGTTTTAATTCTTTTTTACTAGAATGTCTACATAATGTATAGCCTACTGATGTCTTAAAAGAAACTCAGAAGTAGAAAAAAAAGAAAATGTTTATAATGGTTTTTTTATGTACATAATCTATACAAATTATCTTTTTTTTCTTATAGATGATCCTCCCGAGGAAATGTAAAGAAACATTCATTGAAAATAATTTTGAATAAGTTTTATATTTAATAATTTTCATTTGTATGAGAAAGCTGAATTATTATTATTATTTATTTATTTATTTTTTTGTAGCCTTAGGTGTTACATATGCAATATTTGTACTGCATTGAAAACTAGATTTTTAGGGGGAAAAACAGCAAATATACAAGTGTGGATCAATTATCTATATTTTGAACTGAAAGTTTGAATATACAATGTTCAATCTTTGTTATTTATATTTGTGAATAAATTAAGTGCATTGACAAGGAAGGTGATTATGTGAAAAAATATTTGTTCTGTAAAATAAATGCATTTCTCATCATTAGGATACAAAATTACTGATGCACCTGAATATTCCTCACTGGATTAAGTGCATTGTCAAATAAGGAAATTATACTGAAAAATATAATTTTATTATTTGACAGATGTGCATTGTGGTGCAGCTGATATTAGCTTGGGTGAGACATTGGCGAGCCAAGTTCAAATTCTGGTTAAATTCGTTGCATTCACTTACATGCAAATACCCTTGGGAAAGGTATTAATTAATCTCTTCTCTCTACAGCTATGGGTTAAATAGCAGGACACATTGGGTTCTATAGCTTTAGTTATCAACCAGTCTACTGCAGAAAGTAATGGCAGTCTACTGTGGGAAAATCTTCTGCCCAGTTGGTCATGTATCTTTTGAGACATGATCGCCCAATCATGAATCGCATATGGCACTTCACTGACTGATACTGAAAAATAAATATTTGTTTTGAAAAATGAATGCTTCTTTTTTTCATTATTGTTCTACAAACTTATTGAAGTTTGAACGTTTGTGTCAAATGGGGAGATAATTAAAATGGCTATTTCTTATACATCCCACACACACACATTCTCAAAGTGCTTACGGCCATATCACGTTGAATACCAGTTCTCGCTCAATCACCGAAGTTAAGCAACATTGAGCCTGGTCAGTACTTAGATGGGTGACCACTTGGGAATACCAGGTGCTGTAAGCATTTAGTGACGGATATGCATTGTGGTGCAGTGGATATCGGCTTGGAAAGAGAAATCAGTGAGCTGAGTTCAAATTCCAGTTGAATACCCTGAATTCACTTAAGCACTGGTACACTTGGTAAAGGTATTAATCCATCCCTTCCCTCCAGTTATGGGTTAAATAACAGGGTAAGATTTGGGGACCCTGTCCTTAAAAACAAATCCCAATGAATCTTGATACTTGAAAAGAAAAACATATTACTAGACACAGAAGTTTGGATGGGAGAGACGGTGAATTGTTGAAGAAGGGAGATATTACCAGCAATAAAAGGAGAAAATTTAGTTGGCTATAAATGACCCGCCGAGGTTGATATGCCATAAAACAAAAAAAAAACATTCTCAAAATTCTTGACAAAATCTAAAGAAGGGTCTGCAATATAATCGATCCTGACTTGGCATCTATGCTTCAGTCATTTTCTATGTTTTTTCTACAAATATTTTCATGGCAACTTCTCTTCTCTTATATATAAATTTAATCTTTCCTGAGGTTTGTATAGATTTTTTTGTCGAACTCTGCGTGTGGGTGTATGTGTGCATGTGTGTGTGTGTGTTCATATATATATATATATATATATGCACATATATACATATATATATATATATATATATATATATATATATGTATGCACACACAGACATGCACACATACACACACATGCAGAGTTCGACAAAAAATCTATACAAACCTCAGGAAAGATTAAATTTGTTTAGATATTGTAATATTAAATGTGTATTAAATGTGTATTAAATGTGTATGTGTGCATGTGTGTGCATATATATATATATATATATATATATATATGCACATGCACACATGCACACATACACACACATGCAGAGTTCGACAAAAAAATCTATACAAACCTCAGGAAAGATTAAATTATATATATTATATATATATATATATATATATCTGTGTGTGTATCTATAAATATGTATGTGAATATAAATATAGTAATATGTATGTATATATATAAATACACATGTGTGCATGCATAATAAATATGTATGTATATATATATATTTATATATATATATATATATATATATATATATATACATGGATAAATATTTATGTGTGTGTATATATATATATATATATATATATATATATATGAATAAATATGTATGTGTGTATATATAAATATGTATGTGAACATATATAAATATATATGTGTCTATATATATATATATATATATATATATTTTAAAATGTTCATGACATCATTTATGGCAGGCAAGTCATGAATTATTTTGCAGTATGAACATCTGACAAAAAGTATATATATATATATATATATGCATGTATGTATATAAGTATTTTGTCAGATGTTGATACTGCAAAATAATTCATGACTTGCATACCATAAATGATGTCATGAACATTTTAAAATATTCAGAAAGGGGAGAAAATGGAAAGTACTTTTAACAAAACAGGAGACAGAAAAAAAGAACGATCTATAATCCCATTAAAAATGAAGACAGAAGTATTTAGATATTTGCCAAATATTTAAATACCTGCAATGTTTACACTTACTCCTAATATTTACAATTGATATATTTTGATATGAAATTATCAATTACTAAGAAAAAATACATATTTTCAACCATACTTGATGTGAAATTTTATAATGCATGTTAATGTTTTCACAATAAAATTGATATTAACCTGTAGTCTTTATGAATATAATCTTTAAGCTCTGTATAAAATAAGATTTGATAAACAAATAGATTAAAATTAGACACATTATTAGAACATATTCATTTAATTAATACACATCAGACAAACAATATATTCAAGGCAAATTAACACTAAAAAGGTAAAAAGTTCACAAACTAAGAATTTGGGTTGACACTCAAGAGCAAAATCAGATAAGAGTTCTAAATCCAGACAGACCAGGACTGAGTCATTTGACAAGTGGCCTATCTTGTTGGCTACAAAGAAATCTCAGCATACATTTATGTGCTTCCGCCTAAATTGGGGAAGGGAAATATATTTGGCAGTCATTCCCACCAAAATTGGAGCCAACACACATAGTCGAATAAATTATTTTATTTATGCTAATATCAAATTCTTGATATTCATAACATTCCCCAGTCATTCAACAATTGATTTTGTTAACTTTTCTCTTTTAACTTTAACTTTAACATAAAATGCAGCATTTTTATTGCTTCTCGAAGATTTTCTTTGCTTGTATTTTGTTTCTTGGTTTTATAGACATATTTTAATTATGAATCAAGTTTTCTGTTGGATTAGTATTTGGAGATGTATGCACCATTCTATCAATTTGTTGTCTTGAAAATCTTTTATTGGCAAGTCAGAAAAGAGTCTGCTTTGCGGAATGTGAAGAAACATTGTCTTTAATCTAAACTTATTTATAAATGGAACTTTGTCTGTATGTGTGTGTCTGTGTGTGTGTGTCCATTACCTATAGACTCCAAAACGGCTGAACTGATCTTCTTGAAAATTTACACAGTTGTACTATAAGCGTCTGCAAGTGTTCTTAGCTAGGTTTTGTGTCAAGGTTCCCCCCGATAAATATCGAAAATTGATAATCAAAAAAATCGGGTTATAGAAGGAGTGGTCCGATTTTAATTAAATTTGATACACTCATAGACAAAGACATAAGAAACGATATTCAGAAGTTTCAAGGTTGCAGTTCTTACAATAGTGCAGAAAATTGATAATATATATATATATATATATATAAAAGGCAAGATGTTTGTGTGTGTGTCTGTTAATCTGCCTGTATGTCTGTATTTTTTTCAGCCCTTTTATTTTAGTTTTTGCTTCAGGTTTGGCTCTAAGTAGGTATAATTGTAGGTCTTAGTCTCTACCATGATACCATTTACTCAGAGGATTTATTTAGCCTTCATAAATTCAGTTTATGACAAAAAAAAACTTATTTGATATCGATACCAGGAAATCAAAATTTGATTTACATCCATTCATTTTTCTTTCAATCTACAGTTTTGCTTTAACTGGAAACAACTATTGCTTTTCAGTCTTTCGTGCCAACATCCAAATAGTCTGAACTCCAAGATCATGGATTAGTTTTAAAGCTTTCATTGCACCCAAGTAACACCAGGCTATACTGCTAGTTCTATATATTATATATATTATATATAATAATTCTATAATTTTATTGTTCATAATACTAGTTCAGATATGTTACTTCATCTCTTGGCTTCTCAATCATGTCTTCTCAATCATGTCGGCTGACAATTTCAATTAAAGACTTAACTTCTAGAACTTTAGCTATCAATTCTGTCAAATGCAGCACTACACTTACCACTAAAAAAGTACTGTTGAGAAATCAGTTTCCATGTACTTAATGCTCCCAGCTTACATCTTTCTCTTTGTAATATTTACTTATCGATACCGACTTGGCAGACCACCTGCAGTCACTCTCTCACTGGCGTGACATGGCTTCCCTTTGCCTCTTCTATAAATACTTTCACGGTTTCTGCTCCAATGAACTTAGATCACTGGTGCCCCCTAGGTACGAATTTGTACGAGATACTAGATTAGCAACTAGGTCCCACCCTTTTACAGCAAAACTGATAAAATGTAACTGCAATTTCTACTCCAACAGCTTTTTTCTCACACTTCCTGCCTGTGGAATTCCCTTCCACATACTTGCTTCCCCGACAGCTACAATCTCCAGGAGTTTAAATGTAAGATCAATAGACACCTCCTAACATACTAACTCACACCCATTCTCTCAAACACTCTTCCTATGTACCTCCTTACCCATCTATCACCCTCCTTCTGACATTTCTTATATCTAATCACTCTCTCAGCACCTTCCCCTAAGTAACTCCCTGCACAATAGTGGCAGTGGAATGCCTTGCTTGGGGTGAAATGATTTAAAAAAAAAAAAAAAAAGGTAGCACTTTGGTTGCTTTCACATATTTGGCCAGTGTTCTTTATATTCTGATAACATTTGGAATACAAGTTTCTTCAAATATTTTCTTGTTAACCAACCCTCTTTCCTTGACTATTATCCTTTTAAGCTTTTACAAACATTTTTGTGACTTCTTAAAATCAATTTTTTTTCTTGTTTTTATCTAAGAAATGTTTGTAATTACTTTCTTGAATGTATGCTGATCTTAGTTCAAGCTTTCTGTAATTTCCAACATTGTGTTGCTATCACTCAATAATTTTACAATATCTTGTTTCTTTTGATATTATCTTTTTCACAACTCATAGCAATCTTTATACATCTGAAATTAAAAAATAAATATCAATAACTACATGACTTGAATCCTATTCATCTTTCATTCTTTCCTCGATATTCCATACACCCAGTCTTTTCTCTCACTTTCTGAAATCTCCTGCATACTAATAGCATTTCCACCATGCTCAGATGAAATTATTTATGTGGTAATATTTTTATTATAAGTTTATAATAAAAATGATGTACGTTGTGGTGCAGTGGATATTGGCTTGGAACAAGAAATCAGAGAGCCAGGTTCGAATTCCAGTTGAATTCCTTGTATTCACTTACACGCAAATACCCTTAGGAAAGATATTAATCCATCTCTTCCCTCCAGTTATGGATTAAATAACGGGACAGATTGGGTTCTATAGCCTTGGTCGGCAACCAGTCTACCATAGAAAGCATTGGCAACCTACTGCAGGATAATCATCTGCCCAGTCAGTCATGTCTCTTTCGAGACATGATCGCCCAAGCATATATCGCATATGGCACTTAACTGATAACTTATAATAAAATCATAGTTTACTGCAACACAAGAGCCATTGTGTTTCAGTAATATCTTATTAGCACCTTATCATATTTTTTTAGTTAGGAATCATTGTTACCATATCCAGACTATTTATATATATATATATATATATATATATATTAGGACCTTAAATAGGTTCTTGCTAACATGTTTTATTTCCATAATTTAGTAAGAAACATGGCACTGAAAGAATTCTTGCAAAATTTGGAGGCATTTTAATTCCAGAAAAGTAATATCTTTTGAGACTAACCATGAGTCAACCCATTTTTTGGCATCTTCATGAGAATGAAATTGCTGCTTAGTCACACCATGTGCCATCAATTGGAACAAGTGATAATCAGACAGGGTAATGTCTGGTGAATATAGCAGGCGGGGTAAAATTTCTCATTTATGCTTTTTAAAGTCGATTTTCACTGATTTTGCAACGTGTGCTCTAGCAGTGTCATGTTACAAAATCACTTTCTTCCATGAGTGGTGTCATCAGGCAATTTGCAAATCACCTGAAGACATCACTCTTGCTAGAAACCTAGGTTGCATAATAACTCATTTTCAATTGGAAAATATTCAAAAGTTCTAATATATAACTTGTATTGAACACTTTTTAATACAAATGTGCACTGGTCTAATTTTATTATGACCAAAAACTAAGTAAATAAATAATCAATATATATATACACAAAATCTATTATAAAATGGATTAACTCTGACATATTTCAAATTCATTTCTTTAAAAATTATTTTTAATGAATACTCATTTTTGAGTATTCTGTTCTTTATAATTAAACAGATAAAAATAAATATACTGTTTAACTATAAAAACTGAGTATCTACTTAAAAATGTTTGAACAAATAAATTAAACATTATATATATATATATATATATATATATATATATATATATATATATAAAATATCAAAAATTATAATTTTAAGGTATGCTGTAGTTATAGGTAAAAGTGCTCACTAGGAATTGAGCATATGTAAATATAAAAGTGTACACAGGTCAACACCAAGCAGCAACATGCTTGAATGCAATCTTCGTGTCCTGAAGATTGCACTCAAAGCATGAAACACACTGTTGCCTGTCAGTGTTAACCTCTTTGTCTACTTTACACACATACACACACACACATATATATATATATATGTATTCAGTGTCCTCAAAAAATGTATACGCACATAGCAACAGTCTGTCAAGCAAAGCATTAGAGAGGACTTTGAAAATGAGGTGCTTTATTTTCAGCAAGATAGGGCAGCCCTACACTATTATCACAACGTTAGATCCTTCATTGATGAGATCTGGCCAAAGAGGTGGATCGGATGAAGGGGTTTTATAGAATACTCTCCACATTCATTGATGAGATCTGGCCAAAGAGGTGGATCGGATGAAGGGGTTTTATAGAATACTCTCCACATTCATTGATGAGATCTGGCCAAAGAGGTGGATTGGATGAAGGGGTTTTATAGAATACTCTCCACATTCATTGATGAGATCTGGCCAAAGAGGTGGATTGGATGAAGGGGTTTTATAGAATACTCTCCACATTCATTGATGAGATCTGGCCAAAGAGGTGGATTGGATGAAGGGGTTTTATAGAATACTCTCCACATTCATTGATGAGATCTGGCCAAAGAGGTGGATTGGATGAAGGGGTTTTATAGAATACTCTCCACATTCATTGATGAGATCTGGCCAAAGAGGTGGATTGGATGAAGGGGTTTTATAGAATACTCTCCACATTCATTGATGAGATCTGGCCAAAGAGGTGGATTGGATGAAGGGGTTTTATAGAATACTCTCCACATTCATTGATGAGATCTGGCCAAAGAGGTGGATTGGATGAAGGGGTTTTATAGAATACTCTCCACATTCATTGATGAGATCTGGCCAAAGAGGTGGATTGGATGAAGGGGTTTTATAGAATACTCTCCACATTCATTGATGAGATCTGGCCAAAGAGGTGGATTGGATGAAGGGGTTTTATAGAATACTCTCCACATTCATTGATGAGATCTGGCCAAAGAGGTGGATTGGATGAAGGGGTTTTATAGAATACTCTCCACATTCACCAGATTTCACACCTTAACAAACCTGAAGTAGTCGCTAAATAGAAAGCAGCCATTGAACGAGAATGCTCACATATACCAAACAAATTGTTTCATGAAGTCTGTGACTCCATTGATTCACATTGTCAAGAGTGCCTCCAGCAGAACAGATGTCAGTTTGAAAACAGGTATTGACAAAGCAATAAAATAATGTATGTAGATTTTATTTAATTTTGAAAATAATATGTACTTTAATAAACACTGATTTACAATTATTTGAAGTGTGTATACCTTTTTTGGGACACCATATACACAAATATATATATATATTTATTATCAATTATAGTTTAGAACATGTACAAATTACAATCTACTACAAAGTGTACATTTTGTTTCTACATTGAAAGGACAATGTCTCATCAGGTAGTTGTAGAATCCTTAGATAGCAACAGCCAGTAATCAGTTGTTGAAACTGACAGCTCAGAGCTGCCCAGCCAATTGGTAGGTGGTTTATATAACAGCCTGGGAGATTCCATTCTGCCATCTAGGCTGATGATTCCAATGTGGATATTGTGCTCAATAAATATCAGCACAATATCCACCCAATGGTAAGAGGGACATGCATTGAGTTACAGCCCTATTTATTTTTGTCTACCAACTGGATGCTAGTTGGAAACATCCTTGCGAAGGTGAGTCTCATACTCTTAATTGTTCAGTAGTAAATGATATTTTTTGAAGGGAGATGGAAAATGTGTTTCCTTATATTGGTAAATTTTGTGTGCGATGTAAGGGGGTAAGAGAAAATGAGAAATTAGAAATGGGAGTTGTAAAATAGACATTGAACAAAAAGAGGAAAATGGGAGAGAAGGAGAGGGGTGGTTAAGGGAAATGGTGAAAAAGTTTAGAGACAGGTGCCAGGTTTAACAGCAGAAAATAAAGTATGATCATTTACAGCTTTTATGACCCTTTCTTATATATATACATATATATATATATATATAGATGCTTTACAACATCACCACTCAATGAAGAGTAGCTCAATTCACTACTCAAGTAACTTGAGTAGCAACTTGAGTTTTTTGCTCAGTGTAGATAGTCTAAGGGTTCAGCTCTTTAATTTAGTGCCTAGGTAGGTGTTTGCCTTTCAGTCTTTTTTCTTGTTTAAGGTATTATTTTTCTGACATGTCTGTTGGTCACAACAGCAATTAAGAGGTGGTTCTATGCTCCTCACAGTCTCCTAATCAGAAGCCTTACTGCCAAATGCAGTTTGCGTCATGCCCAGGACCTCATGTATAGAGAAAAGATAGGTATGCCTACAACTGAATAAAAAACTATACCTCTTATTGAAGCACAGAAATAGAGATGTGGTTTTTTTATGGTATGAAAGCACTTGACATGACTGAAGAAACTGTGAACTGAGTGATGATAGTGTATTTTGAAAGTTAATTTGCATTCTTTGGTACAATGGCTAGAGCTTGCAAATGGTTGGATCTTTCAAAAAGATAAGATCCCAAAGGTTGGGCTGAAAAGTTTATAGGCTGTTGGTGAGACCTGTTGATAGGGTTTTAGTTTGCATCTCTTCAATATGGTTAAGAGGTCTTTATGTAGTTTAATAGTCTACCTTATTTTCTTCCTTGCTTTTTCATTACAGCTTCAGAAACAGATGCAATTTATGCTTAGAGGAAAAGATTAGAATTATCTAATTCAGAGAAACTAGCCATTTATTAAATCAGAGAAATGAAATAATTTTCAAATGCCGCCATGAAAATAAGTTTAAACTAATACAGAGAATCTTAGAATTAACCCATTCCGTCACACTTGCTGATTCATTCCTATCTTGCGTTGATCATTCATTGGAGGATTTCACTGATTGAAGAAGTAAAGGTAGAGATCTACGATGTAATGGGTAGACATGCCAGCAATATATATGTAATGACTGTGTTGTTTATGTATGAATTTAAGAATGTCCTATTTTGCATTGTGTGCGTCTAGCTGTATAGTCATTTTTTCGTGTATAAGAGTGCACCTAGTTATGTGCATGTTCCGTGTATGTGGGGGCGTCCAATTATGATTACACTAGCAGTATAGCCCGGTGTTGCTTGGGTGTAATGAAAGCTTTAAAACCAATCTATAGTCCTGGAGCTCAGACTCTTTGGATGTTGGCACGAAAGACTAAAAAGCAATAGTTGTTTCCAGTTAAAGTGAAACCATAGACTGAAAGAAAAATGAATGGATGTAAGTCAAATTTTGATTTCCTGGTATCGATATCAAATAAGTTTTTTCGTCGTAAACTGAATTTTGAAGGTTAAATAAGTCCTCTTAGTAAGTGGTATCATGGCTGAGACTAAGAACTACAATTATACCTACTTAGAGCCAAACCTGAAGCAAAAACTAAAATAAAAGGGCTGAAAAAAATTCAGACATACAGGCAGATAAACAGACACACACACAAACATCTTGCCTTTTATATATATATATATATATATATATTATCAATTTTCTGCACTATTGTAAGAACTGCAACCTTGAAACTTCTGAATATTGTTTCTTATGTCTTTGTCTATGAGTGTATCAAATTTGATTAAAATCGGACCACTCCTTCTATAACCTGATTTTTTCGATTTTTGATATTTATTGGGAGTTCCTATCTTGCGTTGATCTTTCATTGGAGGATTTCACTGATTGAAGAAGTAAAGGTGGAGATCTACGATGTAATGGGTAGACATGCCAGTAATATATATGTAATGACTGTGTTGTTTATGTATGAATTTAAGAATGTCCTATTTTGCATTGTGTGCGTCTAGCTGTATGGTTATTTTTTCGTGTATATGAGTGCACCTAGTTATGTGTATGTTCTGTGTATGATTATATGTATGATTATATGTATTATTGTATTTATATATTCCGTGTATATGGGTACAGGTAATTATATGTATGATTCATGTATAAGAGAGCACCTAATCATATATATGTTTTTCTTGTATATAGGAGCACCTGATTATATGTATGTTGGCGCTTAATTTGGATTAAGTATGTAATAGATTGTACCCTCCTGAATTGATCAGTGTACACATATATGTAAATATTGGTATCGAAATTCAAATGATATATGTATGTAACGCTTTTTTATGATGTATGTAATTTGAAGTGTGCCACCTTTTTTGAAGGAAAAAAATAGACACGTATGTGTATAAATGTTTGCATTTTTCTTGTATATACACATATAAGTTTTATAAGCAAGTATATGGATAAAGAAAGGTGAGAGTGCCCAGAGATAAGAAATTGATATGTATACATAGAAAAGTTTGTGTATGTACACTACCGGCCATAATTAGTAGGCCACCCTTGTTTTTAAAAGAAATTGATGTATTTCATACTATTTATTGCCAAGTGAATGATTCTAAATGAAAATAGAATTGTTCTTTTGTTAATATTGCACAATAACATGTGCATCAAATGAACTATTCTGGTGTCTAGTTTATGTGCTCTCTTTCCCATGCTAGTCTCTTTTTCTTATTGGCTTGCCGAAGCAAAGGCTTCCTGGCTGCCTGGTAAAATTTTGCAAAGTAATAATAGCAAAAGAACCATTCTATTTTCATTTAGAATTATCCGTTTTTAACGCCATAATAAAATATACGTAGAATATAACTGCATGTGCATTGTAGTGCAGTGGATATCAGCTCGAAACGAGAAATCAGAGAGCCGTGTTTGAATTCCAGTTGAATCCGTTGCATTCACTTATGTGCTAATACTCATGGGAAAGGTATCAATCCATCCCTTCCCTTAGGTCAAATAACAGAACAGATCAGGTTCTGTAGCCTTGGTTGGCAACCAGTCTACCACACAAAGTAATGGCAACCTACTGTGAGAAAATCTTCTGCCTAGTCAGTCATATTTCTTTCAAGACATGATCACTCAAGCGTGTATCATGTATAGCATTTAACTGACTGATTGATACTTAGTATCAATTCTACTTGTAAATAAATAATGAAATAGATAGTGTTGGTGTTCATTCAGCAAATTCTGTTCATGTGCTATCAAAATGTACTGTTGTAATCTAAGTGCCATAATTTTCTCATACCATTATGGGCACTTACAAAATAGAGAAAAAATAGATAGTGTTGGTGTTCATTCAGCAAATTCTATTCATATGCTATCAAAATGTACTGTTGTAATCTAAGTGCCATAATTTTCTCATACCATTATGGGCACTTACAAAATAGAGAAAAAATAGATAGTGTTGGTGTTCATTCAGCAAATTCTATTCATGTGCTATCAAAATGTACTGTTGTAATCTAAGTGCCATAATTTTCTCATACCATTATGGACACTTACAAAATAGAGAAAAAATAGATAGTGTTGGTGTTCATTCAGCAAATTCTATTCATGTGCTATCAAAATGTACTGTTGTAATCTAAGTGCCATAATTTTCTCATACCATTATGGGCACTTACAAAATAGAGAAAAAATAGATAGTGTTGGTGTTCATTCAGCAAATTCTATTCATATGCTATCAAAATGTACTGTTGTAATCTAAGTGCCATAATTTTCTCATACCATTATGGACACTTACAAAATAGAGAAAAAATAGATAGTGTTGGTGTTCATTCAGCAAATTCTGTTCATGTGCTATCAAAATGTACTGTTGTAATCTAAGTGCCATAATTTTCTCATACCATTATGGACACTTACAAAATAGAGAAAAAATAGATAGTGTTGGTGTTCATTCAGCAAATTCTGTTCATGTGCTATCAAAATGTACTGTTGTAATCTAAGTGCCATAATTTTCTCATACCATTATGGACACTTACAAAATAGAGAAAAAATAGATAGTGTTGGTGTTCATTCAGCAAATTCTGTTCATGTGCTATCAAAATGTACTGTTGTAATCTAAGTGCCATAATTTTCTCATACCATTATGGACACTTACAAAATAGAGAAAAAAAAAGGAAATTAATCTTAAAAATTGACAATTTACAAGTAATAATTTACAGCAATCCAAGGTGAATAATGTATATGATGACTGTGTACAAAAATATAAATTTTTATATTTTTTTGCCATTTCAATTTTGGAATTGCAAATATTATGGAAGAAACTAATTTAAGAAACTAATTATATTTTAAATTTAATCATCTCATTTGAAAAATTGCAATCTGTTAATCAAAGATGCAAATGTTTCAGCTTTTTTTAAAAATATCAACTAAATAATTTACTGGAGAAAGATTGTTTAAAAAAAAAAACATTACTGTCAGGAATAATATGAAAACAAAAGAGAATAAAAAATCCCAAAGGTGTTTGTCCCATTATGAACAACAGCCTATGCTTCACACCATCGTCATAGGATTTTTCTAAAACTTAACCTATTTAGGTTATTTGAATTTCAGTAGCACGATACATCATTTTCTCAAACTAAAAATAGAAAACATTGTTTTCAATTAACAATGTTTCAATTAGAGTAATCAATGAATAATATGACAAATTTTTACTCTCTATTTTCAAACAGAATTGAAAATTTAAATAAATGCAAAGAATAAAAAGGATATGAAAGAAAAGAAAGAGAAAGAAATATAAATATAACAGGAAAGAGAAGAAGTGACGGAGAGAAAAAGAGAATGAATGGAAGAGAACAGAAGATAAAATTCAAACAAAAATGGTAGATAAAGAATAGAGAATAAAAAGTGAAAGTATTTTTTTCAAAATGATGTTCATCTTATTCTTCTTTTTCATGTGCCGTATTACTTCAGGACTTTCTCTTGCCTCTGTCTCTTGTCGCTCTTAATATTTTTCCTCTTGGTATCTCACCCAAAATCTGTTCTGCAATTTATTTGCTCAAGCCCATAAATCTAGAATATAAATGGATAGAAACTAACATGGTCACAAAGTGAGAGATCAGTTTATATATTGATTACAATAAAGAATTGATCACCCACTTTATATTCATATCTCTTATTTGTTTATCAGATTCTGATTAGGTGTGATTAGTTACACAGGAATGCTTTAGTTTTATTTTTTCTTCATGTGCCATGTCCCTTCAGCACGTAGGCGATCATGGACTTCCACTTGGCTCTCTCTCTCTCTTGTTGCTTTCAATAATTTTTCTCTTGGTCTCTCTCCCAAACCCTGTGCTACCATTTATTTGCTCAAGCCCATAAATCTAGAATATAAACAAATAAAAAAGTAACATGGCCACAAAGTGGGGGATCAGTTTATATATTGACTATAAAAGAGATTTGATCACCCACTTTATACACATATAATTTCTTATTTGTTTATCAAATTCTGATTAGGTATGAATTCATCTCTACAAATTTCTTGATTAGCTACTCCGGAATGTTTTTAGTTTTTTTTTTCTTCTTTTTCTTTTTTTTCTTTTTCTTCTTCTTCTTGTGTCATGTCCCTTCAGGACGTGGGCAATCATGGACTTCCACTTGGCTTTGTCTCTTGTTGCTCTCAATATTTTTCCTCTTGGTACCTCCTAAACCCTGCTCTGCCATCCATTTGCTCAAGCCTATCAAGCATGTCTCATGCTGTTTTCCCCTGTCTCTCTTTCCTTCCATCCATCTTGTGAATATTAAATTCTCCAAACCCTCCTTCTTCATTATTTCTCCCAGGAACATCTTCATGATGTTAAGTATGTGTTTTCTTCTCATTTGCATCCTCTCCAATACCTCACTAATGCTCACATGCACGGTCCATGGTATCCTCAGCATCCTTCAATAAAACCACATTTCAACTGCCTCAAGCCTCTCCTTCATCATTGATGAGATCATCCAACATTCACATCTACAGATATCACATAGCAATCTAGCACTCTTTTCTCTAATTCCAATGAGATTTTCCTGTCTCTCAGTATTCTGGTTAGCTTTTGAAATACATCCTTGGCCATGCCAATGTGTCTTTAGATCTCAATGTTGCACTTTCCATACAAGGCCCAAATGCCACTCAAGATAGAGGGGTGCAGAGTAAGAGGTACAGCTTATCGAATACATGTGGAAGATAATGGTTTACCCTAGATTTGAACAGGTTAAGATTGCAGAGATTAGGACAGCACCCCATTGGGAGTCAGCACCCCATTGGGAGTTCCACAACACAGTGAAAGAGGAGGTGGTAGAAAGTAAAGATTAAGATGATAAAGAAGACTAATGACAACTTGACCTTTTACTTAAAGAGGCCAAGACTGTGACATTCACTGAAGCCATGTTCAGAGCTGGAAAAAGGAAGATAGATAGATAGATAGATTAGGGTTAATACAAATATGAAATTTGTCACTTAGCTGACTGATGTTATATTCAGTACCCCAACTCCAAATTTTTGTAAACAAACCTTTATGTAATTACTTTGTCTATTTGTCAGGCAGTACCAGCAATTGACAACTAATTTTCTCATTCTTATTATTTTAATATTCAGTTAAAAAATAATTATGTGCTATTTATTGGTATCAGGCTGATTTTTTTTGTATTTGTAGAATATTGTGGTTTTATATATATATATATATATATATATATATATATATATATATATATATATATATACACTTCTTCTATGTGCCCTGTCCCTTCAGGACGTAGGCGATCATGGCCTTCCACGTTTCCCTGTCCCAATCCCTGGTGGCTCCGAGCACGCCTTCTCCTGTTACACCATGCAATCCTCGTTCCGTCATCCATGATTAGGTCCTTCAAATATGTTATCCATTGCTTTCCCCTGTCTCTCCTTCCCTCTATCTGGCCTGTTAGTATCAGATTCTCCAAGCCCTCCTTCCTCATTGCGTGTCCCAAGAACTTCAGCTGTCTCTTCTGATGCTCAGTATTAATTTCCTTTTTGTTTCTATCATTTCCCACTACCGGCCATAATTATTAGGCAGCACCAGTGTTTTAAAGAATGTATGTATTTGATACTATTTTTTAGTATTTATAGCCAAGTGAATAATTGGAAATGAAAATAGAATGCTTTTTGTTAACATTACACAATAATATATGCATCAAATGAATTTATAAATATTTAATAATTATATTGCATTTCATCAATGAAAGAATGAAGAAAATTTAGGGTGAATCAAATGAGTTTATCTTTGCTTCCTTGCCTTGTAAAATTTAGCAAATTAATAATAACAAAAGAACCATTCTATTTTTATTTGGTGATAAATACTAAAAGTAGTATGAAATACATCATTTCTTTTAAAATAGTGGGGTGGCCTAATAATTATGGCCAGTAGTGTGTACACACACACACACACACACACACACATATATATATATATATATATATATATACAAGTATGGATGGAATAATATTCCTTGTCCAAAGAAACACTGTTTTTAAAAAAGTGCTCAATATAAAGTAGAGCTAATAATATTCATTCAGAAATTATAACATTTCAATTTAAAATAAACCACATCACTTGACAAGACACAAGAAGTGTCAAAACAAAATAGCTACTTTTGTAGTAATATTGTAACATATCCATGTTATAATTTCTGAATAAATATTATATATATGTATATATATATATATATATATATATAGTCATTCACAAACAGTCCTGTTTCGCTGTATCACAACTCATCAGTACAGTTAGACATCCAATTGCTTCCAAACAGGATGGAAACCTGACTGATTTGATATCAATCAGAGATTCTACCACTAAGGTATTGGTGCATGGTGGAGGAAGGCAGATTTTAGTGTGTTATATGCACAATGTAAAGACATGCCAGTAGTCAAGATTGTTCAATTAATTACTAAAGAACAATGCATAAATAGTAGTAAGTAGCTACTGTTTATATATATATATATATATATATATATAGTTAAATATAAGAGACAATGAATGTCTATTATGTTTAAATAATCTCTCTGAAGATGGCTCATGTGAGCCAAAAGCTTAGAAGCAAATTAATAAAAAATTATCCAAATGTTGGAGAATTTTTGTCTTTATTTTCAACTGAAATTAAAGCCAAAATACGATGTTTAGAACGGCTCATGACTAAACATAATAGACATTCATTGTCTCTTATATTTAACAGTATATGTTTAGAAAATTATTTGCTGCCTCGATACACTAAATATGTGTGTGTGTGTGTGTGTGTGTGTGTGTGTGTGTGTGTGTGTGCGCACACAAATTCTTGCACAAAGGAAAAGGGGAAAATATTCAACATAACACCAATAAAAACTGCATAAATTATTATTTTTTTTAACTTTATATGCAAATAACAAAAATGAGAAAATTGGCAATCAATTACTGAAAACTTCTGATGAGTAAACCAAACAATTCCAAAAAGGTTTGTGAATGAAACTTGAGAGTCAGGGTGCTGAATACAACATCAATCAGCTAAACAACAATTTCTTTGTATACTTGTATTAATTCTGTAATATAACAATCTGGCCCCACCCGAGGAAGTGATGCAAGCAATGGTGTTTCCCGTCGGTGAAGGGGGCGGCGAAGCGACAAGACAGGTGTTTGTGAAATACATCCTGTCGAGGCCGGAGCGGATGTCATTTGACCTTATTTCCGACAGCGGCGGAAATGGCTACAGAGGCAAACAGATCAGGTGTCTCTTAGAATTACGTGGGCGTTGCGTGGGCGAGGCAAAACCGGAAGGAAAGTCCCGGTTCTAGAAGACTATATAAAGACCTCGACACACGGATTCGCCAGCAGAGAACGGCCAGTGGAAGCAGAGAAACACCACGGCAAGAATACACTCCCGTCAACCCATTCTATGTGCCTCTCACCCTTCCGTTCTCTATTCCACACGGTTCGTCGTTATTAATAAAAATATAACCTTATATTTTTATATATGCGTGTTTGTTGTTTTGTCGTCGTACGGCAATATATAACAATTATATATATATATATATATATATATATATATATATATATATATATATATATATATATTAAAACGTTATAACACACTAAATGCTACATTTTGGCATGTTTTACATAGAAGCAGAACGATTTTAATTTTCTTGTGAAATATGTTAATTACTGAACAGCATAGCTATAAACCTGGCACCCTACCAGAAGAAAAAAATGTTCTCATTTGTGATATGTCCCAGAATGGGATATATATCAATACGAGGTAGTTAAGTGGTTAGGAAAATGTAACCGGGTAGGTCAATCTTGCACATAGACGTAACCATCATATGCATTATCCTGAGACGTAAGCGTAGTCAATCATGGTAGACCAATAGACCTCTGGTGGAAGATCTCTAGATTTCTCTCATTCACTTTGGATGTCCTTGCCTTCATCTGTATTTATGGCTGATAGCAGCCAATCACATTCCAGTGAGGGGGAACCAAGGTGTATGCATATTCATTACCGATTCATTACATCAATTTGGTTTCTATAGTTCCCAAGACTGATTGTGATATGGATTTTGTAGAAGTCAGCAATATTCAACTGTAATAATTAACAGCTGATGAATGTATGCAAATCAGAAAATTCTGAAACTAGACGTCCAGAATAAAAATTAAAAACTGACAAACAAAACAGTAAAAAAAAAAAAAAAGCATTAACAAGTGATTCTTGGTTGAATTTCTGGGATGAGGTGTTATTTACATTCAGACTATTGTTATCAATTTTGCTTTAATTATTGCAATGTTTTGGCCATGGGGATTCCTTGACTTCTTCAAGTTACCCAAAAGTTACCTAAATTCACAAACGCATGAAAAAGGTGTGAGAAAATTGCAAATTGATGATCAGATCAAAAAATAAAAAATCTGGGGTCATATTTCCAAAGAGTATAAATCAGTTTTGCAAACCTGTATAAAAAATGCTGTGGACATAAATCAAAAAGGCTAAAAATATCTGTATCCAAAACTCACAATACACAATTACCTTCTTCACCCATGAAGAATTTGAAACATATGCACCGTAGTGGGGGCGCTAGAGGGTGTTGTCAGTGATGTCTTTGCATGGATCACTAGGGGGTTTTGGGTCTTTCAACATCATACCCCCCTCACCGCGCCGAACCCACCAGAGATGAGCAGTTTCTGGTCCACCCTCAATCAGCGCTTTCAGACACTGGAAAAAATTTATAACATTTAGACCTGGTACGAAGTCTTGCAACCACTTCTGATTGGCGACAGTCAGAGCCACTTTACAATAGGAGGCGAATCGTACATGAACTAGTCCAAAACTTGTTGAACAGCTAAAAAAAAAAAAAATCTCTCGACTAAGAATTAATCACAATTCATTTTAAAAATAAATAAATATCTACAAATATATATAATTTTTAAGTCGTTTCTAAAAAAGACATGGGGAAAAACTTCTAAGAATTTATCAAAATAAAAAAATCCGGTTAAAAAACAAAAAAAGTATCTACAAATATGTATAAATTTAAAACCATTCCCAAAAAATTAGAAAAATAAATCTATATATATATATATACAAAAGTACTTTAATATCTTTTTAAAACCACACATAAATATATACTAAATTATGTACAAGTAAAGAACATTCTAGATTGTCACCCATGTGATCATGATTGAGTGTAGCAATAAAGCAGAAAACCGAGTCTTACCTCAAAAAAGAATTCTTTTTCTATAATCTACTTACGCATATTGTTTATCCATGAAAATTAACAAAGATATTAAACATTATTTATTTATTAGATTGCTTATTTCATTTCCAACAATAATATTATATTTATAAGATTATAAAAATATGTGAACCAACTATAATGAATGTTTTCAAAGTTATTTACAAAACAGTAAATAATAAATATTGCAGTTGACTTACATATTTGATAATTTTGTAATTTTTTATAAATTTTTGAATAAAAAAATTTTTCAAATTTATTTATTTTGTGGCCCAATGGATATCGACTTGGGATGAAAAATCAGAGAGCTGAGTTTAAATTCCGGTTGAATTCGTTGTCTTCACTTACACAACTACCCTTTTACTCCTTCTCATCTCCTTCCAGTTATGAGTTGAATAGCAGGACAGATAGCCTTGGTTGGCAACCAGTTTACTTCAGAAAGAAATGGCAACCTACTGCATGAAGATCTTCTGCCTAGTCAGTCATAGACTGAAAAAGACATGATCATCCAAGCATGTATCATGTATAGCACTTAACTGACTGACTTGGTCTATACATTTTTATAATCTTATAAACAAGCATTGCCAAGGGAGTCAAAAGTGTATACAGTAATAAACATTGTATTACTATGCCCTTTTTTTTTGTGAACACTAAGTTTAAATATTGCCAAAATTTATGTATAATTTTTTTCAGTACTACAGTATCAACATGGTTTTATTCTCATTTATTTATTTTCCTAAAATCCATTCTTTAGAAAATTTCATAGACTGAAAAAGACATGATCATCCAAGCATGTATCATGTATAGCACTTAACTAACTGACCTGGTCTATACATTTTTATAATCTTATAAACAAGCATTGCCAAGGGAGTCAAAAGTGTATACAGTAATAAACCATTTTTTTTTAACACTAAGTTTAAACATTGCCAAAATTTATGTATAACTTTTTCAGTACTACAGTATCAACATGGTTTTATTCTCATTTATTTATTTTCCTAAAATCCATTCTTTAGAAAATTTCATAGACTGAAAAAGACATGATCATCCAAGCATGTATCATGTATAGCACTTAACTAACTGACCTGGTCTATACATTTTTATAATCTTATAAACAAGCATTGCCAAGGGAGTCAAAAGTGTATACAGTAATAAACCATTTTTTTTTAACACTAAGTTTAAACATTGCCAAAATTTATGTATAACTTTTTCAGTACTACAGTATCAACATGGTTTTATTCTCATTTATTTATTTTCCTAAAATCCATTCTTTAGAAAATTTCATCTTCTCAAGGCTCTTGGTCAAAAATGCACTCTTTTAAGAGTTTGATAAAGAGTATTCCATAATTTTACAGACAGATAGAAGAGAATCTTACAGCCATGTACTCTCTCTCTCTCTTTATCTTTATCTCACACTTTTTAATAAACTGACAGCTTGATCAAATGCCAAATCTAATGGAAAACTTTTAAAGGTCCATTACTCTCTTGAAGTAAAGTATACAGCACCATCATTTATCTTACTTCACTTAATATCTGTTATGATTGGATGTAGTAGTGAAAATATATCATGCAGAAAATAAACTGGTTATTTTAAGCAATAAAAAATTTGCTCTTTCTTCCTATTACTTGCAGCAGATCCAACAGTAATAAGGAAAGGGAAAGAGAAATAAAACTAAAAGATATTTGCCAGTTAATATAGATTTTTTTCTCTTATTTCCTTTCACTTGTTATCCTAATCGGTGTACTTGGATTCAGCTAAAATGACTTGTTGGGTTTAATCAGCCATACTTAGTAATGAGCAATAAAAAGAGAAGGAAGGTCAAAGAAACTAGTTTTTATCTCTCTCTTTTACCTTCCCTCTATCTTAAGCTCCCTCTATCCTCCTCTCCCTATTCCCCTCTCTTTTACTCTACCCCTATCCCTCTCTCTTTTACTATTTTAGAGGGCCATGAATACAAAAAGTCTAATCTAATCAAATTCAATTCTCTTATGTAACAGATAATGTCCATATTTTTACTTAGCTTTCTTTTGACTTTGCCACGGAAGTAAAGAGACCTTTTACGCTATTAAAAATCGATACTGGGATCACAACCTGATCTGCTGTTCCACCATTGCATGTGTGTGCTTGTGCATGTGAAATTATATATATATATATATATATATATATATACACACAGATATGTGTCATGCTATATGCATAAATATGCAAATCACCAAGTAATGATTATCACTGAGAAAGGCAATCAATGAATTATGTTTTCATCTTTTTATCCAAACATGCTTATTTATTTTATTTCAGCACAGAAAAGTATAAACTTACAAAGGCATAAAATATTAAAAGAAAAAAATGATAGCAATCCTATGATTCCATATTATTTTGCATACATATATAATCTATAATAAGTGTCTGTAATAAACGCAGATTGCTGATTAGTTTCATAAAAGATTCCGAGTTTATTATTTAATGTGCTACTATTGTAAGCTTAGGTGTAGTTTAAAGGCAAAAGCACAAAGTTTTCACTCACCTGGGATTTTCTTTTATTTTTGTTCTCTGTGGGAACATAGCAAATTTCCGTCTTATAGGCTGTTTGTTATCTACTGTGTCATCTTTTGTCCCTTTGCCTTCTACCTGACTTCTTTCTCCAATTTTTTTTTCCTTTTAGATGGCTATGCATCTACATGAATGCTAACAACCACCCAAACAAATACTCTCCCTGCCTCTATTCTTCTTTTATAATCAACAATCCTGCACTACCTGCCAGCTGTGATCATCACCACCCCCAGGATTTAATCCCTCATCCCACGCCTCAGTCTTCTAGGCTCATTCATCTCATCTTTTGAATCATGACAGTTTTTTTTCAAAGATTCAGTCAGTTAAGTGCCATACATGTTACATGCTTGGGCGAAAGAGACATGACTGACAAGGCAGAAGATTATCTCGCAGTAGGTTGCCATTGCTTTCTGCGGTAGACTGGTTGCCAGCCAAGGCTATAGAACCCAATCTGTCCTGTTCTTTAACTCATAGCTAGAGGGAGAAGAGATATATTATATTACACTATTATATTAAGTATAATTAATGGGGGATCAGTTTATTACTTCATAATAATAGAAAACCGACCTCTCACTTTATGCCCAATAGAGGTTTTAATTATGTTTTCAACTATTATATTCAGTCAGTCAGTTAAGTGCCATACGTGATACATGCTTGGGAGATCATGTCTCGAAAGAGACATGACTGACAAGGCAGAAGATTATCTCGCAGTAGGTTGCCATTGCTTTCTGCGGTAGACTGGTTGCCAGCCAAGGCTATAGAACCCAATCTGTCCTGTTATTTAACCCATAACTGGAGGGAAGAGATGGATTAATACCTTTCCCAAGGGTATTTGCATGTAAGTGAATGCAAGGAATTCAACTGAAATTTTGTCCCTTATTCATATTCTTAAAAATGGTACATAATCTGCTGACTAATTGTTTATAAATAGGTGGGAAACAAAAAACTGAAAAAGACGGAAATTTGCCAGTTAATATAGATTTTTTTCTCTTATTTCCTTTCACTTGTTATCCTAATCGGTGTACTTGGATTCAGCTAAAATGACTTGTTGGGCTTAATCAGCATTACTTAGTAATGAGCAATAAAAAGAGAAGGAAGGTCAATGAAACTAGTTTTTATCTCTCTCTTTTACTCTCCCTCTATCCCCTCTATCTTAATCTTCCTCTATCCTCCTCTCTTTTACTCTCCCTCTATCCTCCTCTCCCTGTTCCCCTCTCTTTTACTCTCCCTCTATCCCCCCTATCTTAATCTTCCTCTATCCTCCTCTCTTTTACTCTCCCCCTATCCTCCTCTCCCTGTTCCCCTCTCTTTTACTCTCCCTCTATCCCCTCTATCTTAATCTTCCTCTATCCTCCTCTCTTTTACTCTCCCTCTATCCTCCTCTCCCTATTCCGCTCTCTTTTACTCTCCCTCTATCCCCCCTATCTTAATCTTCCTCTATCCTCCTCTCTTTTACTCTCCCTCTATCCTCCTCTCCCTGTTCCCCTCTCTTTTACTCTCCCTCTATCCCCCCTATCTTAATCTTCCTCTATCCTCCTCTCTTTTACTCTCCCTCTATCCTCCTCTCCCTGTTCCCCTCTCTTTTACTCTCCCTCTATCCCCCCTATCTTAATCTTCCTCTATCCTCCTCTCTTTTACTCTCCCTCTATCCTCCTCTCCCTGTTCCCCTCTCTTTTACTCTCCCTCTATCCCCCTATCTTAATCTTCCTCTATCCTCCTCTCTTTTACTCTCCCTCTATCCTCCTCTCCCTGTTCCCCTCTCTTTTACTCCCCCTCTATCCCCCTATCTTAATCTTCCTCTATCCTCCTCTCTTTTACTCTCCCTCTATCCTCCTCTCCCTGTTCTCCTCTCTTTTACTCTCCCTCTATCCCCTCTATCTTAATCTTCCTCTATCTTCCTCTATCCAAAATTGTTTCCCACATATTTATAAACAATTTTTGGTATTTTACCTGGATGGCCAATCTACTGTGTGCTTCAGTGTTTCATTTGTCATGTTAAATCTGTAAAAGATGTGACCACACCAAATTTCTTCTGCTTCTCTTACAGAATTATATCTCTCTTTTACTCTCCCTCTATCCCCTCTATCTTAATCTTCCTCTATCCTCCTCTCTTTGACTCTCCCTCTATCCTCCTCTCTCTATTCCCCTCTCTTTTACTCTCTCCCTATCCCCCTTCAATTCAACTGAAATTTTGTTCCTTATTCATATTCTTAAAAATGGTACATAATCTGCTGACTAATTGTTTATAAATAGATGGGAAAAATTTTTTGGTATTTTACCTGGATGGCCAATCTACTGTGTTCTTCAGTGTTTCATTTGTCATGTTAAATCTATACAAGATGTGACCACACCAAATTTCTTCTGCTTCTCTTTCAGAATGATATTTAATTAAAACTGCATCAGTACTATTCATCTTAACATTGCAAAGATTACATGAAGTTAAACTTAATACGTACTAGCAGTATAGCCCAGTGTTGATCGGGTATAATGAAAGCTTTAAAACTAATCCATGGTCCTGGAGCTCAGATTAAGCCTAAAGAATATTTGTGTGAAGTTTGGTGAGAATTGAATAAAAATTGTGGATTTGTATAAAGGATATACAGACAGGTAAACAGACACACACACAAACATCTTGCCTGATATATATATATATATATATATATATATATTATCAATTTTCTGCACTATTGTAAGAACTGCAACCTTGAAACTTCTGAGTATCGTTTCTTATGTCTTTGTCTATGAGTGTATCAAATTTGATTAAAATCGGATCACTTCTTCTATAACCCAGTTTTTTAGATTATTGATTTTCGATATTTATCGGGGGTACCTTGACACAAAACCTAGCTAAGAACACTCGCAGACACTTATAGTACAACTGTAAATTTTCAAAAAAATTGGTTCAGCCATTTCGGAGTCTATAGGCAATGGATACACACACACACACACACACACACACACACACACACACACAGACACAGTTCCATATATAAATAAGTTTAGATGTATAAATTGTGTCAGGTATTTAAGAAGACACATTCAGCAGACAATAAATGGATGTCAGCCTAACAAGTTTTTTTCAGCAGGTGCCAATTATACATTGTCATTTCTTTTTCAGCTATATCAAAAGCATTAACATGATAACTTCTGATTTGTCACAAGAAATTAAAAAAATGCATGCTATACCCTAAGCATCACAATGACTGAGTTAGCTAGGTTCTTAAAAGTGGTCATGTAATTTATATTCAAGGCTAAAAATGAGTTTGAAAGGGTCATTCGGGGCCAAGAGAAAGATTCATTTGTCTCGCCGGTCCAGGTCAAGTAATTCAATGAGAGTGATCAAGGCTACATGGAAAAAATGCATCACGTATAAGTTCTAACAACACACAGATGAAATTTGTGATACATATTGCTGAAGAAGCTCAAGTATTCCTGAATAGCCGTGCAAGCTCTGAATGAACAGGGGAAATAACATTAGGACCTGCAGAGGTATCCTTGGTGATCAACACCAAGTTTACATCATCTCTGATAATCCTGGATGCCATAAGCAAAAGGGCCATATAATGTCACCCAACTATTTTTGGGCAGGGTGGTGAATCTTTGAATCAAAAAATATAACATCCATTATCTTGCTAATAATCATTACTTGGTGATTTGTATTACAGCAGACATTAAACTATTTTGATAGACATGCATGTGTTGATAACGCTGTCAACATCAGCAACCCTTTTCAGCTATTAGGCATACATAAAGCTTGGAGCATGTGTGATGTAAATCCCAAGAGGCTAGGTCTTTCACTTTCAATTCTGGATGAAGTAATAAAATGCTAAAATTAGTGCTCTATGAAATAGATGCACATGTCTGAAACAATACGCCTTGCTCACTCTTCAACTCCTCAACAGAGTAAGGTTAACAATTTCTGAATTCTTTACAGAGACTCTAAGAAAAATTCCTTGAATCAACACTTTCTTTCAGGAACTATTCTTGAAATTTTCTCTACACAAAAAGTTTCTGATAGAATAAAAATTTTAATTTAATTTTGTTTAATGCTCTTGTCTTTCTATTTTCCCAAGCAATTCAAGATTTTCAGCTTTTATCCATCAACACACAAAACCTTCTGAACTCCGTACAACAACTCTTAACCCAATAACAGTATATTATGCATATAGCACTGTGTGCATGTGTGTATACACACAGACACACTAGAGTCAAAAAGGTAGACACAAGTCTGGTATATATACACACAAGCACACATGCACAAACAAATAAAAAAAAGTATGATGGTACAGCAGACCTGTTCCCTTCTCCATGGTTTACAAAGTAATTGGTTAAGAATTATCAGAATCTAGTCAATTCTCAAATGAAGGCTTCTAGTGTAATATATTACCTTGAACAGCAGAAGTAATTGATAGGTACATCTGGCCGTAGGTAAGGCCAACAAAAAGAGACAACCGGCTTGAAAGGTGATGACCCAGCAATAATGTGGTTGACAGATACATCCAGACATAGATAAAAGTCAACAAAGAACAAGGAAGTTTGACAGATATATCCAGCCATAGATGATTTCAACAAGTGAAAAACAAGTGACAACTGGCATGAAAAGCAATGTGCCACCAGGTGTGATTGACAGATACATCCAACCATAGATAACATGAACAAAGGAACGACCCAAAAAAAGCAAAAATGTGTGGGAGTTTTAAGATTACATAAAGTCTAGAATTTTGGGCTGAACAGACAGAGAGACAGGCTAGTGACTCTCAACAGCTTCTTTGTATGTGTTATCTCTCTCCGGCTGCCCTCCTGCACAAGCATCACCAACAAAGAATAAAAATATAAGATTATATTTTTATATATACGTGTTCCTCATTGTTTTTCCAGATCCAGCAGCAGTATATAAAACTAGCTCTTCTGCTTTTTTGATATTCTGTCAAAAAAGTAACTGTTAGTCTGCTTAACAAAAGGTAAGAATAGGTCTGGCTTGCACCAAAATAAGAAAAATAAGACATAAGTCTGGTTTAGGTAAATTTTGGTTGGAAGTCCCAACATTTTTTCCCTTTCAAATTTATCCAAAATAGCATTATCTCCGTGCAAATGTATATGCTGAACTCAAATCAACTGTTAGTTATTGAAGAAACTTACCTATTTTTATCTAAATGTCCATAAAAAAAACGAACTATATCTTGCACTTTTTCTCTCCCGTAACACTCACGAAGTCATGTAATTAACTGCAGAATAACGTACTACGTATGCAATGAATTTTGGCAAATTTTTGCTTGATTTTTCTTCATTTACTGATACTTCAGGCGATGTACTTCCGGTAAAAAAGTAATGCACTATTGTATTTCTACGCTTGTTACTTTCATAACAGGAAGTACATCACCGGAAGTTTCAGTAAAGGAAGAAAAACAACCAAAATTCAACAGAAAATTCTACCTATGTAGAACGTCATTCTGCAGTTAATTACATGACTTCATGAGAGTTACAAGAGTGCAAGATATAGTGTGTTTTTTTATGGATTTTCAAAGCAAAAAAGGTAAGTTTCTTCAATAACTAATTGTTGATTTGAGTTCAGCATATACATTTGCACAGAAATAATGCTATTTTGGACAAATTTGAAGAGGGAAAAGCCGTCAGCCCCTAAAACGAACATGTATCCTGGTTTATACGCATATTCAAATATCTCACTGAAAGGTAGTCCCATCTGATGTACAGTTGGTGAACTAATGTAAGCTCTGTTTGAAAACAAGACAAAATGCCATTTCCTCTAGAAATTACTCTGACACATGTCAATTCTAATGGTTCCTTCACAATGTAAGTAAATATCTACAGTCCATCATATTGTTATAAAACATCCAAGTTCTAAACTTTCAGTATTTTTTTTTTAATCATATCACCCTGAGCAAGGCGGTAATGCCACTGATGCACAGGGGGCTACACAAGAGAGAAAAGATTGGAAAGGAGAAAGCTGGAAACCACACCCTAAACAGGGAACAAGGGATGAGGCTCTACACCTGTTCAATAGATGTGGGTGGAGTGTAAACCGGGCAATAGTTTAGTCTATCTACTCCAATTGAAAAAAAGAAAAGAGTAAAAAGATTGGAAAAGAGAAAGCTGGAAACCACATCCTAAACAGGGAACAAGGGGTGAGCCTCTACACCTGTACAATAGACGTGGGTGGAGTGTGAACCGGGCAATAGTTTGGTCTATCTACTCCAATTGAAAAAAAAAAAGAAAAGAGTGAAAAGATTGGAAAAGAGAAAGCCGGAAACCACATCCTAAACAGGGAACAAGAGGTGAGCCTCTACACCTGTTCAATAGACGTGGGTGGAGTGTGAACCGGGCGATAGTTTGGTCTATCTACTCCAATCCAGTATTGTGGTAAATAAGAATTGGATAAAACTGGTATCGCAATTTTACAACAAATAACAGTCATTTCCGTAGGTAATTTACATGTAAAAAAAAAATCCCAATGGAAAAGTTGGAGAAAGGTATTTCTGTATAAAATTTTCTTTTCTAACTGTCATTGAGCTTTATAGAAAGATGCCACCAATAGCCTGTGATAAGTAGTCTCCATCTCTTAAGGAAGCTGCAATTGATTTTTGCATGATTTGAATCGTAATAGATGTTGACATGCCTCTCTTACAATCTCTTCACAGCCAAGGTTATCAAAGTAAAGTGATTTGACCTGACCCCAACGAAACCATCCCAGAGCTCATGGGGGAAGTCTTTCTACTCAGGCTGCTGATTTTATAGAAAATCATTCAACTGTCACATGTCAAAGCTGAATTGATATGGCACACTAGGAAATCAACTTACTAAATCTGCAATCTGAATTGTTCTAGCATAAAACTAAGGAAATTTTGACTTTTTAAAATGTGCATATAACTGTCAGCATTATATGTATAAATAATGACAAGAGCATCTGAAATATATCGTCCTTATCATTATTGATTAGAACATTGAAATAAATAAGATGAATTTTCCTAATTATTGTAATTCAAATTAAGTAATTATATCAGTTTTATTAATTCATGTTCAAGGAATATAATTTCTGGTCTGGTTCTCCTACTATATATCTCAAGATTCTTGACAAAAAAGGGTTTGGAATGTAATCAATTTTACCTGGTATCCTGACTTCAGTCACTTTCTCACTGACACTACATAACTTCCTTCTGGATTTTTACAAATATTTTTATGTCAACTGTTCTAATGAGCTTTTTTCCTTAATGCCTTGGCTGCATGAATTTAAGTATGGTACTAGATACCTCAGAGGTAGAATCGCCGACTGACGTCAATTCGATTGGGTTTCAATCCTGGGTAAAAAAAGTCATCAGAAATCTAACCGTTCTGATGAGCTGTGATACAGAGAAACAGATCTGGATGTACATTGTGGTGCAGTGGATATTGACTCGGAACGAGGAATCGAGAAGCTGAGTTCGAAATCCAGCTGAATTCTTTGCATTCACTTACGCGCAAATACCCTTGGGAAAGGTATTAATCCATCTCTTCCCTCCAGCTATGGGTTAAATAACAAGACAGATTGGGTTCTATAGCCTTGGCTGGCAACCAGTCTACCGCAGAAAGCAATGTCAACCTACTGCAGAATAATCTTCTGCCCAGTCAGTCATGTCTCTTTTGAGACATGATTGCCCAAGCGTGTATCACATATGGCACTTAACTGACTGACTAAATTAGCAACTAGGTCTCACCATTTTACTGTTAAGCTAACTAGATGTTATCTTATGTTCTAATAGTTTCTCGGGCTCCATGGGTCATGTCATTTCCGGATGTCTTTGTTATCTCCCTTTAACTCAGCTTTATAAGTTATTTGTTTACCACTGCTGTAGCCAGGTATTGAACTCACAACTCTCTGGGTCAAGTCACTGGATTTAACCAACACATTTTTATCCATTGGCATGACTCATGAAACAAGGACAATCTACCTTAGTAATAAAAAAAAAAGAGTTCAGTTCAAAATTCTAATCACCTAAAGAAGGTTGGGGCATACAAAGATCAAAACATCGTGAATATGGCAATAAAGATGAGGAGAACATTTTGAACAATGTAAATAATGAAATTAATTACATAATTACTCATCTCAGAAATACAGACATATACTAGTTTTTTGTTTTTTTTTTAATCATCTCACCCCAAGCAAGGCATTCCACTGCCACTATTGCGCATGGGGCTACATAGGGGAAGGTAAAGGGAAGGAGTGGTTAGACATAGGGAATGTCAGGAGGAAGGTGACAGATGAGTAAGGATAGCGAGGATGAGGGTTGGGCAGATGGGAAGAGTGTTTGATAGAATGGGAGCAGGTTAGTGTGTTAGGAGGTGTCTATTGACCTTACATTTAAAATCCTGGAGATTGTAGCCGTCGGGGAAGCAATCGTGTGGAAGAGAATTCCACAGTCGGGAAGTGCGAGGAAAGAAACTGTTGGAGTAGAAGTTATGGCTGCATTTTATCGGGACTAGTATTTCAATATAAATTTTCTATGTAAATAAGCAAATTGCTGTTATTTTCAGAGTATATACACCTGATGGGGTAGTTAGCTACTTCCTGTTGCAGATGCCTGCTGAAGTACACGTACATTTTCAAAACCCACATAGTCAATTTGTACTTCATAATGCAACTATGCTGAGTGAACCTTAGTTACAGTTTCTAGAAGAGAGTGTATAATCTGGCATGATCAGTAGTTGAACAAGTCCAGCATGTGCAAGCTTTTGGCCATGATGACTTGTCACTTCATTAATGAATACAGAAACAAGGAAACTCAAAATTACTTTAAAAAATAAAATGCAAATCTTCAAATAATGAGCTATTGTTGAGGATTGTCTATAACTTCTATCTTTTCATATTTGATTAGATATAAAAAAAATAACTCTTTTATCCTGTACTTTTTTTAATCATTTCGATACCACAGTTTACTCTCGCCTCGATCAAAAAACTGGTGTTGGTGACAAGGCAAACCTCGCTGCCGAGCTTGAGAAGGACCTCCAATCCGTGGTGGATTGGGGTAAGAAATGGCTCGTTAAATTCAATTCTTCCAAAACAAAGCTGCTGTCAATTAACCACCACAGGCAACCGCACCTCCCTCCCATTAGCATGGAACAGGCTTGCCTCCCAGAGAGTAAATCACTACGCCTGCTTGGCCTGACACTCTCAGCGGACCTCAAGTGGAATGACTACGTCGAATCCATTGCTAAATCCGCAGCTATGAAAGTCAGCTCTCTGTGCAGGGCCCGGAAATTCTTTCCGCCTGAATCTATCCTGCAATTATATAAATCCAGTGACTTAAGTTCATCTGAGCAGAAGCCATGAAAGTACTTATAGAACAGACAAAGGGAGGCCACATTTCGTCGGTGGGAAATGACTGTAGTCGAGCTGCCAAGTCAGCACCTATCACGTTACTAACTTTCCTTTGGAGCCTGTCGAGAACACTGAGGTGAGCGGCAGGGGCGCCTGACCATAAATGGCAGCAGTACTCCATGCAGGGTCGAATGGTAGACTTGTATATATGCAGGATGGATTCAGGCGGAAAGAACATCCTGGATCGACACAGTGACCCAACCTTGAGTGGGAAATTGTTTTTTTTTTTATATAATCGTGTGGCCCCAAGCAAGGCATTTTACTGCCACTGTTGTGCAGGGGATTACATAGGAGGAATGTTATGAGAAAGAGTGACAGGTTACAGGGGGTGTCAGGAAAAGAATATGAGAAGGAAGAGAATACTGATGAGTGGGGTGAACGGAGAAAAAAGCATGTGAGGCAGGATGTAAGTTAGCAAGACAGGAGGTGACTATTGATTTTACATTTGAATTCCTGAAGATTGTAGCTGTCGGGAAAGCAAGTATGCGGAAGGGAATTCCACAGGCGGGAAGTGCAAGAAAAGAAGCTGATGGAGTAGAATTTACATTTACAATTTATCGGTTTCACTGTAAAAGAGTGGGACCTAGTTGCTAATCTTGTGGCTCGAGGAAATTCATACATAGGGGGTACCAGTAAGCTAAGTTCATTGGAGCAGAAGCAGTGAAAGTATTTGTAGAAGAGACACAGGGAACCACATTGCGTTAGTGAGAAAGCGACTGTATCCTAGCTGTCAAGTCGGGATCGATCACATTACAGACTCTCCATTGGATTTTGTCAAGAACCCATAGGTGGATAGCAGGAGCATCTGACCAGATATGGCAGCAATATTCAATGCGCGGCCAGATGGTAGATTTGTATGTGTGCAGGATTGTTTCAAACGGGAATAACTTCCTGGCCCTACACAGAGAACCGACTTTCTTAGCAGCAGATTTAGCTATGGATTCTATATAGTTATTCCACTTAAGGTCTGATGTGAGAATTAATCCGAGGAGGCGCAGTGTTTTACTTTCAGGGAGAGAAGCCTGATTCATGTTAATGGGCGGGAGGAACGATTGTCTGTGATGGTTAAGGGATGTGCATTCTAGAAAGCTTTCAATATACTGAACACTCAAAAATGTTGATTGTGCATTAGATTACAATAACCCTGGATATTTTGCATAAATTTCATTATGTGAGAACTGCATGTGCAACAGAACAAATTAACAAAGAACAGCAAATGGTTACTACATTAGTTCATACAAACACCTTATTTTGTTGTGAGTACAAAATAAAAATAATTTTCTTTCACTGTTTGCAAATTCGCAACCCTGTGTGAAAATATTAATTAACCAATGAAAAGTGAGCAATTTGCAGAAAAGAACAAATTCAACTTTTGATGACCTGTATTGTGTTTCTTCCCACCCTAAAATGAGTTTGCATTGGGAGCCGACCACGTGATCCAAATTAGCTACATATTTCACATTTTTCAATCAGTCAAACACAGAAGGAGAGAAGGAAGCAGGGATCGATCAACCCAGCATAATGTAACAGAAACTGACGACCAACGATCGACCATCCTCAGCCAATTTCAGGCTGACTTGAGGTCGACCATTCTCTATAATTTTTGCATCTTTGGCAATTCATTTTCTACTCAAGTTTTTGTTTCATTTATTGCAGTCAGTCAACTTCAGTTAGTAGCACAAAGTCAACTATAACCCTCTACAGATGCATATCAATTATCAATCACTTTCTTATATATAAAAAAAAATAAGTATGTGTATATGTGCATACCACACAAAAGTTCAAGGAACTTAAACAGCTGAACTCTGATCACTTCTCAATTGAGTATCCCTGGATATTTGATTAAATTACACCAACTCAAAAATGACTTTGTAATAGCGCAAGTCAGTAGTGAACAACAGCAAATGATTAATACCAAATCTTCTCACTTTGTTTTTTTTTTTTCAATTGGAGTAGATAGATCTATCTATCGCCCGGTTCACACTCCACCCACATCTATTGATCAGGTTAAGAGGCTCATCCCTTGTTCCCTGTTTAGGATGTGGTTTCCGGCTTTCTCTTTTCCAATCTTCTCACTTTGTTTTTTTTTCAATTGGAGTAGATAGATCTATCTATCGCCCGGTTCACACTCCACCCACGTCTATTGATCAGGTTAAGAGGCTCATCCCTTGTTTCGTGTTTAGGATGTGGTTTCTGGCTTTCTCTTTTCCAATCTTCTCACTTTGTTTTTTGTTTTTTCAATTGGAGTAGATAGATCTATCTATCACCTGGTTCACACTCCACCTACGTCTATTGATCAGGTTAAGAGGCTCATCCCTTGTTCCCTGTTTAGGATGTGGTTTCCGGCTTTCTCTTTTCCAATCTTCTCACTTTGTTTTTTTTTTTTCAATTAGAGTAGATAAATCTATCTATCGCTCGGTTCACACTCTACCCACGTCTATTGATCAGGTTAAGAGGCTCATCCCTTGTTCCCTGTTTAGAGTGTGGTTTCTGGCGTTCTCTTTTCCAATCGTTCCACTATTACGTAGCCCCCTGCACATCAGTGGCATTACCGCCTTGCTCGGGGTGATACGATTAAAAAAAAATAAAATAAAATAATGTGAACAAATTTATTCTACTTACATGTTAGGCTGCTTAATTTAACTTTCTGATAAATAATTTGTAATATAATCCTCTGTATTGAACATTCAAATCATAGTAACTAAAAAAACAAAAAACTGTCTCCTCTTTGGTCTGAATAAATAGAATCTCTTTGCCAATAAATTTTCCTCATGTCACTTTCTGTCTATACACTTAAGGGAAGTAACTCTATTCATCTTGACAATCTCACTTTCTCCTTTGTTAATTAGACAAAATAATGTTAAAAGCAATATTGATTCAAAGAGGTTTCTATATCTTCCTATCCTCATTTAGCTTCTTTTTTTTTTTTCATAGAATATACTTAATAAATTTATCATACTATAATAAATATAACTGATAAAAAATAAAATAAAATCGAGAATATAGAGCGTGCTGAGAATGGTAAAAACCACAATAGTTTTTCATTATCCATCATGAAGTTTGTAGAGGGTGCTAAGAAGTCCCTCAAACAAATAATAAAAAGAAAAATGCACTACAAATAAAGTAAAATAAACTTTTGTTTATTTTCGTAAAAAAAAATAAAAGAATTATTTTTTTGTACAAAAATGAAATTGTCCGTAAAGCTGTAAAAAAAATGGAGAAAGAAAGGAACTGGGAATGTGAGAGGGAAAGGTAGGACGATGTGTAGCGAGCGAGATGAGAGAAAGAGAGGGTGATAGAATGTTCGCTGATACGTGATACTGCCTGGTGTGTGCTCGAAGCACTTTCGGTGTCAGCTAGTTGCTTCTCTCTCTGATTTGTTGAGTTTCTACCTTCCTTTTATCTGAATGGTGAGGTTCCGGGGAGATTAAGAAATGTGTTTCTTATGTCGAGCCCTGATTGGTCAATAAATCATATTTTTGACCACGTGGTATGCTTTCCACTACGTCCAAACTTTTGGGTGCACCGTCCTTGTTTTTGACCCCACAGGGTATGGTAAGGAGTGAATTCCCGCGCAATTGTATTTTTTTGAGATACACATGGTGTGAATTAATTTTATTGAGTGTGCGTGTGTGGAAAATAAAATAAGAAACAGCACAAGCTACACAACAATGTTATCTAAGAAAGTTGTAGTATATATAATAAATATATATAATAAATATATATTTAAAAAGCAGAAAATTGGACTTGGACATGAACCCACCAAAAAAGACCACAGCAACACAAGACATTTGCATTCATACCAATTAAGTCTGCTGTGGGATACTAGTATGTTTGGGTAGAAATAAGTGACTATTATGTTGCAGTATCATCTTTCTGATATAAGTCTGTGTACACTGTATAGTAAATATTTATTAGCTTCTAGAACATTTATCAAGCAAAGAATATTTGTGGACACATTGTGAGTCCAGACAAAATAAGTCCCTAAACAATAAACATAAAACAACAATGCATATTATTAACAAAAGAAATTATATGTGTAAATAATTGTAATTAAAAGAAAAAGATATTATAGCCCTAAGAATGTGGTTATGTGTGATAGACACATGTATGACAGATTTCAAAAGTCAACAGATGATCGCAGAAGCAATCGAGGCTAGTCAGCATCATTCTTTACCAACATCAACTACAGGGTGATTGAAAAGTAACTCCTCATTTTAAAATATTTATAATTTATTTATTAACTATAATTTTTACAAGAAACAGATATGAGAGGAAGGCGTTTAGCATGAGATTTTATTTAAAATTTGATATGAGCACGAGATTTTACTGCCAGTTTTTCACAATGCCAAGGAATTGTGTCAACTGATTTCACATGGAATTTTTGTGGCATGGAAGACATAACTTCTTATATTCACCCTTCCAGTTCTTTCAAAATCTTTCTCTGGTATAGCAGACTTGCTTCTCTAATCAACCATAAAGAAAAAAGTCACAGGATATTAACAGGACTCCTGACTGATTACTCATACATAAAATAGGGAGTTACTTTTCAATCCCCCTGTACATCTGGAAGCAAAAGAGAAAATAAAATTACCATTTTATAAACTTAAAGAGCACCTCCTAGTGAGCACTTTTGGCAAAGCCAAATGGAATAACTCACAAGTACATCTTTAGCAATTCATTATGCCAGTTCTTTTTATTTCTTTGTAAGGGTTTTCTGTGGATGTGTGTTGTGGTGCAGTGGATATTGACTCGTAATGAGAGATCGGGGTGCCGAGTTCAAATTCCAGTTAAATTCCTTGCATTCACTTTTTTAAAAAAAAGTACCCTTGAGAAAGGTATTAATCCATCTCTTCCCTCCAGTTATGGGTTAAATAATAGGACAGATTAGTTTGGCTGGCAACTAGTCTACCATAGAAAGCAATGGCAACCTACAACAGAATAATCTTCTACCTAGTCAGTCATGTCTCTTTCGAGACATGATTGCCCAAAGTGTATATCATGTATGGCACTTAACTGACTGATCATAGATAAAAAATGAAAATAGGTTATTGATATTAGACATCTATAATAATATAATTTTAAAAGGAAAAACTGTTCATGCAGTTGTCTTTTCAAAAACATTTTCTCAAAATAGAATAATGTAAATATTATCTATAAACTATAACTCTTGTATAAAGAATCTTTTATGAACAATATTTAGAATCGTCCACTCTTGAGCAAATAAAAGAAACAAAAGGAGGAAAACATGTCTCCCAATTTTATTAATACAAAGACAAATTGGTTCCATTTATTTGCCATCTCGTCTTTCTCTACTTCATGGATTGTTCACAGAATAGGTCAACATTCAGGTGGTCTTCACAATAGAGCAGTCACTGTTTCAATTTGAGCCACAGGACACAGTAAATAGCCTTTGAATTGTGGATGATAAGCTCTATTGCTAACCAGGGCCGTAGCTGGTTAAAATTGCCCGGAATTATTAGTTGACAATGTAATGACGTCATCAGTGTCATCCATTTCCAGAAACTATGATTTTCGCAGATTTTTTTCAGCTATTCCAATGGAAATTAGGCACAGAATGTGAATGAAAGCAGGAAATCGGGTTCGGACTTTCTGAGTATAACCAGTCTTTTCTTCCAAAATTAATAAATAAACAAACAGATTTTTACTGCGTTCATTCAGATGTTTTCTTCATTTTTCTTTCTTTCTTTCTTTCTTTCTTTCTTTCTTCATGAATTGTTTAGTTTGATTTCTGACACAGACATTTTTCCTTGCCCGGATTTTCACTATGATTGCACGGATTGGCCCAGACCCGTGCCCAGTGTGCCCGGTAGTCAGATACAGCCATGTTGCTAACTGTGTTGAACAGAAGCAGAATTAAGTAGGCAATTATGTTTCTGCTTCTTCTATTAAGTACAGCTCATCTTTCAATAATCAACTATGCAGATGAAAACTGCAGGCAAGGCCACTCCTTACATATATACATAATCTATATTATAATGACCCAATTTCTATTATGTGTTTCTTAATATAATACAACAAAATTGTCACATTGTGGCTTGACATTTGTGGGGAAAGTACACTTAAAATACACCAGCTTGAAGAATAAAACAATTCCCAATTTAATTTACAACTTAATAGCTGGGGTCTGCGTTTTCAGTAACCCTGATTATGATTTGTGAATGTTTTTGTATTTGCTATATAAACTAGAAAAGAAAATCATACAAATATTAAATTTTGATTAATTTGCTTGTTTTTACAGGTTATTTAAAACCAGAAATATTCTTAGATTGTAAGAATATTTTGGCAATTATAATGATGTTATTCCAGTTTTATCAATATACAAACAAATTATTTTATTGGAATGGTTGGCAAAACATCAGGTAATTTTTAATTCATTCAAATTTAATAAAATGATCAATAATAAGCATTTCTTTATAACTTGTTTACATATTCTAATAATTTATTAAATGTTTATGAATTTATGAATAAAAAAATTATTTTAACACTTATTTCTTTATAAATTATTAAATGACAAATATTGCATTGCATTAGTTCTAATTGTTGAAGTCATTAAAATGTTGTAAATATAAAATCATTTTTGTAAATTAAACAATCTAACAAATAGTGTTTAAAATTTTTTATGTCAAGTCTCAAGAAAAAAATGCATAAATTCACTTTCATCGTATGTTTAGGTTTTATTACAATTCGATTCATCGATTTTCATAACAATAAACATTTCCAAGGAATGCAGGTAGTTAATATAATTGTTATATCAAGTAAAAAAACATTTTTTGACACTGTTTAAGGTTCTAATTTTTGTTAAATGCATTTTGCAAGTACTGGTACCCAATCTGAAAACATTTCAAATCATAAAGAAAGAAAAATTGTCTTATCTTATAAATTCATACAACAGGGTTATTATATGAATCTATGACCTCAGATTATCTTAAATACTAAGAGTATTGCCAGTTTGAGATTGTAGCTATCAGAGAAGCAAGTAAACAGAAGTGAGTTCCACAGGTGAGAAGTGTGAGTAAAAGCACTCTTTGAGTAGAAGTGAGTTACATTTAACTATTTCAACAGCAAAAAGGTGGGACCTATATGCCAATCTAGTAGCACATTTAAATTCATGTGGTTTGGGAAGCAGGGGAAAAATAAACTAATCAAAGCAGTTGCCATGAAAATATTTGTAGAAATATGTTGAGGGAAGCCACATCACATTGGTGAGAAAGTGACTGAAGTTGAGATGCCGAGTCAGGATTAATTACATTGCAGATCCTTCTTTGGATTTTGTCGAGAACTTTGAAATTAATAACATGAGCACCTGACTAACAGTATTCAATGAAGAGATAAATTTCATAAAAGCACAAGATGGGTTCTGACTAGAAAAACTTTATGGCCCAACACAGTGATAAAATATACTAGCAGCAGACGCAGCCATACACACACATCTTATATATTCTTGATATGGAATTATAAGCAATATTTGGTGCATTTTATCCCCTCTCCCTATGTATATGATTTCTTAAAAATGTATTATTTAATATGAGAAAGTTGTTTCAAAGACAAGATTTTTTTCATTTGTTTTTCCATATAACTTAGAATTGATCTACATGGATTAAAGCTTTGGTTTGTGAATTTGTTGATATAGTAATTTTTAGTTCAATCCCTAGACTGAGCAGTGTGTATTTGAACCCAGTTGGAACAGAGCAAGCCATAGCTAAATAAGAACTACATGAGATACCACTGAACAGCAGAATAAGATCTTCCCCCATAATTAAAAAAAAGGTTCAGTTTGAAATTCCCTGTAGGCTATTCAGGCTATTTAGACCTGATGAAGGCCAGAGGGTCAACAGCTGAAACACTGTGATAACAACAATAAAGATGAAGACAACAGTCTGTGCTTAAATAATGTAAATAAGAATTTTATATTATCTGCTTTTTTAAGATTAGAGAAATAAATTCCTTACCTTTATGCTTAATTCCATAGAGATAATTATACATTTGAAAGATGCTTTCTACAGAGTAAAATAAATACAAAAAAAAATAGTTCCAGTGCTTCTTCAAGATAAGGTAGTGTAGGCTTTTAGAGAGACAAGAAATTATTATCTGAGAACATCAATATTGATTTGAATTTGCTAACTGGAAAAAAAAGATTTAGTAAATGTATACGTTTTTATTGCTAAATATGAGGGTTGCTGAAAAAGAATTTTGCATCCTTTTTATATGTCAGTTAAAGCTATCAGGAAACACCTGCAATTTCAGATATCTTGTTTCTTATTCAACATCATGGAACAATGCATTGTCTGGTAAATGCAAAGAGTAACTTTGAAATGGTGAGGCACACTTTAAACAATGGTTTGGTATTGAATTTCAAGAAGCCAAGAATAAATCAGTAGTGACTTTTTGCAGTTGGTTAAAGATGTGTACTGTGTTATTGTTAAATGTTTTAGTCTTTTTTGCTTTTGGCTTTTATGAGGTAGTTATTGTCTTTCAGCTTTCTTCTTCTTTGAGTGTAAATCTCTGTCTATATTTTATTATTCATTCCTTAATAAAGTAAAACTATGACCTTTTCCTCTTGAAAAGCATTCTCCAATCTCTCTTTTTAAACATTTAAATATACATAACTTTTTAAAACAATACATTTTCCCAAATAAGTTGATTTTTCTGGGCATACAATGAGCTTAAAAATATGGATGTGGTAAATATATTTAAATTGTTCATTGACATATTTTTAAAGATTTATGCAATACTACTCAATCACCAAGACTCTCAAGTTGATATCCTGTAAAAAAAAGTTGACTGATTTTGATTATGCAGATGATCTAGCTATTACTATCGTCATCATGACCAATGCCACAGTTCTCCTACATCATCTAGAAAATGCTGCTAACAATGTTGGATGCTATACCAATGTCTCTAAAACTGAATTCATAGGATTCAACCAGCAAGACTCTATACAATACTGTTTAAGGTGAATCAATAACACCAGTCAAATCTTTTTACATAACTAGGAATCAAAATGTATTCTACTGGAAAGAATGTGAAAATTCACATAGCCATTTTATTCAAGGCAGCCCAGCCTTGAATAAAATGGATGTAATCTGTAAATCTGATCTACCAGACAACCTCAAAGGAAGATTCTTTTCAGCCGCTAGAGAAGCGGTTTTAATGGTTTTTATGGTGTCAGTGCTGAGACATTAACTAAAACCATTGAATCTAAGCTTGATGGAACCTACACTTGGATGCTGAAAGCGATACTTAATATTTCTGGAGAACCACATCCAACTAAATCACAGCTTTATTAACCCATCCCTGACATTTCTACAATCTTACATGAACGCAGAATACACTTTGCAGGACACTGATGGCAAGCAAAACAACAATTCGCAAATGATCTACTGCTCTGGATACCTAGCCAAAAAGTAAGATGGGTTGGTCAACAAACAACCACCTACACTGACCAGCTATGTTATACCAACCTAATGCCACCTTTTGACCTTGATGCAGGACTACAACAGTTGGCATGACAGACTTGCGAATGTTCAAGCTAGCTCAACTGAATAAACTTTTGCTGTTTTCATCTTTATCATTTTTTTAAACAATGAGGCAGTCATCAAAGAATTAGAAGTCCACTAGGATTTATTATTTGTAGCCTCAATCTTAACAAAATAAGATATACAGATGACACAGTGTTGATAACAAACACAAAAAGAAAACTATAAAAATTTTACAGAAGGAAGTAAAGGAAAGCAAGATAAAAGGACTAAACATCAATTGTAAGAAGAAAGAATGGATGATTGTTAGCAAATAAAACAGCCCAAAATTCACATTATGAATTGGAGATGCCAAAATCAAGCAAGTTAAAAAAATTAATTATCTGAGAAGTGTTTTAAGAGAGGTGACAAATTGTGATAATAAATATGCATTAAAATAGTGAAATATTCCTTCCAAAAGCCAAGCAAAGTATTAAGAAACAAGAAAAGTTCATTAGAAACAAAGAAAAGAGTACTTAAACTGTTATATAATATCAGTCTTTCTCTATGGCAGTAAATACTAGACAATTTCCTCAAAAGTGAAAAAGAGACTTGAGTTAATAGAAAGTTGTTTGACAGAAGGATGCTAATAATACCATGGAATGAACATGTGAGTAATGAGGAAGTTTTTAAGTTTTAAAGAAAATGAAACAAAAAGGATACTTACACTTAGTATCAGAAAGAGACAATTGAAATTTCTAGGATAGTTAATGAGGATAGAGGGCTTGGAAAATGTGTTACTCACATGACATATAGAAGATAAGGACAAAAAGCAGCAAGTTACTTAACAAGCTTGTGCAAATAGATGGTGGAGCAGAGTGATATAAAAAGACAAATGTTACTAAGAACTGCAAAAACAGGAAGTTGTAGAGAGCCATGATCATTTATGTTCTGATGGGACATGACATATAAAAGAAGAAGATAAAGAACATTGTTATTTGTATTTGTGGGATTACAGGACAATTTCTGATACAGAGCACATTCTTAGAGAATATAAAGGCCACAGGCATGAGTTGAATATATTTATTATTTCATTATATAAGCATTAAACAGAGATGGAAAAGCTGTTTATCATAATCAGGGAACATTTATGAAAGAGTTATTATCCTCAAAATCAGCTCATCTCAAATACTTCATGAGTTCATTAGAAATCATGAAATATCAAGTTAGATAGAAAGCAAAATCTACTGCTAAGAAGATTGGGTCACTATGTCGATCCAGGAAGTTTTTTCCACCTGAATCCATCCTGCATATATACAAGTCAACCATCCATCCGTGCATGGAGTACTGCTGCCATTTATGGTCAGGTGCCCCTGCCGTTCTCCTCAGTGTTCTTGACAAGCTCCAAAGGAGAGTCTGTAATGTGATAGGTACTGATCTGGCGACTCGACTGCAGCCACATCCCCATCGTCGAAATGTGGCCTCCCTTTGTCTCTTCTATAAATACTTTCATGACTTCTGCTCGGACGAGCTTCAGTCACTGATGCCTCCTCAACAGGTTTTTACTCGTGCAACCAGACTGGCAACTGGGTCCCACCCATTCACAGTCAGGTTAGCCAAATGCAGACGACAATTCTACTCCTGCAGCTTCTTCTCTCGCACTTCCCGCCTGTGGAACTCGCTACCGTATTCTTGCTTTCCTGACGGTTACAACCTCCAGAAATTTAAATGCAAAGTCAATACTCATCTACTAACCACTGGACTCTAGCTCTCTCTCCCCACCCCTGTATAACCTTCCCTTTCTCTCCACCTATGTATCTGTCATCGCACCTGCTTTCTATTGTTCCTTTCTAACTAGTTTGTACTCCTCACTCTTTTCTAATTAATCTTTTTACATTTATGTAACCCCCTGCACATCAGTGGCATTTCCGCCTTGCTCGGGGTGAAATGATTAAAAAAAAAAAAAAAAGCCTCATTGCATTTTTGACATGATCACTCTAAGGGTATGTTTTTAATATTTACAGTAATATAATCATTAATTTTTATGTTCTAATGTTTTGTTTTTTTTTTCTTTCTTTGAAGATTACTTAACATCAGAGTTGATAAATTAATAAGTTTAGATCAGACCTATATTAGAAAATGTATACTGCATGAACAACAATAGAAATGGCCAAAAATATTTGGTTTGGAAATTAAATTTTTAGTTTCCAAACTTGCCAACAAAGGGTTGATTGGTTTCAAGCAGAAATGTTCTCTCAAAGATTCTCCTCATTCTGGACATCCAAGTTTTGTCAATATTGAATAACGAAAATCCTAAGCAAACAGCATGAGAATTAGCAAAACAGTTCAATACAAGTCATACTTCAATCATAAGACATTTTCATGATCTTGGAAAAGTACCTAACTTGGATCAATGGGGCCCTCTGGTCATCTAACTGCTTCTCAAATTAATGAAAAACTTGACCTCTGTTCACTGCTGAAGCAAAGACTTGATAATGAAAGTTTCCTTTGTAGTATTCATAACAGTGATCAAAAGTTGGTTCTCTGTACTCATATGCAATGAAAGCAACATTAGCTAGCACCCACTGAAAGAGAGAAATCTATCCTCGAACCAGAACTACATCCCAAAAAGTTACACTGTGTGCTTGAGGGACATGAAGAGTGTTAAACCAAAATAAAATAGTTAACGTGGAGAAATTGTGCTGTAAATTGAACACATTAAACAAAAAATTTCCAGAAAATGTGTCCATCACTGGTAAAGATGTGTTACTATTATGCAAAACCACATTTTGCACAAGTCATTCAGGAAATGTTTATAACACTAGATATGAATATTTTTGCCCATCCTCCTTACTCACCTGACCTTGCCCCCTCTGAGTATCATCTTTTCAAATCACTGCAACATTCTAGCAGAAAAAAAACGGGTTATTAATTGTGAAGAGATTTAAAACTCATATTTTACACCCAAGGGATTAACAATTTGTCAAATAGAGAAGATTATGTTAGTGGTAATGGGAAAAAATTATCTTGAAGAAATATATCAATTAAGACCAATTGTTTCTCTTATGTCTTCAAAAGCAAGAGGAATTTCTCTCCAATCTAATACTGATTTCAAATTAATCAAAGAATTCAAATAAATAATAATTTTAAGTAAATAAATTTTGTATTTTTCCAAATGTTAAGTTGTTTATAATCACAAATTTAATAAAACGCCAATTTATAAAAATGAATGAAAATTACCTCAGTTTTTATATCTTTTATTTAATGTCATAAGCCAATCATTTAATTTAAAAAATCATGTCCTAAAGTGATCACAATAAACAACTTCCTTTGTAATATCTTACTGGTTCTCTCTATCTAGTCTTTCACTGCTGATAAGATATGGTCAAGATATGATAAGATATGGTCAAGATATGATAAGATATGGTCAAGATATGATAAGATATGGTCAAAATTAGACAGTTAAGACAAATAAATTAATATTACAAATTCAGTGTAAACAAAAAAGTGGATTTTTGTTTAAGGTTTTTCCCTCTGTTTACTATCATACAGGGTAAATTACTGATTTTTCAAAATATTTAATCAAATATGACAAGATTAGAAGTTACAGACAATCCTCAATAATATCTCATTATTTGAAAAATTATATTTTTTTAATTAATTTTAGAACTGTCTATTTTTATATCCAATAATAAAGTCGCAAGTCACCATGACCAAAGGTTTTCACATATTGGTGTCTGCAAACTTCTGCTCCTGCCAAATTATTATTTTCTGTGTGTGTGTGTATGTGTGTGACGGTAATTAAGGTTCACTCAGCATAGTTGTAGTATTAACCACAGCTTGGCCTTATAGGTGTTGAAGGATCACAAATGTGTCTGGGTGGGCATCTGCCAAAGAGATTTGCTAACCCCCCTAGTAGACTCCACAATCTCTTGTGACTGACAGATACCTACCCAATGACTATAATTATCACAGAACTTTGTTATGGTTATATCAAGTGTGAATAAGAGATTTCCTGAAACAGCAACATTTGAAGAAAGGTTATTAAGCCTAATATGGTATAAGCTAAGGCCAAATATGGTTTCACATAATAAATAGCAATCTTCAGTTAAGTGATACATGTTTAGGTGATCATGTCTTGAAAAAGACATGACTGACTGGGCAGAAGATTTTCCCGCAGTAGGTTGCCATTGCTTTCTGGGGTAGACTGGTTGCCAGCCAAGGCTATAGAACTCAATCTGCCCTATTATTTAACCCAGAACTGGAGGGAAAAGATGGATTAATACCTTTCCCAAGGGTATTTGTGCATAAGTGAATGCAACAAATTCAACCAGAATTCGAACTCGGCTCTCCGATTTCTCATTCCAAGCTGATATCCATTGAACCATAATGCACATCCTAAAGCAATACTAAAATTTATTATAGAGGGGATGGAAATGAAAAGGAAACTGATACTTAACATAAGAAAAAGACAGCTGAATTTTCTGGGACATGTAATGAGGAAGAAGGGCTTGGAGAATCTGATACTCACAAGACAGATAAATCATCAAAGTTAAGCAACGTTGAGCCTGGTCAGTACTTAGATAGGTGACCACTTGGGAATACCAGGTGCTGTAAGCATATAGTGACAGATGTGCATTGTGGTGCAGTGGATATTGGCTCAGAAAGAGAAATCGGTGAGCCGAGTTCGAATTCCAGTTGAATACCCTGCATTCACTCAAGCACTGGTACCCTTGGGAAAGGTATTAATCCGTCCCTTCCCTCCAGTTATGGATTAAATAACAAGGGTAGGACTTGGGGACCCTACTCTTAAAAACAAATCCCAATGAATCTTGATACTCGAAAAGAAAAATGTTGTAAAAAAAATAACCTTATCCAAAAATCATTGGTTATGACCTTAAATGATCCCATAAGGATTGAGAGATCGTTAAACCTCAAAACAAACAAAGTTTATATATAGTTTCTTATAGTTTATATATAGTTTCTTATAGTTTCTTATAGTTTATATATAGTTTCTTATAGTTTCTTATAGTTTATATATAGTTTCTTATAGTTTCTTATAGTTTATATATAGTTTATATATAGTTTCTTATAGTTTATAGTTTCTTATAGTTTATATATAGTTTATATATAGTTTCTTATAGTTTATATATAGTTTCCTATAGTTTATATATAGTTTCCTATAGTTAATATAAAGTCCCTCTTAACCGCTTTCTTGTATTGAATTACATTTTGTTAAGTTTTTAGTGTTTCATGTACTGAGATTTATAGCCAACTTTTTTCTATTGCTATATCTTTTTATATAAATCACTATTATCATGCGATTATGGCACTTCACATCTTCCTGTCTCGTGTAGCTTTTAGTATACTTATTTTGTTATTTCTCCCAAACCCTGCTCTGCCATCCATTTGCTTAATCCCATCAAGTATTTTTTTTTTTTTAAATCATATCACCCCGAACAAGGCAGTAATGCCACTGATGTGCAGGGGGCTACATAAGATTGAAGAGATTGGAAAAGAGAAAACCGGAAACCACGTCCTAAACAGGAAACAAGGGATGAGCCTCTTCACCTGTTCAATAGTGTGACACACTGTTTTCGTCTGTTCCTCTTTCTCCTATCTGTCCTGCAAGTATCAGATTTTCTAAGCTCTCCTTCCTCATCATGTGTCCCAGAAATTTCAACTGCCTCTTCCTGATGTTAAGTATACGTTTCCTTTGCATTTCCATTCCTTCCAAAACCTTGTTGTTGCTCACATGTTCAGTGCATAGCGTCCTCAGCATCCTTCTGTAGAACCACATTTCTGTTGCTTCAAGTCGCTCCTTCATCTTCGAGGAGATTGTCCAACACTTGCTGCTATATAAAAAAACAGATATCACATAACAGTTCAGTACTCTTTTCTTTGTTTCCAATGAAATTTTCCTTTCTCTCAATACTCTGCTTAGCTTTTGGAATGCATCCTTAGCCATCCAAATACACATTCAGATCATAGTCACATTTACCGTCTTCTGTTAGAACACTTCCCAGGTATTTAAATTTCTGTACCTGCTTGATTTTAGTATCCCCAACCTGTAGTTGGCATTTTGGGCTCGTTTTTTTGATGATGACCATGGATTCAGTTTTCTTGTAGTTTATGTTTAGTCTTTTCTTCTAGCTTTCCTTCACCACATGCTGTAGGAGGTTTTGTATTTTCCTTTCTATGTATGCAGTCAGCACTGTATCATCTGCATATCTTATATTGTAAAGATTGTGGCCACTAATGATGAATCCTTGTAGAAATTCTAATTCTCTTAGAATTGCCTCTCTGTATAGTTGAATACATTCAGTGAGAAAACACATCCTTGTCTTACACCCCTTTCTATTTGTGTATATCCACTGAACTCAGTTCCTGTCCATATGCAGGTGGTTTGCTGCCAGTATAGATTCTTGATTATTCTAACGTCATATGTATTTATAAGTTTATCATTCACCCAGGCTTTGAATATTGCTGCTAGATATAGTCATGTGCTCCTGTTGTATATTTAGAGATAAAATTCAAAGAAGAATTAGCAGTATTGGTTCTGACTTAACATTCTGGATTCAATCACTTTCCCATCACCATAACATAATTTCCCTGTACCTTTTCTATAAATATTTTCATGGTAATTTTTCTGATGAAGTTTTCTCGCTGGTGCCAAAACTTTATTAATTTAAGCACAGTACTAGATTGGTGGCAAGGTCTCATCATTTTACAGTTAAAATGGCTAGATGTAACTGTAATTTCTCTGCTAAAATTTTCTTTTCTCATACTTCTCATCATGGAAGTTTTCTGTTTTCTTGCTTTAAAGTCCACTGTGATCTTCAAAAATTTAAATGCATTGTCAATCATTATCTTCTGTATCAATTCCTGTTCTTTTATTGTTCTCTCTCCTTAATAACAGTTTTTCTCACACTCAATATTCCGCTAGCACCTTAGTAGCTTTATTGCTTTTCATGGGGTGAAATGATTAAAAAAAAAATTGTTCTTAAATATCCCAAATTTATTAGCAGTAGAGTCATTAGAAAGGGGATATGTTGTATAATCCTGGACATAAATATTATTAATATACAGAAAAGGTTATTTTATAAAGCAGTAACATTGAAAAACTTGTGCTTATGTGTGAAACATACAGCCTTAACTATCCTACTAGAAGTGAATAGTACTTTTCTTCAATTTCTAATCTATTTGTGTTGACATTTTTTCACTGTATTGTTAACTTCTGCTTTTTATTTCTTTTGGTGTGCATTACAATCTGGTAAATGTGCTATTATTGATTTGATGAGTCAGGTTGCAGTTAGTGAGTCAATAGCAAGCCGAAGGATGAGATGGTGGAAGGTGAGAAAGATGTCACAAGGAGCCATATCAGAAAAGGCAAAAAACAAAATGGAGAAAAGGAGGAAAAAATTTACATGTAACACTAATAAAAATAATAACCATAATAAATGAATAAATAAGTGATATAAAGTGAAACTAAAACAGCAACTTTTCATTTCTAACTGAACTTAAAACTCGGTCAAATGTGGCACATTAGGTAGACATATTCTTTTTTTCTCAATTGTACTGTTGCAGGCGAGACCAGACACCAGCTTTGTTCTCAGGATGAAACTTCTTCCAGTCAAATGCTTGTGGCATAACTCTTTAGTCAGATCCTTACTCACGAAATAAAACCATGTGACAACTGTAGCAGTAGGCAAACTCTATTCAGTAGTAACCTTCTGCTGTAGATGAGCAAGGCAAAGGTGAGGTTTAGTTAATGATAATTAAAGAGGCAAACCATCTAATAGGTGTGTTATCTTTTTCATGCCATGGCAAGTGGCCTCTTACCCCTCTCTGTGCCTGTCTGTGATTTTACTGTCAAGAATCCTTGTCTTATAAAGAACAGCATTCCTTGTCCTGCCAGATCTGTCTAAAAAATAATTAATCAAAAACTCAGGTTTTTGCTTCACTCAATAACCTTCTTTGTGAGGATCATTTGACCTGTTTCTTGGGCAGTCCATTCCATTAAGCAGACCTTCTTTGCAATGAAAATAACTGCCAAAACAATTTCTGTAACACTTTTCAGGTGTTTTCCTTCAACAAGATATCAATTTCAGCTGATGTTGCTACAAAATTCACAGTAACAGAAATGTAGTTCTACCGAAAGATGCTGAAAATACCATGGATGGAATATGTGAGTAACAAGGAAGTTTTAAGGAAAATGAAAACAAAAAGGGCACCTACATGCATGCTTAGAATCAGAAAGAGATGGCTGAAATTTCTAGGACAAGTAATGAGAAAGGGCTTCAAGAATTTGACACAGGTCAAGGCAAGAGGGAGAGAGGGAAACAGCAAGTAACCTACTTAACAAGCTTGTGTAAAGTACAGCGACCAGGTGAGGGGGTGAAAGAACAGACCTTACTAGCAAAGTATTAAGAAACAAAAATTTTGTTAGAAACAAAAAAAAGACTGTTAAACTATTATAATATCAGTCCTCCTGTATGGCAATGATTTTTGGACTGTCTCCTCATAGATGAAGAAGAGACTTGAGGCAATAGAAATAAAATATGTTGATAGTACTGTGGACTGAATGTGCGAGCAACAAAGTTTTAGAGCAGCTTCTTTTCTCACACTTCCCACCTGTGGAACTCCCTTCCATATACTTGCTTTCCTGACAACTACAACCTCCAGGAATTTAAATGCAAAGTCAATTCCCATCTATTATCCACTTAACTCCAACCTTCTCTCCATCATCATGTGTATCTTGTTCTTTTCCTTTCTCTCTACCTTCAAAACTGTCTTCACTCCTGTTTTCACATCCTTCTCTTGCCCTTTCTCTTTCACCCTCTTTAGCTGGTTTGTCTTTGTCTTTACTCTCCTCCTGCCTAAAACATCAACTCTCTTATGTAGCCCCTTGCACATCAGCGGTGGTAGCTCTTTGCTTGGGGTAAAATGATTAAAAAAAATGAAAACAAAAAGACTCTTATACATAAAATCAGAAAGAGATAATTGAAGATACGTGATGAGGAAAAAGGGCTTAAAGAATTTAATACTCACTAGACATATTGAAGGCAAAGGGGACAGTGGAAAGCAACAAGTAACCTACCTAACAAGCTTGTGGAAATGGATGGCAGAACAGGGTTTAGGATGAAAGGGAAAAAAAAAACCTTACTAAGATCTACAAAGAACAGGAAGTAGTAGTAGAGAGCCATGGTTCAAATTGCTATCAAAACTATCGAGATGTGACTCTCTCTATCTTTTCTATAAATATTTTCTTAGCAACTGCTCTTTTTTTTTTTTTTTTAAATCATATCACCCCAAGCAAGGCGAAAACGCCACTGATGTGCAGGAGACTAAGTAAGAGTGAAAAGATTGGAAAAGAGAAAAACCAGAAACCACATCCTAACCAGGAAACAAGGGATGAGCCTCTTCACCTGTTCAATAGACGTGGGTGGAGTGTGAACCGGGCAATAGTTTAGTCTATCTACTCCAATTGAAAAAAAAATAAAATAAAAAAAAAGAGTGAAAAGATTGGAAAAGAAAAAAACCAGAAACCACATCCTAACCAGGAAACAAGGGATGAGCCTCTTCACCTGTTCAATAGACGTGGGTGGAGTGTGAACCGGGCAATAGTTTAGTCTATCTACTCCAATTGAAAAAAAAATAAAATAAAAAAAAAGAGTGAAAAGATTGGAAAAGAGAAAAACCGGAAACCACATCCTAACCAGGAAACAAGGGATGAGCCTCTTCACCTGTTCAATAGACGTGGGTGGAGTGTGAACCGGGCAATAGTTTAGTCTATCTACTCCAATTGAAAAAAAAATAAAATAAAAAAAGAGTGAAAAGATTGGAAAAGAGAAAAACCGGAAACCACATCCTAAAAAGGAAACAACGGATGAGCCTCTTCACCTGTTCAATAGACGAGGGTGGAGTGTGAACCGGGCAATAGTTTAGTCTATCTACTCCAATTGAAAAATAAAATAAAATAAAAAAAAGAGTGAAAAGATTGGAAAAGAGAAAAACCAGAAACCACATCCTAACCAGGAAACAAGGGATGAGCCTCTTCATCTGTTCAATAGACGTGGGTGGAGTGTGAACCGGGCAATAGTTTAGTCTATCTACTCCAATTGAAAAAAAAATAAAATTAAAAAAAAGAGTGAAAAGATTGGAAAAGAGAAAAACCGGAAACCACATCCTAACCAGGAAACAAGGGATGAGCCTCTTCACCTGTTCAATAGACGTGGGTGGAGTGTGAACCGGGCAATAGTTTAGTCTATCTACTCCAATTGAAAAAAAAAGATAAAATAAAAAAAAGAGTGAAAAGATTGGAAAAGAGAAAAACCAGGAAACCACATCCTAAACCAGGAAACAAGGGATGAGCCTCTTCACCTGTTCAATAGACGTGGGTGGAGTGTGAACCGGGCAATAGTTTAGTCTATCTACTCCAATTGAAAAAAAGATAAAATAAAAAAAAGAGTGAAAAGATTGGAAAAGAGAAAAACCGGAAACCACATCCTAACCAGGAAACAAGGGATGAGCCTCTTCACCTGTTCAATAGACGTGGGTGGAGTGTGAACCGGGCAATAGTTTAGTCTATCTACTCCAATTGAAAAAAAAATAAAATAAAAAAAAGAGTGAAAAGATTGGAAAAGAGAAAAACCAGAAACCACATCCTAACCAGGAAACAAGGGATGAGCCTCTTCATCTGTTCAATAGACGTGGGTGGAGTGTGAACCGGGCAATAGTTTAGTCTATCTACTCCAATTGAAAAAAAAATAAAATAAAAAAAAAGAGTGAAAAGATTGGAAAAGAGAAAAACCGGAAACCACATTCTAAACAGGAAACAAGGGATGAGCCTCTTCATCTTGGCATCAAGGTCCATCCTTTTACTATCAAAATAGTTAAATGTAACCAGTTCTTCTGTTTTAAAAGTTTCTTTTCTCACACCTTCCATTCGTGGAATACACTTCCATTTGTTTGCTTCCCTGATAGCGACAATCTCCAAAAGTTTAAATGCAATTTTAACCTTTTATCTACTTGATTCCCATCCATCTTTTATCTTTTCTTCAACATCCCCTGTACTTTTTATATTCTCGCACTGTTACCCCTTGCACATCATTTGTGCCTTGCTTGAAGTGAAATGATAATAAAAAAAAAAAGAACCATCATTAATTTTTGCCTATATTTTTTTTAATTTGTCAGATAAACATTCAATAAAGTAATCAATATAGCATTGAAAAAACAGAATTATTAATTTGCTAGTATTTCTTTCATCTTAATTATTGTTGCTTTTTTTAGATCTCTGAGATTGTCACTCCTCAATTATTAGTTATAAGCATGAATTAGGAATAGAGGATATTGATTTATTGATTGATAAATTGATTGGTTTTCCCTTGCTTATCAACCCTTTGCAGGTTACTTAAAGCCAAAAAATATTTTTGATCCTAAGAATTTTCTTTTAAGATATTAATGGTTTACTAATAAAATTCTTACTAATTAACCAATAGCTGTGGGAAGAAGAGGTTGATTAATATCTTTCCCAAAGGTATTTGCATGTAAATAAACATAACAAAACCAATGAGAATTACAGCTTGGCTCTTCAATTAACAATTCATAGCTATTATCCATTATACCACCTTCCCAGTGGTCACCCATCTAGGTACCGACCAGGCTCAACTTTGGCAATTATATAGAAACCAGTGTTCAATATGATGTGGCTGTAAGCCTTAAAAATAGAGAATAAACCTCCAACAAAACTCAAACTTACATTCCTTATCCTTGGAAGCTTGTCAGTATAACAGCTGCCTTACCAATTAGGCTACAAAAAACGACTGGCTGCAGTTATTCAAATTTAACTGTATAGTTATTCTTTACTTTGACCAAATACATGATTTGCCACCATTTTTCTTTAAATACATTTTTTTTTTTAATCATATCACCCCAAGCAAGGCAATAACGCCACTGATGCGCAGGGGGCTATGTAAGAGTAAAAAGAATGGAAAAGAGATAGCCGGAAACCACATCCTAAACAGGGAACAAGGGATGAGCCTCTTCACCTGTTCAACAGACGTGGGTGGAGTGTGAACCGGGCAATAGTTTAGTCTATCTACTCCAATTGAGAAAAAATAAAAATAGAAATTAGAGAAAAGAGTGAAAAGATTGGACAAGAGAAAACCGGAAACTATCTACTCTAATTGGTAGTATTAGTATAGTATTAGCAGAAATATTATTTCGAATTTCATAGATGAAGCTTATTCTTTAATCCCAAGCTGCGCTGTTTTAATGCTAACTGTGTAAACTCTCCTGTGGAATATTGGGCTGTAGCTTCACTATGTTAAATGTTGCTACTCTGATTTCTATAGCAAGTGGATTTTTGCAGGATGGTGTTGCTATTCCTACACAGAAAAGGTGTTAAAAGTGGGTTTAACAAAATAAAATCAACCAGAAAATCAAGCACCCATCATGAACATAAATTAAAAGTGAAATTAATCAAAATATTCTGATTGTGATCATATAGCATATTTTTTTTTTTATAATCATATTGCTCCAAGCAAGGCATTTTACTGCCACTGTTTTGCAGGGGGTTACATAGGAGGAAAGTTATGAGAAAGAGTGACAGGTTATAGGGTGTGTCAGGAAGTGGGTAAGAGAAGGATGAGAATACTGATGAGAGTGGAGTGGACAGAGAAGAGAGCATGAGAGAGAGGATGCAGGTTAGTGAGATAGGAGATGACTCTTGACTTTACATTTAAATTCTTGGAGATTGTAGCTGTCAGGAAAGCAAGTAAATGGATGGGAATTCCACAGGCGGGAAGTGTGAGAAAAAGAATCTGATGGAGTAGAATTTGCATTTACAATTTATTGGTTTCACAGTAAAAAGGTGGGACCTAGTTGCTAATCTTGTGACTCAAGTAAATTTATATATCAATTTGTATGTATGTTAATGATGTAAGCTCCTTTATGAAATACAGATCCACAAGATGCAAGGTGTTGCTGCAATGGTTTTCATTGCAAGTAGAGTTTTATGGGGTATACTTGTTCATCCCATACCCAGCTGGTTGTGAATTCAGAGTTGTGCTTTTTCTAGACTGGTCAATAACCAAAACTAAAGAGTAAACTCTTTTCTGTTATTAACCTCCAGCTGGAGGGAAATGAGATGGATTCATACCTTCTAAGGGTATTTTTGTGAAAGTGAATGCAACAGCCTTTGACTTGTCATACTAAGACCACTTTTGATGCCAGTAACGGTTATGCTAAGCACACATCCCCAATCTGACGGATGTGCGTCGTGGTGCAGTGGATATTGGCTTGGAAAGAGAAATTGGTGAGCCGAGTTTGAATTCCAGTTGAATACCCTTCATTCACTTAAGCACTTTAAATAAGTTATTTTTTTAAGGTGAATGGCAGAATGAGAACCAAACTCAAATCCTTCACTTAACCTGTGTTGATTATCACAAGTCAAGTAAGATTACAGATTGAAAGTGATAGCCACAACTTCATCTGTTCTCTTTTCCTGACTCTCCTCCCATGCGCCAGCTAAGGATGTGCATTGTGGTGCAGTAAATATCAGCTCAGAATGAGAATTCAGGAAGCCAAGTTTAAATTTCAGTTGAATACCCTGCATTCACTTAAGCACTGGTACCCTTAGGAAAGGTATTAATCCATCCCTTCCCTCCAGTTATGGGTTAAATAACAAGGGTAGGACTTGGAGACCCTGCCCTTAAAAACAAACCCCAATGAATCTTGATACTCGAAAAGAAAAAAGTATTACTAGACACAAAAACTTATATATATAAAAAAAAAACAACTATAAATTATTGAAAGAAAAAGGTATTACCAGCAATAAATAAATAAAAAAATTTAATTGGCAATAAATGACCCACCGAGGTTGATTTGCCATAAAAACAAAAACAACATCCCCAATCTGCACCACTTACTAATAATTGTGCAATGAAGATTTGTGAACTTCAATAAAAAGTTAGAATTCACATGAAAGAAATGTTTGTCAAAAATTAATAATAACTGACAATGTTTCACTGAAAAATTCAATATAAGAAAAATAAAAATATGTACCGTTTTTATTTTACAATGTCATATAAAATCCATTTTGATAACAATTTGTTTTTGACTGTAAAAAAATTTTAAATTTCAATCTGTTGTCTTATTAATAAAAAAATAAAAATGAAATACATCTTAATTGTATTATTTGATTAATACAGAAGTGTGTTCAACCATTTTCCCAAAATCTGACAGTGTCTGCACAAGTAAAACAATCTATTCAAGTATCATTTGTTTTCCATTAAAAATAAATAATAATAAAAATATTCAAGATCTCTGTCAATGTCACTCACAGATAAGGATACTGAAATATTCCATTTATATATTAACATCAAATAAAGTATCTTTTTTATTTTTTCACCCCAAAGCAAGATAATAATGGTTATTAGGAGTGAAAGAAAATGAGACCACCTTTTAATGAGGAGTAAGGACAATAAAAGGAGAAGTTTCTGGAAGACAGAAGATTAGTGTTGCATAGGACGAGACAGCTGAAGTTCCTGGGACACGCAATGTGGAAGGACGGCTTGGAGAATCTGATGCTAACAGGCCAGATAGAGGGAAAGAGAGACAGGAGAAAGCAACGGATAACATATTTGAAGGACCTAATCAGTTGTACAACGAAACGAGGTTTGCATGGTGTAACAGGAGAAGGCGTGCTCAGAGCCACCAGGGATAGGGAAAATGGAAAGCCGTGATCGCCTACGTCCTGAAGGGACAGGGCACATAGAAGAAGAAGGTCACAAGGAAGCAGGAAATTGAAAGAGAGTTTACAGGTGAGAAAAGAAACTGTTAGAATGGGAATATTGCTATCACATATGGTCTGGTGCCCCTGCTATTCACCTTCAGCTCCTTGATAAAATCCAAGGAAGAATCAGTAATATTATCAGTCCTGATCTGGCAGCTCAGCTTCAGTTACTTTCCCACCATAATAAGGTTGCCTCTCTGTACATTTTCTATAAATACTTTCATGGTAATTGTTCAGATGAGCTCTTCAATATGTTTTGAATTTAAGTGCAGTACTGAATTGGCGTGCGGTGTGGTGCATTGGATATTGGGTTGGAACAAGAAATTGGGGAGCCGAGTTCGAATTCCAGCTGAATTCATCGCATTCACTTACGCGCAAATACCCTTGGGAAAGGTATTAATCCATCTCTTCCTTCCAGTTATGGGTTAAATAACAGGACAGATTGAGTTCTATAGCCTTGGTCGGAAACCAGTCTACCGCAGAAAGCAATAACAACCTACTGCGGGATAATCTTCTGCCTAGTCAGTCATGTCTCTTTCGAGAGATGATCGCCCAAGCATGTATCACGTATGGCACTTAACTGACTGACTGACTAAATTGGCGTCAAGATTTTCTCAATTTACCCTTGAGTTAAGTAGCCATAAATTCCATGCTTACAATTTCTTTTCTTGCCATTTGTACTTCTCATTTGTAGAACTCTCTCCCAGCCCTGTGCTTCCAGTCAACTTTAATTCTAAATGCAGTATTAATCACTGTCTACTGTCCTCCTGGTTACTTTTTCTCTTCCCACTCATTATTAATGTTTCTGTTCTTAATTCTTCCATACTCAGTAATCCCCTTGTGTCTTAGTGGCTTTACTGCCTTGCTTGGAGTGAAACATTGAAAAAAAAAAAAAAGAAAGAAAAAGAAAATATGATTGTATCAACAGTAAAACAGTGAGGCCTACTTTCCGATCTAGTAGGATGCAGTTGAGGCACCAAGGGGGAAAGCTCAAAACAATTGCCAGAAAAAAATATTTGTAGAAAATATAGCGGGAAGCAGCTAAAGCTATATGACATTGGTGAAATACTGACTATAGTCATGATGCCAGGTCAAGATCGATTTCAATATAAACACTTTGAATTTTGTCAAGAATCCCAAGATGTCACATATTGTCTGAGCTGGTACGGAATTTTGAGAAGTGTAATTTTATAAAACACCAAAAATATGCAAACTGGCTAGCAAAAGAAAAACAGATATTGTTTTGATAAATATTTGATTGTTGTCAAAGTTAAAAATGCGGGCAAAATTCCTCGTGTTGGGAAGATATTTGCTTGTTTTGAAAGCAGTGTAGCCAAAGTTAGATAATGTGGGCTTTGGAATTATGTAAACAATGTGTCAGGATATGACGTAATCACTCACCTAAGAAACAGATTACTAGTAGTAGTTGATCAGTTGGTGAGATCTGAGATTGGAACCCAGACTAAGTGCTGACACCCCCAACACCACCTTCTAGTCCACAGCCACTTCACCTGAAGAGCAAATAAAAGATATGTTGTCTACATTTGTTTATATATACCTGTTACTGGCATCATTTTATGAAATGAGTTGTCATTTTAAAAAATGACAAGCAATTTTATAAGAGAGAAGATAACAAGTTTTGGGATCCAGTCATCAAATTAATAATCATTGTTTCATCCAAGGGTATTCAGCATATATGTTGTTTTGGTTGCAGTTTAAGTTTTGTCATCCTTGGTTTTAGGTTATAAAACAAAGATATATAGTAGAAGACCCAGACTACCAGATATACCAGCAATATTCAATGCACATTTCTCTATATTTTATGACCAGAATACTAGTTTATTTTTCAAAACTGCAATATAAAAATTTGATATTTATACTATATAAATGTAAAGATTCATTGGCAGTTTGCTTCAAGATTATACTCTCTTTCAATATTCTTGCATAAATTTTCATTCAAAGTGAAATTATAGTCATGTGTCACACTAAAATGGTACTTAGGATAAAATATAGACATTTTCAATAAATCTATAAATTTAACCATTCAAAATAAATCTTTTAAGACTGTAAATCCTTCAAGTGGCTTCTTAGGATTCTTCATGCATTATCAAATGTCTATAGTCTCTAAAAGAAATACTAATTTTATCATGAAAAGTCAATCTTAAACTATCCAAATACAACTATATTTAGCATATACTTGTATTAATAAATATCAAATACAAATTTGTATCTAACGTAATAAAGTTGTTGATGCGCATGAAGAAGAAAGAATTGAACAATTAGGTTGTCACATTGTTGACTGATTTTTAACATTCAGAAAGAGGAATGAAAAATAGTTTTTGAACAGTTGGCAACAGAATGTGTACTTTTTTATTAATGATTAATAATGAATTATTATTTTTTAATCATATCCTGCCAAGCAAGTGATTAAAGGTTTATTAAGTGTTATAGCATATGGCAAAATCTACTATTGAAGAAAGAAAACAATAAAAGAACAAGAATTAAGAAGAGGATAACAATTGATACTACATTTAAATTTTTAAAGATCAAAGTTGACTGGAAAGCAAGAAGCCGGAAGAAAGTTATCACCAGTGAAAAGTGTGAGAGAAGAAACTGTTAGCAAAGAACTTATGGTTACATCTAGTTGTTGCAACTGTAAAATGATGAGGCCTTTCTGCCAATCTAGTACTGAGCTTACATTCATAAAGTCTAGGTACCATAGAGAAAAAATTATAAGAATAATTATCATGAAAGCATTAACCCTCTAGGGCCATTCGTATCATATTTGATACAGTATGAAAACAAGCCTTGAAAGAAATATTTTCCTGAAAAATTTTTTAAGAGAAATATTTTATAAATTTCAAATGAAAGCAGTACTGACTGCTCAGTCAATGAATACCAAATGTTTCCTTATAGGGAAATACCAAATGTTTCCTTATAAGGAAATACTGTATCAAATATGATACGAATGGCCCTAGAGGGTTAATAGAAAATACACAGGAAAGCTATATTATGGCAATGGGAAATAGACTAAAGCTGAGATGCCAGGTCAGGACCAATAATATTGCAGATTCTTTGAATTTTATCAAAAATCTCTAAATCTACTTTATTTTATATATTTTCTAAATCTAATTTCTTTCCTTGCACTTCCCAATCGTGGAATTCCATTCCCCATCCTTGCTTTCTAAACAGCTACAATCTCCAAAAGCTTAAATGTAATGTCAATTACTATGTTTTATCTTCGTGACTCCTACTTCTCTCATAACCTTTCTACAGCATCACCTGTACTGTTTTCTTTTCTGTTTTCTATCTCCTCTCATTGTAACCTCTTGCGCACTAGTCATAGCATTGTCTTGCTTGGGGTGAAATGATTATAAAAAAGAAAATATATAGCAATAGCACCAGATGAGAAATATTCAAAGTAGGGATGAATGCTAGATTTATATATAAATATGTAAGTTAGATTTGGGCAATAAAAATTATCTAGCAAGACATAGTGAACCAACTTTCTTAATTGCAGAATAAGCAATTGATTCAATATATTCTTTCTACTTCATGTCAGTTGAAAACATTCGTCCAAAAAGGCAAAGATTAGTCTGAAAAGACACAATGAGTCACTCTTCTGGAGGTTAGCATCAGCCATGCTGACGGAGGGTAAAACGTGTTCCAACAGATGATTAAAACAGAGCAGTTACAATTTTGAAGTGTTAAAATTAAAAAGCAACTACTTGTCTCATTTAACAACAGATTATAGGTTGTTTTTGAGATAATTTGACCTTATCAAACCAATCTGACTTAATATTAAGAGTAAATATTTGTCATTAGCATAGATACCAAGTTGAGAACTGATATCATCAGGAAGCGCATTTACAAAAATTAGAAACTATGTAGAACCAATGATAGAGTCTTGGGGAACAGCTACATTTATACAAAACAAATCTAGAAGATTGGCCATTCGAGACAATTTCAATTTTGCAATTTGATGAGAAGGACTGAATCAGTTCAAAAATTAATCCAGAAATGCCATAACCTTTCAACTTAGGAATAAGACCAGTTTGAGATATCCAAAGTAACAGACCAAGCTTCATTCTTATTTAAAGCTTGACAGACTCCTTCAGAAATAATCATTAACACATCAGCTGTTGACCTAGAGAAGCAAAAGCCATATTACTTATTTGAAAGAAGATCATGTAATGTGAGATGCCAATTCAGAGCTAATTAGTAAATTGGTAAAAGGCTAATAGAGTGACAGTTAAAAGGATCACATCATTTGCCTGAGTTCTTAAAGCCTGGAACTGTAGAAGAGGATTTCCAACAAGCAGGAAAGTAAGAACCTGCAAAACATTTATTGAAACATTTAGAGAGAACAGGATATGGTTTCTCGAAGACTATGGCAAGGATACCATCAAGTCTACATGATTTGTAAGGATACAGTTTAAAAATGAGAGCAGAAAACATGAACAGGGTTATATGTATCACACTTAATAGAGAATCAGTTCTCAGTGGAAAGTCAGGCAAAAGTACTCCAGATGAGTCATGAGTAGAATTTAAAAATAGTTTACAAGCAAAACATTCTGCTTTATCAGCAGAAGATGTTAACAACTCAAACCAAGTGACAATAGGAGGGATAGAAAACTTACTTTTATTTAACACACTATTACAGAGCTGCTGGTAGTCATGTTAACTAAACTTGATAGAGGCTATTCGGTATCTCATTCTATTTGCAAACAAAGACTAAGCCTCTTTGAAGACACATTTATAACTTTCTATAGCTATAGGGTGATGGTTAATGTTTATTAATTTGGCCTTGTGTCATACATAACCAAACTCCCTACAGCTTACAAATTTTATCCAGAATTATCATCAACAGAGTTATCGGAAGGTTTTCATCAGAAAGTTGGTTGTCAGCAGGTTGGGATGTGTGGAATAGTGTAAAAATAAAAATATACATTTTCATGTTAAAATAGAAATTTATTAAAAGGAAAGAATAACAAGAATAGGTAGCAGTTCAATGAGAAGGTTAAGGGTATCAAGAGTCGTAGAAAATGTACCTACTAGTATTTCGTTGGAAAAAGTTACAAATGTATGTATTAGCATTTGTTCCGTAGGAGTATCTTTGGATGAAGAAGAAGTAGAATGAATCAGCACATGAGAAAGAGGACAAATGTCTGGGTCACTTGAAGCTTCTTCTGTTACATTTTAGCATCTTGTCTCTACTGTTTCCATCCCTGACTCTCATTGATCAAAGCATTTATAGTCATCTAGATTTTTTGCACTAGATTGCTAAGTCCCTCTTGGTCTTGCAAATCACTTCCATTGGTCAGAATATCAATTTAACATCTACTTGCAAAATCTAGTTTCCACTTTTTCTTTAAGCACATCATCAATTCTTTTCTATTTGGGAAAAAACCAGGATTTCACACGTCATTGTGAATCTTTGTAAAAGTGAAGAAGAAGGTTGCTTTTAATTTTTAATTTTCTATCCACCACATTTCAAGCAGTCACAAGTAGGCAGGCATCTATTGTAATCAGAATTATCATGCTGGTACACCCAGAAAAAGTGATTCCTATGGGCAATAGCAGCTGAACAGGGTAGTGTGAACCAAGAAGATTGTGGTTTTATCTGATATTTGTGAGAAGGTACAAAATCATCTATGCCAGCTTTAACACAAAAAGAAAATTTATGACACAGTTCTCAATAGGACGGTTAAAAGTATAATCCAAAAGACATCTTGAATTATTAAAAACACTTCAATATTTAAGGAAAACTTTTTGGAAGCTATGACGTCATTTTTTAATTAAAGATATGGTAAATATCTAAGTATAATTGCATTAAAACATATTAGTTATAAATAAAAAATCCGTAGTGCACAATGCAATTCAATATAAGAATATATCTGAGAAATATATATGTTTATTATTCATGTGTACATATACTCACATATGGTGAGAAACAAATATATATTTATTAGTAGTATAAATTTTAGATATGTTACTTTACATTGAGCAGTGTTTTATTATTAAGAGCACTCACTTTGCATGATTTTATCTATCTATCTATCTAGCTATCTATCTATCTATCTATCTCATAGGGTTCATATCTATCTATCTATCTATCTATCTATCTATCTCATAGGGTTCATATCTATCTATCTATCTATCTATCTATCTATCTCATAGGGTTCATATCTATCTATCTATCTATCTATCTATCTATCTCATAGGGTTCATATCTATCTATCTATCTATCTATCTATCTATCTATATACTATCTCATAGGGTTCATATCTATCTATCTATCTATCTATCTCATAGGGTTCATATCTATCTATTTATCTATCTATCTATATATCTATCTCATAGGGTTCATATCTATCTATCTATCTATCTATCTATCTATCTCATAGGGTTCATATCTATCTATCTATCTATCTATCTATCTATCTATAGGGTTCATATCTATCTATCTATCTCATAGGGTTCATATCTATCTATCTATCTCATAGGGTTAATATCTATCTATCTATCTATCTATCTATCTATCTCATAGGGTTCATATCTATCTATCTATCTATCTATCTATCTATCTTATAGGGTTCATATCTATCTATCTATCTATCTATCTCATAGGGTTCATATCTATCTATCTATCTATCTATCTATCTATCTATCTATCTCATAGGGTTCTATATCTATCTATCTATCTATCTATCTATCTATCTATCTATCTATCTATCTCATAGGGTTCATATCTATCTATCTATCTATCTATCTATCTATCTATCTCATATATATATATATATATATATACATATATATATGAAGTTTTGAATAATTTTCAGCCCAGCCCACATACAAAACTCTGACGAAATATTTGAATTTGTCGGAAAATCCTTTAATGGCTGGACCAAGAACTTTGCAGTACACTATTGTCTGAAGTAATAAAAATCTTGGATTAAAAATAAATCCATTAATTCTTTAAAAAAATTGCTTTGTTTATGTTTTGTAAACTGAGCAAGTATGGTCCTTCAAGAAAAATATTAGTGAGGAAGCGTTCAGGGATATAATGGGGAAAGTGGGCTTGGAAAATATGATACTGACAGGACAGACTGGTGTTATACAGAACATAGGAAAACAACACATAACTTACAAAGTGAATCTCAAGTAAATTAATGGCAGAACAAGGTTTGGGAAAGATAACAAAAAGACAAAATTTATTAAAAGCTACAAAGGACAGCAACTTGTGGAGAGCTAACATCCTAAATAGACAAACACATAGAAGAAAAAGAAATAAGTTGATGATCTTAGATCAAATTTAAATAAGTTATTTTTTTAAGGTGAATGGCAGAATGAGAACCAAACACAGATCCTTCACTTAATCTGTGTTGATTATCACAAGTCAGGTAAAATTACAGATTGAAAGTGATAGCCACAACTTAATCTGTTCTTTTTTCCTGACTCTCTACCCATGTGCCCATTAAGGATGTGCATTGTGGTGCAATAGATATCAATTCAGAATGAGAATTCAGGAAGCCAAGTTTAAATTCCAGTTGAATTCCTTGCATTTACTTATGCACAAATACTTTTGGGAAAGGTATTAATCCATCTCTTCCCTCCAGTTATGAGTTAAATAACAGGTCAGATTGGGTTCTATAGCCTTAGCTGACAACCAGTGTACCACAGAAAGTAATGGCAACCGACTGCAGGATAATCTTCTGCCCAGTCAGTCATGTCTCTTTTGAGACATGATCGCCCAAGTGTGTATCACGTATGGCACTTAATTGACTGACTGATTTTTTATGGTGGCTGTTATGGCACTAGATAGTGAGTTCATCTATTTGAGTTTACTGATTGGTGAGTTTGTTTCAGACTAGTTGCTCTATATTTGTAACCTTGTGCCAAACTAATGTAACCTTAGTAATTACCAACAAGCATCGAATATAAATCTGTGTTGAGATGGTTTTTTTTGTGAAAATAAACACGTATTTTCATGTGGCAGGCTATTTGAAGATTTTTAAGTTGGGAAATTAACCTATAATGAATTTAACAAAACTCTCAGGATAAGATTCAAACACATATGCTTCCACTGTATCAGTAGTTAGTGGACAATAGCAACAACATAATCAACAACCAGGAAAATTTTTAATATTGAGGAAAATACGTGGGAGTAGGTCAAGTGCCAGCTACAAGCCAAAGAAATTGGTCTCCTAGCAACAGTAGAAAAGAACAAATTCTGATTGGTCAATATATCAGAGTTCCCCATTAACCATGAACTGGAGAAGGCAAGCATGAAAAAAGTAGTAAAGAAAAATAAACAAAAAAGAATGTCTCCTGGCACTCTTAAACAAGAACAGAATTCCATTTGTCAATATATCCATATGGACAAATAAGACAGCACAAACTGAGAACTTGTTCGGATTATATTTTTTTAAAAATGGGATGTCAACAGCAGAAAATAGGATATTTGAAAGCAAGCAATAAAATCTGCAAATCCCAGTGGTAGAGTATTGGAATAAAAACTGGAGGATTCATGAAATTAAATAATATACTTCTGTCAAGGAAAGATCTCTAAAAGAAGCCTGAAGAAATAAGATGAAATCTAAACTTATTTATAAATGGAACTTTGTCTCTGTGTGTGTGTGTCTGTGTCTGTGTGTGTGTCTGTTACCTATAGACTCCGAAACGGCTGAACCAATTTTCTTGAAAATTTACACAGTTGTACTATAAGCGTCTGTTCTTAGCTAGGTTTTGTGTCGAGGTACCCCCGATAAATATCGAAAATCGATAATCGAAAAAATTGGGTTGTAGAAAGAGTGGTCCAATTTTAAAGACGATTTATAGACAAAGACATAAGAAACAATATTCAGAAGTTTCAAGATTGCAGTTCTTACAATAGTGCAGAAAATCGATTATATATATATAAAAGCAAGAGGTTTGTGTGTGTGTCTGTTTATCTGTCTGTATGCCATTTATAAAAATTCAAAATTTTTATCCGATTCTCACCAAACTTCACACAAATATTCTTTAGGCTGAGTTTGAGCTTCAGGATCATGGATTAGTTTTAAAACTTTCATTACAAACTACTGCGGGATAATCTTCTGCCCAGTCAGTCATGTCTCTTTCGAGACATGATCACCCAAGCGTGTTTCACGTATGGCACTTAACTGACTAACTGACTGACTTTTAAAATCTACTATATACACATACTATTGATACTAATAGTCTCCATTCGCCATGAAGTGATACTAAGTGTTCCCCATTAAGCCATGAAATTAGCCATTAGCCATTAATTCCAGTTATTATATATACTTGTAAATTCAGAAATAACTAAAGAGTCTCAATACTTTATTCATTGAATAAGCTTTCACTTGTAAATTCTATGCTATCCATGTTGTACGATATAATTAAATAAAGACAAAAAGAAAACTATATTAACCAACTTATTTCATCTTCTGACAAACTTTATCAAGTTAAATGCAAGGATTTTGTAACAAGTATTTATATTCAAGTGCAAAAATGTTATTGATTTTCCAAAATATTTAAGTTTAGGAATGCTCATAAATATTCATCAGGTTAGTCGAAAAGTCTAGGCAAGCTATGGAGGATGCCATTCAATGTCTAATAAAGGAAAGTGAATAAGTTATGTCCATAATTTTTTTTTTTTGGAAATTTTTTAAGACAAAATAGTGTTTAACTTATTTCAGTTTGGGATTAATTTATGTTTTATAATTTCTCATAGTCATGTATATTGGCCTGGAAAAGTAGTAATTCTTTCAGGAATGGAAATATTAAAAAAAATCTGGGGTGAAGATTTATAATTAGATAAGATCCAATAGCAGCACCTTTGAGAATTTTACATCCAACTTTAACCTTCAAAAATTGAAATGTAAGGTCAATCAATATCTACTCTCCTCCTGATTACTCTTTTTCTGTACTCACTTCTTAATGGTGTTTCTGTTTTCTAATTTTTCTACACCCAGTAACCTCTTCTCTCTTAGTGACTTTAATACTTTGTTTGGTGGGAACTTGATTTTTTAAAAAAAAGTAATTTACTTTCTCCTTTAAGAAATGCAACATTCTTTAGATCATAGTTGTGGGTAAATTTATTTCTGCATATAACTAATATATTTAACAAATTGTTAAATATAAGACCCCTTTTGTGTTCATAGATACATTTTTTAAATTCATAATAATATAATTAGTAGTCAAGTAGATTTAGAGACAGCAAAATTTTGACCTTATTAAATAGAAATTGCATAACATAAAGAAATGAAGTGTATAAGGACAAGAGCCCTCAATATTTGTTTTCTTTAATCTCTTGCTAATATTAACAGCTATGAAAATTGCATACTCCTCAAAACTTCCATACATATATGTTGGAGTGCTCTCCACCTTTCCACGGAAATGGACTATTCAAATCACTATATAAAATAGTAGTGATTATACCTCGAGGAAGGAAGTTGAGTAAGGAAGTCGAATGAGCAAATCAGTTGGGTATTTCCGGTATTGCACCGGAAGTGTTCTACTAGTCAATCTCTCACGTCTCTACGACGATACTGTATACTAATTACCTTGTTCTGTATTCTACTAATCCTCACCTATTGTAAATACTTCTCTTTCCTGTCAATACACTGACTTTTATACTATTACGTTGTTTTGTATTATTTCACATAATTCTGTTACCCGACGTAACAATATATTTACATGAGTCTGTGTTACTCCGCCTAGGGACTGAACCCACAATTATTATACTATAAAATTCAGAAACCAACACTTTAATCTACTAGGTTGTTATCTTATAAAAAAATCTTAAGCCTTTCATTTGACAATAGCATAGAGGATTAAAGCATTGGTTTGTGAATTTGGTGGCATAGTAATTGTGAATTCAATCCCTGGGTTAGGTATTCAAACCCAGTGGAAACAGGGTAAGCAAAAACTGAACAGCATTAAAAAGAACAGAACAAGATATCCTTAGACATGGGCAATAGAAAAAGAACAATCTACTCCCACAGATTAAATAAAAGGTTCAATTTGAAATTCTCTGAAGGCTACCGAAATTGACGGACACTTGGAGAACAATAGCTGAAATACTGTGATAATAACAGCAAAAATTGAAGACATTAGTGTAAATATCAATCAGTCAGTTAATTGCCATACATGATACATGCTTGGTTGATCATGTCTCTTTTGATCCATAACTGACTAGGCAGAAGATTTTCACACAGTAGATAGACTGGTTGCCAACTAATGCTACAGAACCGAATCTATCCTGCTATTCAACCCATAGCTGGGGGTGAATAAATGGACTAATACCTTTCCCAAGAGTATTTGCATGTAAGTAAATTCAACAAATTCAAGTGGAATATGAATCTGACGCTTTAATTTCTCATCCTGAGCCGATATCCACTGCACCACAATGCACATCCATTCTAAATGTAAATAACGTAAATTTCTTTTCCCAGAAATTTAGACAGAAATAAACACTTCTTCTAAAATATTACACTAATAATAACCAATTTTTAAATAATTTCACCTCAAACAAGGAAATAAAGCCACTAAGACATAAGGTGGTTACTGAGAGTGAAAGAAACTGAGAAATGATTATTAGGGAGAAAAAGCTCAACATTCAAGAGACAAAAGATGACAATTGAGATGGTATTTAAATTTTTGAAGATCATAGTTGACAGGAAAGTCATAAGCTAGAAGTGAGTTAGTGAAGAAATGAGCACAAGTAATTTCTATAATAGAGACATGGAAAATAACTGCATGTCTTTTTCTATATGCCTTGTTTCTTCAGGATATGGCAAGTTATCTTAAGGAATTTTGTTTTTATATAAGCAGTATTTTGGATTCTAAACAATTAATAAGTGGTGAAGATGTTAGTGAAAACTAGATTTGCATTGTCAAAATCTGTAAGAGTTGAAATTTTAAGTTGAACACATAGTAAAAAAAAATTCATATATTACCAGAGGTTTGTCAACAACAACATTTGATTCTAAAGTAAGTGGTTTCAATAACATTTTAAAAGTAATATGCTGTAATCTTTTGTGTATAGATCATTCGGTTGTATAAGACACAGTTATGAATGAGAAATTCCAAGAAAGAAAGCTTATTTTCAGGTATAAAATGCATTTGTGAAAAAGTATGAGAAAAATAAAGAGAAAAAAGAGGGGGCATTTTGTTTACTTTTGTGATTTGTAAGCATTATAAAAATGTGATAACAATTGTTGGGGTGTAAGGATACTAACTCACCAATACACACTGAAGAAATAAATAAAAATAAAATTGAATAAATATTAACTTATTGATTTATTTGTTTTAATTCTTTTCTGACAAAAAATTGTTTTTTCATTAAAAACAATTTATGTAGTCCTAAAAAGGATTGTTAGAGCTCTTCAGGTCACTTTTCTGTGCTCATGGACATTTAAGCTATGAGAGTGGAAGGTCATCTTTATTGAACACTTCAAACTCACTTTCACCATCAGATCAAGAGAAATGATTAAATTATTTCACTGTCAGGTTGTGGTACATATCTGTACAGTAGGTATTTTCAGTAAGATCGTCGTCATCATCATTGGTCACTCATGTGGTACCTCCATTGACCTCCATTTCTGCATGAATTCCTTGCAGGGGATGTCATCTTCAGTACTGCTGAGATTATTTGAGATACAAACTTTATTGAAGGTTTTGACAGTGACAGCAGCATCTAACCATTTTCAGGCGTTAACAATCCACTTGCAGATGTCTTTGATCTCTAGTTTTCTCATTCTGCCTCTCTACATGTAGATGTGATTTATTTCCCTTTGTTGCAATATGCCACCATTAGAAAGGTATTGTATCTCCAGTAAACAAACAAATCCATCTTGACACAATTTTGTCTGTTTTGAGTCTTGAAAAAAATTGGATTGTGTTCTAAAGTATAAGTTGCAACAGACTTTAGAATACAATTTTAGATGAAAAAATTTGCATCTTATATACACACAGCATTATGGTAATATTTACAAATTCTGCAATACCAAAGGATCATGTAAAATTCAGGTAAATGGCCAAAGCTTAATACAAAACTTCTTTTTACACCCAATACAAGGCTCAAGAACTACTCAAGGTAGAGTGTTACTAAATGAAGTTGTTGTAGAGGCATGCAATAAGCAAGCAAGAGGTGCATATTAAAAGGATATATAGAATAAATAAAGATAAAATAGATAAAGAGATTAAGATTGTAGTGATCAAGGAAGTATCCTCTGAGGAGTCTGTTCCACAATGCCATAGTTCTGAGGAAGAATCCAACTGAGTAAAACTCTCTCTTTGCCAATGTCAAATGACAGAAATGAAGATGTTGACTCAGTGTATATAGCCTGGTAGTTCCAAGCTGTGAATATCTGGACTATTGGAACCTAAGAATGTAGATCACCCCAAAAAATAGCAATAAAGTAGCAAGTGGCTAGCAATATTTTCATCTGTGGGAAAGAGATTGTAGAGTAGAAAATGATTCATCACTCACAAGGCTGTGTAAATGTTTTTGGACTCCATCAAGCCTGGAAAGAGATGATTCGAAATCTCCAGTCTAAATATGGCAGCAATATTCCATTTTTGGTCAACTCTGGCTCTTGTAAAAATAGAGCAGGTCAAAAGGAGTTACATACTTTCTGGAGGGGTACAGGAAGCAAACCATTTTTCTATCTTTAGTGAAGGATCATAAATATGAGTTTCCCTTGAGGCCTTGAGTAAGTTTGAGTCCCAGTAGATGTTCCAGGCAAAAAGCTTCATTGAGGGGTACAACTGTTTATCATGATTGGGGAAATCTGCTCAGTGATGATGGAATGTTACTAGCATCATTTTGAAGGCATTGAATATTACAAACCAGTTCCTTCCTCAATAAACTGTTCAAGCAAGTTCAGAGGAGAGATTAGCTGCCAGACTGTGGTCATCTACATTTCTAACAGATCTGTTGTCATTGCTTCCGTTTTATAATTATGTTAGGGAAAGAAAAAACTCTTTCAGACCTGACATTCCTTTTAGAGATAAATAATTTTAAAAGATTTTTTTTGTGGTGGGAAAATGTTTTTATTTTTAGAATTCTTTTTTCCTTTTTTAATTAAAAAATGTAATCGATATTTGCCAATTAAATGTCTGTTTTGAATCTTGGAAGAGTTATTGTTTCCTGAAGACTAAAGCAACATTATATTAAATGTATCATAACAATAGTCAACAGGAGAAAGGAAAGCAATAAAGAAAGATAACAATAAATAAGAAGACAAAGGCAAGTGAATAAATTTATGACTCATACAAGCTCAAGTAGATAAAATAGATTAGTAATATAAATCCATAAGATTAAAAAAAAAATAGTAATAATACAACAGGAATACAGATTTTCTGTATATGTTTGCATCCTTGTGGGTGATAAATTATTTTTCTAATAGAATCCCTTTGCTACAAATGAAATACTGCAAGTCTCTTGCTGCTCTACCACTATTTCCATTGAAAGTCTTCAGATGAACAACATTCCTTGCTTCCACCAGTTCTAGCTTTCATGGCTAAGACTCGCCATGCATCATGCATTGTATTAAATCACCCTCATTCGTTTTATATTCAATTGGTGTGATGTAAATTGAGCAGTTTCTTCCCTTGAGCTGCTATATTCCCTATATGTAAATCTATCTAAATCTAAACTTATTTATAAATGGAACTTGTGTGTGTGTGTGTCTGTGTGTGTGTCTGTGTGCATGTGTCCCCGTTACCTATAGACTCTGAAACAGCTTGAAAATTTACACAGTTGTACTATAAGCATCTGCAAGTGTTCTTAGCTAGGTTTAGTGTCAAGGTACCCCCAATAAATATCGAAAATAGATAATCGAAAAAATCAGGTTATAGAAGGAGTGGTTCGATTTTAATCAAATTTGATACACTCATAGACAAAGACATAAGAAACACTATTCAGAAGTTTCAAGGTTGCAGTTCTTACAATAGTGCAAAAAGTCGATAAAATATATATATATATATATATATATATATATATATATATATATATATAAGGCAAGGTGTTTGTGTGTGTGTCAGTTTATCTGCCTGTATGTCTGTACTTTTTCAGCCCTTTTATTTTAGTTTTTGCTTTGGGTTTGGCTCTAAGTAGGTATAATTGTAGTTCTTACTCTCATCCATGATACCATTTACTCAGAGGACTTATTTAGCCTTCAAAATTTAGTTTACAACAAAAAACTTATTTGATATTGATACCAGGAAATCAAAATTTGACTTGCATCCATTCATTTTTCTTTCAGTCTACAGTTTTGCTTTAACTGAAAACAACAATTGCTTTTTAGACTTTCGTGCCAATGTCCAAAGAGTCTGAGCTCCAGGACCATGAATTAGTTTTAAAGCTTTCTTTACACCCAAGCAACACCGGGCTATACTGCTAGTATCTTCATAAACGGTGTTACTTACTCTGTAATCCACCATCTTGATTTGCTTTGATCCTTGTACATAGTGTAATTTTTACATTGTCAAAAAATATTCTGTTTCAAAATAGTTGAATGGATGATTTATTATACTTCTAAAATCTCAAGATGAATAAAAATTCTATCCAAAATTCTGGTAATTTTAAAGGATTAAAATAAACTGCAATAATTTTGACTATACAAAGTATTACTTGATCCCTGATCATCTTGAGCATATCCTTTTAATATGCACCTCATTCTTGAGTTATTATTTTAGCAATTTAATCAAGATTGCATTGTAGGTCATAATCTTCTGTAAAGATATTCTGACATCTATTTGGAAATACTCACACACACATTAGGTTTACCATTAGTGGAATACCGGGGCTGGCACGATTTTGAATTAATGATCCCTGATAATAATTACGAGTGGTATGAAACTTGAAAGAACTCATCTTTTTCTCAGTAACTTTTCATAACAAAATGAAGGATTCTTCTTGCTCCTACAAAAAATATAAGTACCTCAACTACACACACTGAACGATGTTTTAAACTCTTGACTTTTATTTTAATTTCTAATGAAAGGTTTTGAAGCCCACAACTTCATAGAACATTTTATCAAGGGAAAAAATGGATATAAAGGTAAATTATATAATTCCAAAATATAAAGTTCAATAAACTTATTTTGATAAAGTTATAAGAATAATTATATAACATTCTAAAAAAATAGATGATCAAAAACATCAGAATGATTAAATAAATTCATATAATTTAATAATGATTTTGCATTATTGAAAATTTTTTAGGGTAAGAAAATAAAATAAGATATTTTACTAAAATACACTGGCTCTTTACAGGCTCTTGCATTGTAAACATGGCGAAAAAAATCTGTGACATCATTGGAACTTAGAAAACTGATAGTCAAGTTATGTAATGAAGATAAACTCTCGATTGGGGATATTTCAGAGAGTGTGGGGAATCTAAAAGTGTTATTCATAGTATTTTAAGAAAACTTGAGGAAACTTGGTCATATGAAGCCAAGAAAACACCTGGCAGGCCTAGGAAAACTACTGCAAGGGAAGATAGATGGATTGGTAAAGAATCAAAAAAAGATCAATTTGTGACAGCAAACTTATGTTTTTAACATGACAAAATAAAGCGGTTATGGAAAAATGACACACTCGCCGAGTATTGGAGATAAATAGTGAATTTATTATTGTAGAAACATGAGTACAGCAAACAGTTATGAATGTTGATTAATCATGTGTTTATAGAGAGCCTGGAAGAGTTCTGCATGCCGTGTGGCAGGCTTCTACCAGAAGTCCCTTCTTCTTGTCTCCCAGCATGCACCTATTAGCTGGGGAATGGACTCCCTTGAATGGTCCAGGGGAAATAACTCTTGATTCTTTTTTATGGTGATCCTAATACAAATACTATCTCTAAAAGAGCTAATGCTAACCTTGGCATTAAAATATCAAGGCACACTATTTTCCAAAGACTTAATGAAATAAATCTGAACAGTCGAGTAGCCTCTACAAAGCCTTACATTTCTAAAAAGAATCAAAAGAGTTGATTGAAATTTGCCACTGAACATGTCATATGGACAGAAGAACAGTGGGATTGTGTTCATTTCAGTAATGAGTCAAAGTTTAACCCGTTTGGTTGTGACAGAAAATGGTTTGTTAGACACAGTCCTAAGGAAAAATACTTGCCTTGGTGCACTAAAAGTAGCATTAAATTTGGAGAACATGTGATGGTGTTTGACATGATTTCAGCTGCTGGTACAGGACCTCTTGTTAGGCTACTCAGTAAACTTATGCAACTGTATACAATGAGATATTGAAGAAACATGTTGTACCTAATCTGAGAACTGCAGTTATTCAACCAGCTGTATTTATACAAGATAATGCACATGTCACACAGCAAAGTCTGTTAAGACATTTCTTTCTGAGGAGGATGTTATTGTTATGGAAAGGCATGCTCAAAGCCCAGACATGAATCCTATTGAGAATGTTTGGAAGTTACTAAATGAAAGAGCTAAGGAAAAGAATCCAACAAACGTCGAAGAACTATGGACTAATTTGAAAGGAGAATGGGAGAAAATATCCATTAATGAATGCAAGACATTAATTCACCCATGTAGCAAAAGATGTCAAGCTGTTATTGAAAGTAAAGGTTTACTTATTAAGTACGAATAAATTATGAACGCTATTTTCATTTGGATATGATGCATCCATTATAATAGAATGATTTTGTTAATCGTTCTGATATTTTTGATCATCCATTTTTTTCAAAAGTTAAATAATTATTCTTATAACTTTATCAAAATAAGTTTATTGAGCTTTATATTTTGGAATGATATAATTTACCTTTATATCCTTATTTCTCCTTGATAAAATGTTCTATGAAGCTTTAAAAAAAAAAAATTTCATATTTAGACTTTTTCTTAACATTTTTCTGATCTTTATGCTCACTACAGTATATATATATATATATATATATATATATATATATATATATATATTATTATTCAGAAATTATAACATGGACATGTTACAATATCACTACAAAAGTAGCTATTTTGTTTCGACACCTTGTGTCTTGTCAAGTGATGTGGTTATTTTAAGTTTTAAAGTTTTAAAATTTGAAGTTTTAAAATAACCATATCACTTGACAAGACACAAGGTGTTGAAACAAAATAGCTACTTTTGTAGTGATATTGTAACATATCCATGTTGTAATTTCTGAATAAATATTATTAGCTCTACTTTGTATTGAGCACTTTTTTAAAAAATAGTGTTTCTTTGGACAAGGAATATTATTCCAGCCATACTTGTGTATATATATATATATATATATATATATATATATATATATATACACACACATGTGTGTGTGTGTTAACTGTAAAATCCAGAGGTACACAATTATCACAATTATCCAGGGATGCATTTTCTAGGGACGCAAATGTCCTGGTACGCAATTTTCCTAGTACCATTTCTATCAAAAACCCAATAATTAAATTGAGACAGTAGGCAGCATGTAGTTAATGCAATATAAACATGTAAAATTATCACAACTAATGCAAGATGAAATTGCACTAAAGTGTATATATGGTGTAAGAGGTAATACATCTTTTGGAACATTCTTATTTTTTAATATTTGCATATAGCAATTGTACCATACACACACAAACATACATTATATAAATGTTCAATTTAGGGCTTCCCTTTCTAGTCAGTAAGTTAAGTGCCATACATGATACATGATTGAATGATCATGTCTCCTTTGATCCATGACTGACTAAGCAGAAGATTTTCCTGCAGTAGGCTGCCATTTCTTTTTGCAGTACTGGTTGTCAACCATAGCTACAGAACCCAAACTGTCCTGCTATTCAACCCATAGCTGGAGCGGGAAGAGGTGGATTAATACATTTCCAAAGAGTATCTGTGCAAAAGTGAATACAACAAATTCAACAGGAATTCAAACTTGACTCTTCGTTTTCTTATTCTGAACTGATATCCATTGCCCCACAATGCATATCCTCCACTTTCTTGAAGGGATTTAAAAATAAGCACCCCTGTTAAATATCTCCCCATGGAAAAATAAATGAATAAAATCTAAGAAATGAAAGTGTGTGATTATTTGAATCTGGGATTTTAAAAACATGATGATAATTTAATCCAAATATATGTTTTTTGAAATTCTTAAATAAGTTCTTCTTCTTCTTCTTCTTCTTCTTCTATGTGCCTTGTCCTTTCAGGACATAGGCAATCATGGTTTTCCACATCTCCCTGTCCCTGGTGGTTCTTAGCACACTTTCTCCTGTTACACCATGTAACCCTCATTCCGTCATCCATCTGATCAGGTCCTTCAAATATGTTATCCACTGCTTTCCTCTGTCTCTTTTTCCTTCTATCTGGCCTGTTAGTAACAGGTTCTCTAAGCCCTCCTTCCTCATTGCATGTCCCAGGAACTTCAGTTGTCTCTTCCTGATGCTCAGTATTAATTTCCTTTGTGTCTCCATGCTTTCCAAAACCTCGTCATTGCTCACATGTTTGGTCCATGATTCTGCAGCATCCTTCTGTTAAACCACATACAGGGTACTAAATTGAGCATTTATAGTAATCACATTCACAAAAATATCCCTTTGTATCAATACAGCAAATTCCATACAGATACATATATATATATATTTATTATAAATTATGTTTTAGAACATGTTTAGAACATTTTTCCCCTGAAGAAGTGTTTAAATCCAAACACTGAAACAACCATATGATTGTAGGGAAGAGGACATATATAGAAGAAATTATGTACATGTTCTAAAACATAATTTATAATAAATATTCACTGCTCTATACATCATATATCGAGCACTATTTTAAATGAATGTTTTGGACGGAAAAAATGTTTCTTTTTTCTCTCCTCATTCTATACTCACTCGGTATATATATATATATATATATATATGTATGTGTGTGTGTGTGTGTGTGTGTGTGTGTGTGTGTGTGTGTGTGTGTGTGTGTGTGTGTGTGTGCAAACAGGAACAGATCAATCATGTAGACAAGATTCTCTGTAACATTTCAGGAAAAATGCATTATCAAATACACTAACTCATAATATTCAAAATGATATGTATATATATGTGTATACCTATCTTCACATCCTCACACAACCATGGGTTTATATGTTTATCTCAATTGCCAATATATTCATTTGGAGAATGTCTAGTTCGAGAGATAACATGAAGTTGCTGATCTTTGTTTAGAAGTAAACAAATTTTGGGGTTTTTTTTTACTGGATTTTTATTCAGTTAAATCATGTGAAAAGTCTAGACAAGTTTGTTTATACTGACAGAAACACTGTAACATCAACTAAAGAAAAGCAGTCAACATTCACAAAGAGACAGGCCAATGGCAATCAGAGATTTACAGCTTTTAATACTACTAAGCATTTATTTTGGTCAATGTTACTCACTTCAACTGTGCTATTAAAAACTTTTGGATAATTTTATATGAATTCAAAGCATCAACTATTTTACCAACAATTTATGAACTATTGTATTTGATAACATATAACCTCACCTTTTTTTTAAATGGTTGAAAATATCCAAAAGTCTAAAGTAATTGTACATGGCATAAATCCATAATACTGTATTATTAAATATAAATAGCCAGGTCAGTAAAATACTATTAAAGTAATTTTTTATCTTTAAAAGATATGGAAATTCCACAAATCCGAATATATTGAGCTGGAAAAAAAGTTTGTTGCATTTTTATGCAAATTTCAAAAACATTATTCAGATGTTCATCAGTCAGTCAGTTAAGTGCCATACACAAAATGCATGATTGGTCACTCATGTCTCTCCACAACTTCCTCAACTAAATAATTGTTGACTCTTTCAGTTAAGTGCCATACATGATACACTCTTGGGCAATCATGTCTCCTTTGATCCATGACTAACTTGGCAGAAGATTTTCCTACAGTCAGTGTTTCATTGATTTGTTTTTTTACTGCTTATCAACCTTTTGCAGGTTGTTTAAAGCCAGAAAATATTCTTAGATTGTGTTATAACTCACTTTCTAGTGATTATAATATTAAGTTTTTCTTAGGCTACTTGCTGTGACATCTATTAAATTTTCTCTTGACTGACTCCAATGGGAATTTTTAGACTTGTTTTTTTAACTCTTTATTTAAGTGTCTAAACAAGTTCATTAGTGTCAGCAGGGGTGTATTATTTTCTCCACAACAGATTGTAAGAATATTTTTGAGATAATAATGATTTATTGATACTAGTTTTACTAATTAACCCATAACTGGAGGGTGAAAAGATGGATTCATATGTTTCCCAAGGGTATTTCTGTGTAAATGAATATAACAAAATCAGTCATACGTGATACACACTTGGGTGATCATGTCTTAAAAGAGACATGACTGACTGGGCAGAAGATTATCCTACAGTAGGTTGCCATTGTTTTCTGCAGTAGACTGGTTGCCAGCCAAGTCTATAAAACCCAATCTGTCCTATTATTTAACCCATAACTGGAGGGAAAAGATGGATTAATACCTTTCTCAAGGGTATTTGTGTGTAAGTGAATGCAAGAAATTCAACTGGAATTCGAACTCAGCAACCCAATCTGTCCTATTATTTAACCCATAACTGGAGGGAAGAGATGAATTAATACCTTTCTCAATAGTATTTGTGTGTAAGTAAATGCAAGAAATTCAACTGGAATTCGAACTCAGCAACCCGATTTGTCATTCCGAGTTTATATCCACTGCACCACAATGCACATCCTTTCCTACAGTAGGTTGCCATTTTTTCTGTAGTAGACTGGTTGCAAACCAAGGCTATAGTACCCAATCTATCCTGCTATTTAACCCATAGATGGAGAGAAAAGAGATGGAGTTACACCTTTTCATAGGTTATTTGCATGCAAGTGAATGCAAGAAATTCAACTGGAATTCAAACTCAGCCTTCCAATTTATCATTACAAGCCAATATTTGTATTGAGATTTATTCAACTTTATGTGCTGTTTTCTTTTTACTACTTTTTTGTTATCTTTGAGCCAGCTTCCAAGATTCCAAATTCCAAATTTTAGAATCTTTTTGGGGTGATGAACTGGTTTAATTGGTTTTACAGGTTTCCAGAGAATCAAAGTTTTCCCATTAAGAGAATTTCATAGAGATTGAAATAAATGTCAATAAAAAGTTGCAAAGTCAGAGTATGACATGTGTAGTAGGATGGTGGATAAACAGTTGTGTACTGGACATTTGCCTCCCTGACATTTGCCTCCCTGACAATTGCGTACTTGACATTTGCCTCCCTGACAATTGCATACCTGACATTTGTGTCCCTGACAATTGCGTACCTGACATTTGCCTCCCTGACAATTGCGTACCTGACATCTGCCTCCCTGACAATTGCGTACCTGACATTTGTGTCCCTGACAATTGCGTACCTGACATTTGTGTCCCTAGACAAATGCAGCTCTGGATAATTGTGTACCTCTGGTAATTTTATGAAGTTGCCATATTTTCTTAAGAGTTGCTAATTACAAACCAACTTTTGATTATTCTAAAAAAGCAAAAAGATACTTAACAACTCTGTTACCAAAAATAAAACTGAAAATAAGAGAATTGTGGTGCTATTAGATAAGTATACTCCTGAAAAGAAGATAAATTTCTTAAAAGTTATAGCTCACAACATTCGTAACTTTTTAATAAGTTGTGAAATTTCAATAATTTTCAATTTTTGAAATATCTTTTAAATACTGTTAATCTGTCAATGCATTTATAAAAAATAAACTTGTAATTTTTTAATTTTATTTCTTTTTTAAAAATTTATGATTACTACCAATGTTTTTTTTTTTTAAATCTATAGTAATTGCCTTTCAAGGCTTTAAAAAGTTATCTGAGCTAAGCAATGATCTAGAGACACATTTGTCAAGAGATGCAAATGTCCTGGTTTGCAAATGTTCAAGAAGTAAATGTCTGGTATGCAACTGTCCTAGTACCATAGTAGAATACCCTAGCCAAGCTGTACCAATTTCTGCCAGGTCTGCAAAAAAAACATGAGGTCTGACATTGTCCTCATGGAGTACAACATTTTTTTTGATTGGTCAGTTCTGGATACTTTTTATTGATTGCTGCATTTAATCAGTCCAAATTAATATATGTGATGACTTTCCAATCTGACCAGATGCACAGCATCACTTTCTTTGGATACAGAATGGTGGTTCATTTTGTTTTCATCAGGACATTTTTCACTCCACACTGTTGTAAATAATTTATTTTGCATTATCTGATTGTTGCATTTAATCAGTACTTACCACTGTCTTTGAAGCAGTTTCAGGATTCCATTCTCCAAGAACTTTGTATCTTTCTGGTTGATGAACTAGTCAAAGTGGTTTTTACAGGCTTTCATAGTATTGAAGTCCCTCCCACAAAGGGAATTTTTTAAGGATTGAAATAATTGGTTAATCCATAATGGAAATGTCTGATGAGTACAGTAGGATATCCCAGTTAAGCTGTACTAATTTCTGCTGGGCCTGTAAAGAGACATGGCAGCTAGCACTGTACTGATGAATAATGACACCATTCTAATTGAATAATTTTGGATACTTTTTGTTGGCTCCTGCCTTTAATCAGCTATTTTGGGAAAAAGTAATTAGCTGTATGCGCATTGTGGCGTAATGGATATCAGCTCAGAATGAGAAATCGGAGAGCCGATTTCAAATTCCAGTTGAATTTGGTATATTCACTTACATGCAAATATCCTTGGGAAAGGTATTAATCCGTCATTTTCCCTCCTGATATTGATTGAATAGCAGAACAAATCAGGCTTTATAGCCTTGATTGGCAACCAGTCTGCCGCAGAAAGAAATAGCAACCTACTGTGGAAAAATATTCTCTTCAGTTACTCTTTCAAGACATGATCACCAAGCATGTATCACATTTGGCACTTAACTGAATTATCTGTATTTGTAATAGTCATATTTGTCTTTATACTTAACATCTCTTAGAGAAAACATCCAATTAAATCACAGTTCTATGGGCCTGTCCCTGATACTTATATAACCTTATGTGAATGCTGAATAAACTTTACAGGATTCTGCTGGTGCAAAAAACAAGAACTTGCAAATGATCTAGACCTAGCCATGGTACAAGATGGGTTTGAAGTTATGCATGATATCCATATGAAAGACTTGATCTGACAAAGGCTATTTAAGAACAGGATTCATTCTTTTAATATTAGTTTTATCAATGATCCCACATATTTTCTCATCATATTTGAAGAACACATTATATTTTTATCACTGTCCACATGGTTTGACTTTTTTAAGAAGCATACCAAAACAGTGCAGTGTGATGCATTGGATATCAGCTCGGAACAAGAAATTGGGGAGCTGAGTTCGAATTCCAGCCGAATTCATTGCATTCACTTACGCACAAATACCCTTGGGAAAGGTATTAATCCATCTATTCCTTCCAGTTATGGGTTAAATAACAGGACAGATTGGGTTCTATAGCCTTGGTCGGCAACCAGTCTACCGCAGAAAGCAATGGCAACCTACTGCGGGATAATCTTCTGCCCAGTCAGTCATGTCTCGAAAGAGACATGATCACCCAAGTGTGTATCACGTATGGCACTTAACTGACTGACTGACCAAAACAATCCCAATTTTAAAAAAATACTTAAATATAAAAACAATAGATGTGGGAATATAGGTTACTGTTGCAGAAAGTGGAAACAGCAAGCCAGTTCAAATTCCTGACTAGTATTTGGCATTCACTTTCACGCAAAGGCTCTTGGGAAATGTTAAATATAAGAGTATACTGGGCTCTCAAATATTGGGCTCTAACCAGTCTAAGACAAAATTGAATTCCAAACTGTGAAGAAGACAAAAAGAAACCATTTCACTATTTTTTCTAGGAAGTTATATCAATTCACAGATAATAAATAAAAGGAATCTATAAAGAGTCATGACTTGATTACCTTTGTGCTGAAGAGCTTGTTTATCTCTGGTGGGGTTAGACTATTTTAGCAGCTGATATTTCAATAGCTGTTTTAGTCTGAATGAAGCCACGAAATGTTATTTAAAAATCTACTTTTTGAAAATCCAGTGCAACTAAATTTTGAATTTCATTTCCAGTGAGTTTTGGGGTTATTTTTAGAAATAATCTTGGCTAACTTGGGCTGCTAATGAGAAGAAAAATCAATTTAAAATTTAGAAATACTGGGCTATGAATTGTGGCCTATTTCGTTACTTTTAGTTCAATTTTTCAACACTGGTGTTAATAGTGGTGTTTAACATAAATACTAGTTGCTATCAAAGAACAGGTTGAAAGGTTTCAAAAATTTAATGAAAGGGATTCCACACATAAATGTGTGTCACATGTAGCATGAATTCATCCATTGTTTATGATATCAAACAACAAAGAAAAAAAACAAAACTTAAATAATCTGAGTTTGAGTTTTGTTTAACGGCATATCAACCTCTGTGGGTTATTTAATGCCAAAAAAGTGGGGTTTTAAGGTTTTTGTTTTTAATGTTCGGTTATAGTAAGAGGGTTGATTTACTCAGTTTGAGTTTGATGAAAAGTTTTTTATTTAATCTTTATTTTTTAATTTTAAAAAACTGAAGATGTCTTCTAGTTCAAAAATGTATAGGTGGTAATAATTTTTTCCTTCAAAAATGTATATTTTTCTATAGAAGTCTATTTTTATACTTTCATAGTATTTTGATCCCAGTTTGGGGATAAACTATTTGCCCATAGTTGGGACACTAACAGGTACTACCACTCCGGGTCAGGGTGAACCTGGGAACAACAGCAATTAAGAGGTGGTTACATGCTCCTCACAACCTTCCAATCAGAGGCCTTGCTGCAGGATGCAGTTTACCGTCATACCCAGGACGCTTAAATAATCTCTGTAAAGTACAGAATTTTATTCAGGTTCTAAAATTGGGCATTTTAAAAGTATTCTTTTTTATAATCGTGTTACCCCAAGCAAGGCATACTACTGCCACTCTTGTGCAGGGGGTTACATAGGAGAAATGTTATGAGGAGTGAGAGGTTGCAGGGGGTGTCAGGAAGAGAGTAGGAGAAGAAAGAGAATACTGATGAGAGTAGGGTGGACGAGGAAAAAAGCATGAGAGAGAGGATGTAAGTTAGTGAGACAGGAGATGACTATTGACTTTACATTTAAATTCTTGGAGATTGTAACTGTCGGGAAAGCAAGTATGCGGAAGAGAATTCCACAGGCAGGAAGTGCGAGAAAAGAAGCTGCTGGAGTAGAATTTGCATTTATAATTTATTGGTTTCACAGTAAAAGGATGGGACCTAGTTGCTAATCTTGTGGCTCAAGGTAATTCATGTAAATATATGCAAAAATATATAAAACAAATGAGCAAGAAGAGAAAGAATAAGAGAAAAAAATTACTCACTGCAATTTTTAATAGTATTCAGTAGAGCACATTCAATTACAATCTGAGAGTTCTTGAGACCATTTATATGAAGTTTAAGCAGCCTTCCCTCTGTAAGCTTAAGAAATGGACACTTGATCTAAATCTAATCTATCTGATTTATACTTCTGTTTCACCATTTTTAGCTACTATGCACATATTTATATATTTTTGTTCTCAATAGATTCTGAAAAGCAAGGAGCAATACCTGAACAGTAATTTCTTGTTGTCATAATTTTAAATTCCGCACTTTATAATGAGTCTATTGTTTTTTTTCTAATACTTGTTCTTCCATCTTTGCTTTATATATTTATATATATATTTTTGTTTATTGTTATGAAGCGGGGGGTTTCCTTTGTATTTTATCAGCCCAGTGGTAGTTGTTTATCTCACATACCAAGACCTACTCTACCCTTACTGCCTGGGTATTTCTGTAGTCTATGCCTTAGCTATGCTAATTAGGTAGTCATTTACATATCACTACATATAGTTATATATACTTTTAAAATATTCATTTTTTAAAGCTCGACTAATACAGAGACTGTATATAGACAGTAATTCTAAGAACAAAAGGAATATTAGAAAAATTATTAAAGCTTATTGAAATGCAATACATAAGAAATCTATGATAAAATGGTGAAAAAATTGTTGATTTGTTTGATCTGTCGAAGAAGAGGTTTTGTAAGAAAAGTATCGCACTTGAAAACACATTGCACAGAATAAAACGTTATTTAAGGTTATTCTTTTTTACCAGATTTAAGTAAATAAACTGGAATATAAGTTTCAATGCATATTTACATCATTTCAGAATTTTTTGCTGAAAATTTGATCAATTTATTAACTCTGTGCCAAAGTTTTTAGCAAAACCACAAAAGTTCTCGACTGTATATTCAATCACTAACTTTAAAATAATCTTGGAAATTTTTCACACATCAAATATATCAAAATGTATATATTTAATTTTCTTATCTTTTTATCTAATTCCGATTGCCTTCAGGTATATATGAAAGAATAATTGCTATTTATTGTCAAAATATATAGAAATAGTAATGAGATAGAGAGAATAGCTATGTTTTTTCTTATACACCAAGAGTTAACTTTATTTAATTATGATTTAAACTTATTTAATAAAATGACTGATTTCTAAGTGACTAACTCACCTGCTTTATAACAAAGGACACTGTTATAACTTTTATGCCCCCAATAATTTTATTAAATAAACTGTTTTGTCAGAAGACAACTGTATTGTCATTTAAAATGTTGGAATAAGTATTATGATCATTAAGTAAAGATTTAACATATTACTCAATAAGTCCTAGGCCTGACATATAGCTGACATCACTAATAAGAAATCCATATGATTTTTATGAAGTACTAAACTTCAAATGGCATGTGATAAAATTTAGGCCCAATTGGATTGTTAGTTTACAAATTACAGTTATTTAAGGGAAGCAGCTGTTGCAAATTTTCAAAACAATAGAAAAATTAGAATTTGGTGTGTTGATTTCTGATGGAAAAAATACAGTTCAAGCAAAGCAATTGCTTGATAAGTGTTATTCCAACTCTGCTCCATTGGAAACAATGATTAAGAGTTGGTATGTTGACTTTAAACACAGTTGTACAGACACAAATGATGCTGAATGTTCAGGTCTCGGAAAACACCAAAAGATTCACAAACTCGTTTTAGCCAGTCATAAATTGAAGTTGCATAAAATAGATGATTTAAACATATCAGAAGGCAGTGTATTCACTAATTTGTATGAATATTTGCCAATGAGAAAGCTGTGTTCTGAGTGAGTGCTGCATTTGCTCACAGTCGATCAAAATCAACAATACATCAACGATTCAGGGCATTGTTTGCAACAGTTTCAATGCAATAAGAAGGAGTTTTAGCATGAATATGTGACATTGGATAAAACATAAATCCACCACTTAATTCCAGAGCCAAATCAGCAGTCACCTGAGGGGACAGCAGCAGATGAAATATATTCAAAGTGACCAAAGATGTAAACAACAACTGACAAGGTTTTGGCCTCAGTATTTTAGGATGTGCAAGGTATTTTGTTTATCGGTTACATTGAGAAAGGAAGAACCATCAATAGTAAATATTATATAGCATTATTGGTGTGTTTGATGAAGAAATCATCAAAACATGGCCACAAATGAAGAAGTAAAAGTGATTTTTTACCAAGACAACACACTGACACAAGTCGATTGCAACGGTGGCAAAACTACACGAATTGCACTTCAAACTGGTTCTGCATTCACACTGTTCTCCAGATCTGGCCCCAAGCAACTACTGGCTGTTTGCAGACCTCAAAAGAATGCTCCAGGAAAAGAGACTTGACTTCAATGAAGAAGTGATATTGGAAACTGAGGCATATTTAGAGGCCAAAGAAAAATCATTCTACAAAAAAAAGAATCAGATTGTTAGAGAAGCATTGAAATCAGTGTATCACCCTAGAAGAAGACTATGTTGATGAATAAAGTTAAATTTTGCCTAAAAGTTGTTGTTTTAGTTGTTAGGCTCAATATTTATTGATTGATTTGTTAAATGCTACACAATGCTACACAAACAAACAATATTGTAATATATTCATCAAAATGGCTTGAATAAATAAATTCATACCAGTATGATCAAGTGACATGGTAGTTTTCCGTTTTATGCACTATGCTCCTTCAGGATGTGTAAAATCATGGCTCTTTACAACTTCCTGTCCTTCCTAAATCCAAGCGATGTTTATGTCTTTACTATCCTTCCCACTTCCTATTCTACCATCTGTTTGCAAAAGTCTGGTATTTAGTTACTCAGTTTATCTTTGCCCTTTTTGCTTTCACTGTGTCATGTGAATGTCAAATTCTCCAGTTCTTCTTTGGTCATTATGTGTTCCAGAAATTTCATCCGTCTCTTTTTTTATTCTCTTACTAGCAGTATAGCCCGGCGTTGTTTGGGTGTAATGAAAGCTTTAAAATTAATCCATGGTCCTGGAGCTCAGACTCTTTGGACGTTGGCACGAAAGACTAAAAAGCAATAGTTGGTTCCAGTTAAAGCAAAACCATAGACTGAAAGAAAAATGAATGGATGCAAGTCAAATTTTGATTTCCTGGTATCGATATCAAATAAGTTTTTTTCATTGTAAACTGAATTTTGAAGGCTAAATAAAGTCCTCTGAGTAAATGGTATCATGGCTGAGACTAAGAACTACAATTATCCCTACTTAAAGCCAAACTCGAAGCAAAAACTAAAATAAAAGGGCTGAAAAAATACAGACATACAGACAGATAAACAGACACACACACAAACATCTTGCCATATATATATATATATATATATATATATTATCGATTTTCTGCACTATTGTAAGAATTGCAACCTTGAAACTTCTGAATATCATTTCTTATGTTTTTGTCTATGAGTGTATCAAATTTGATTAAAATCGGACCACTCCTTCTAAAATCCAATTTTTTCAATTATCAATTTTTGATATTTATCGGGGGTATCTTGACACAAAACCTAGCTAAGAACATTCACAGACGCTTATAGTACAACTGTATAAATTTTCAAGAAAATTGGTTCAGCCGATTTGGAGTCTATAGGTAACGGATACACACACACACAGATACACACACACACACACACACAGACAAAGTTCCATTTATAAATAAGTTTAGATAAAAAATGTCCTTTTTCTTTTTATTTTCTTTATGACTTCCTCATTTCTCACATGTTCCATCCATAGAAATTTGATAAGTTTTACAGCACACTGGATAATTCCAAGATTCAAGATATGATTTTTATTTTTATCATTTTTTTTCATTTCACCCAAAGTAAGGCAGTACTACCACTGGTGCAGAGAGGGTTACAGTGAGAGGTAAGGGAAGAGAAAAAAGTGTAATATAATAATCTGGCCCCACCCAAGAAGGCTGATGAAGTGTAGGTGCTTTCGGTCATTGAAAGCAGCGGATGTCATTTTGACCCTATTTCCGGCAGAGCGGAAATAGCTCAGAGCAAACAGACAGGTGACTCTGAGAATTACGTGGGCGTCGAGTAGGCGTCGCGGATCGAGGCAAAACCCGGAAGAAAACGAGTTCCGGTTTGGGAAGATATATAAAGACCTCGAAACACAGAAGTCGACAGAAGAGAAGAGAAGTTGAAGAAGAGAGTCCCAGTCAGCCTCGACAGGAGTCAGGCTCGACAGGCAGTCTGGGCAGAGAGCCAGACAAGACCAGAAGTCGAAGAAGAAGCTAGACGAGCTAAGCAGAGAGGCTACACTCACGTCGAACCCAATTAGAGGCGCGCTTCCTCAACTCTCTGTTCACTAGACCACACGGTCCATCGTCATTAATAAAAATATCACTTGATATATTTTTATATACATGCGTGTTTATGGATATATAACATCGTTTATTTGGTGCTGGTGACCTGCTGTTTTGAAGCAACAATACAGAGTGATGCGAACATTATTGGGTACCACGGCCACAATTAAAATTCAACGATTAAAAAGAACTACCAGATAGAAAGAAGACGAAAATAGAGGCAGCGAACGAGTATAGACCAACGGAAGGTAAGTGACACTTTGATTCGATAGTGTGTGTGTTTCTGCTCGTGTTTATAGTAGGTCTGGTTGAGAAAAAAAATGGGACAGCATATTGTTGCCGATCTGACCGTAGAAATGAGAAATATGGATTGTTCGGTAGAACGGAGAGGGAAGGTGTTAAAATTGAGAGGGGTGTTAAAAGTTGACGAGAAGGTGTTAAAGTTGAAATATTTACCTATCTGTGGGTGCGGGACATCTGAGTTAATGATTTATTTTCGTTGTTAATGTTTTACCATATATGTGAAGTGAGTTTAACAATGTTTCTTTGGTTTGTGCAAGAAAATAGTTAATATTTCGTAGAATAAATATTTAATGAAATAATTTTGGTTTGTGTCTTAATTTTACTTAAAAAGCGGCATGAACTTTCCAGACAACCCGATAGAAATATTGACGAACAACTATTCTCAATGTGATTATGAAGGTCAGTTGTATGGTTGAAATAGTTGAGTTTTTCTGACCAGTACTTGGGCCGAATTAAAGAAGAAAAAAAAAAAAACACAATCGATGTTCTACGTACACAAACTTTCCCCAATTGGAGTATTAGCGTAAAATGACCCTCTTCATTTTCTCCATTTGGCCTTGTATTGTATGAACTAAATCAAAATTGGTAAACATTGACAAATTATAAATATAGCTGAATGCTACCACAATAGGAAAATCAGAGAAACGAAAGGGTTCTTTAATTTTGATCTCGTCAACAGAATTTGTTCGTAAACGTCAATTTGTAATCTTTACACAGATATTGTCAAAATTTAAAAATGTTTGTGTTTTGCGTGACATTTCTACAGCATAGAAATGACTTAAATGTTATCGAGAGTTTTAAAGTGTAATTTTAATTATGCAGTTAATAACAGCCAACAAAATCGCCAATTATAAATATATCTCAACATCGTTGCTTGAAAACAACTGCATTGTTTGGTTATTTCTTTGCGAATACACCGATTATATATATTCTTAAAACATTCACCCGCGTCTCAGTGTTTCGCGATATGAGTCAGATATTGAAAAGATATTTTGTTATCAATAGGGTGGAATCGGATTATTTGGGGAGATTTGGGAAAATTAAATTAAAATCTAAAACTTATTTTTATTTACGTAAAAGTACTTCACTTTTATGCTTTTGTGCAGGTTCCCATAAATTCAACATCCTCTGTGAATTTTCATTTATGTGACTTGTGAAATATCTTTTGAAGATATATTAATTTCTGAAAACTAGTAAATATGGAGAGATTTGGTGAAGGATATGAGGAACTCCTGAAGAAGTTGACGATAGGAGTCATTGCTGGCGTGGTCAGCGTAATAATAATCCTGGGAATAATAGCCAGGAAGCGGATTTTTAAGTGTAAAAGAAGCAACAGTGCTTCGGAAAAGGAAATTGAGTTATCCGCTGTGAATAGTACTCCGGGGTCAACGGGCGTTAAACAGAGAGATGTCAACAAATCAGATATGCTTGGTTTCGAATCCAGAGGAAGTAGTTCAGGGAATGGAAAGCATTGTACAAACTAGGGAACTACGAGTCACGGGTCCATTTTTTTTTTTTAGACAAATTAATATCCTCCACAAGTAAATTGCATGCGGATTAACGTTGGAATCAGGGTAATTTTCTTCATTTTCTATTGAACATTTCTCGGTCAGACTATGAATGTTATGTACGGCAAATAATGACCATTTTTTTCTGTGTTCAAACATAGTATGTTTGAAATTAAATTAAATTAAATGAGGTTACGTGGTAACAATAAACTCAAGCAGAGGCACACATGGTGTTAGTCAAAGGTCATTTACTCGATGTTAGTTTTGAAACTAGAGCGCGGTTACCACTTAATAATCATGTGATTATGCATCGAAGAGTCTACGCTTATGGACAGACGCGAGAAAGAAAATGAACATTTTTAGGAACTTTGCCCAATTCTGTGAAGATGGATATTAAAAGAAAAGGAAAAAAAAAAAAAAAAAAAAAGGAACAATGAAACATCGAGCTGGTAGAACAATTTTCAAGATGGACACGAACATTGTTGGGTTGCCGATGTAGGCTCCCCTATATATTTTTTTTTGTTGTTTTTTTGTTTCAGCATGCACATGTTTTTGTTGTTTTGGCATGCACATGTTTATACAATTGTAGGGCTTGTGTGGCATGGGGAGGAGAGTGAGGATGTTGCGCTTAAAATGTTCTTAGGCGAACATTTTGGAAAATGGGTGGGCGAGGAGTGTAATATAATAATCTGGCCCCACCCAAGAAGGCTGATGAAGCGTAGGTGTTTTCGGTCATTGAAAGCAGCGGATGTCATTTTGACCCTATTTCTGGCAGAGCGGAAATAGCTCAGAGCAAACAGACAGGTGACTCTGAGAATTACGTGGGCGTCGAGTAGGCGTCGCGGATCGAGGCAAAACCCGGAAGAAAACGAGTTCCGGTTTGGGAAGATATATAAAGACCTCGAAACACAGAAGTCGACAGAAGAGAAGAGAAGTCGAAGAAGAGAGTCCCAGTCAGTCTCGACAGGAGTCAGGCTCGACAGGCAGTCTGGGCAGAGAGCCAGACAAGACCAGAAGTCGAAGAAGAAGCTAGACGAGCTAAGCAGAGAGGCTACACTCTCGTCGAACCCTGTCAACCTTAGAAGAGCTCCCTCTCACTCTCTGTTCCTAGGCGACACGGTCTATCGTTTATTAATAAAAAAAAATATATATTGATATATTTTTATATGTATACGTGTTTGTTATTTATGAATATATAACAAAAGTAGAACAAGATACAGTGTTTGTCAGAGAAAGGATAAGAGAAAGATGGGAATCAAATGAAAGCAATTGACGTTGCACTTAAACATCTGGAGATTGTAGTTATAAAAGAAGAAATTATACAGAAAGTAATTTCACAGGTGATATGTATGAGAAAAAATACCTGAGAAAGTAGAAATGGTGGTTCTATTTGACTGCTTTGATGGTAAAAGGGTGAGACCTAGTTGCCAATCTAGTAGCACCAGTAAATAAAAATAATACAGATTGCTAGTCATGTGGTTTAGGTAAATTTTTTTTTTTTTTTTAATCATGTCACCCCAAGCAAGGCATTCCACTGCCACTATAGCGCAGGGGGTTACACAGGGCGATAGACAAATTAGGATGTACATAGGGAGAGAGTTGGGGAGAATGGGTGTGGGTTAGTGTGTTAGGAGGTGTCTATTGACCTTACATTTAAACTCCTGGAGGTTATAGCCATCGGAGAAGCAAGTATGCGGAAGGGAATTCCACATGTGGCTTTTGGTGAGGAAATATAACAAAAAACACCCAGCAAGCTACATAGGGAAACCTATAAACAGACAGATAGTTGGTTACAGAGTGATCCACACGTACATGGATACAGAAACCTACAGATGGACAAATGTAGATTATAAGGTAAAATGTAAACATTATCTTGGTCTTTTGAGTGCCTAGAATCTTTATGGCATTTGAGTGGGGCACTATAAATGCACAGCTGGAATTAGAAAATCTCATTCTTTGTTTGACTCTTTATAATCTCACTATTCTACATCTGAATAAGGCAAGAAATCTCAAACATAACAACATAACTGTGTTGTAAATTTCCTACACACTATCACTAACATGGAATATGATAAGGCTTTGAAGAACTCATTTTGTTATGAATTCTTCTTCTTCTCTGTGCCTTATACTTTAAGGACAGACGCCATCTTGGCTTTCACGTCTCCCTATCCCTGTTGGCTCTTAGTACGCTTTTTCCTGTTACACCACGCAACCCTCGTTCTGTCATCCACCTGCTCAGGTCCTTCAAATATGTTATCCGTTGCTTTCTTCTGTCTCTTTTTTCATCTATCTGGCTAGTTAGTATCAGGTTCTCCAAGGCCTCCTTCCTTATTGCTTTAGCTGTCTTTTACTGATGTTCAGTATTAATTCCCTTATTGTTTGAATCATTTCCAAAGCTTCATCATTACTCACATGCTTGATCCATCATATCCGCAGCATCCTTCTGTAGAACCACATTTGAGTTACTTCAAGTTTTTCCTTCATCTTTGATGATATTGTCCAACACTCACTGTCGTATTGAATAACAGACATCACATAGTTCTTAATTATAATCTGAAAAAAAGGAACTTCTTATTCTATGTGCCTTATCCTTTCAGGACGCAGGCGGTCATGGCTTTCCACGTCTTCCTATCCCTATTGGCTCTTAGTACGCTTTTTTCTGTTACACCATCCAACCCCCGTTCTGTCATCCACCTGCTCAGGCCCTTCAAATATGTTACCCACTGCTTTCCTTTGTCTCTTTTTATGGCCTGTTAGTATCAGGTTCTCCAAGCCCTTCTTCCTCATTGCATGTCCCAGAAACTTTAGTTGTCGCTTCCTGATGCTCAATTTTAATTTGCTTTTTGTTTCCATCCTTTCCAAAACATCATCATTGCTCACATGCACGGTCTATGACATCCGCACCATCCTTCTGTAGAACCACATTTCAGCTGCTTCAAGTTTTTCCTTCATCTTTGATGATATTGTCCAGCATTCAATGCCATATTGAAGATCTGACATCACATAACAACCCAGTACTCTCTTCTTTGTTTCTAGTGAAAGTTTCCTGTCTCTTAATACTTTACTCAGCTTCTGGAACATGTCCTTCGTCATGCCAATTTGCCATCAGATCTCTGTAAAAACCTGTAAATATTACAATAGTCAAGCACATCAAATAGCCTTTCTCAGCATGCCTTCCAGAAGCAAAGGAAAGAATTAAGAAACAAGTTTCCTTAAAAACAAAGAAAAGAGTATTGAATTGCTATGTAATATCAGTCTTATTATATGGCAGAGAATGCTGGACAATCTTCTCACTGATGAAGAAGTCATTTGATATAACAGAAATGCAGTTCTTCAAAGGGATGCTGAGAATACAATAGACTGAACACATGAGTAACATCAAAGTTTTAGAGAAGACTAGCAGTATAGTCCAGCGTTGCTTGGGTGTAATGAAAGCTTTAAAACTAATCCATGGTCCTGGAGCTCAGACTCTTTGGATGTTGGCACGAAAGACTAAAAAGCAATAGTTGGTTCCAGTTAAAGCAAAACCATAGACTGAAAGAAAAATGAATGGATGCAAGTCAAATTTTGATTTCCTGGTATCGATATCAAATTTTCTGCACTATTGTAAAAACTGCAACCATGAAACTTCTGAATATCATTTCTTATGTCTTTGTCTATGAGTGTATCAAATTTGATTAAAATTGGACCACTCCTTCTATAACCTGATTTTTTCGATGATAGATTTTCGATATTTATTGGGGGCACCTCAACACAAAACCTAGCTAAGAACACTCGCAGATGCTTATAGTACAACTGTGTAAATTTTCAAGAAAATCGATTCAGCCATTTCAGAGTCTATAGGTAACAGACACACACACACAGACACACACACACACAGAGAGACAAAGTTCCATGTATAAATAAGTTTAGATAAAAACAAAAAGAATACTTATACTTAACATTTGTTGAAATTTATAAGACATATAATGACGAAAGAGGGCTTGGAAAATTTTATACTCAATGCATAGATTAAAGGCAAGAGAGTCAGATGAAAACAGTGCATAACCTACTTAGCAAACTTGACTGAATGGATGGCAGAACAAAGTTTAGGAGAGATAAAAAAAAAAGCAAAAGATTATTAAGAGCTATAAAAGATAGAAAATTGTGGAGAGCCATGATTGCCAACATCCTGACAGGACACAGCACATAGAAGAAAAAGAAGACCATGAAATACTCTAGAGCAAAAGTAATTGCCGAAAGCTTAGAGTAATAATAAAGATGGTTCAAACTAATTTCTAGTTGATTACAGTGAGGATCAATACTTGAGCACTGTGAGATTACCACAAAACAGACTGAAATTTTCTTCTTTGAATCACTAATGAAACACATTGATCTGAACTGAGAAAAACTGAATGAGGATTAATTTTCTCAGAAATTGTTCTTGTTCTCTAATGTTTAGAATCTAATGAGGATAATGTTTATCTATACAAAAAAAATATAAATGCAATCATAAGACAATTAGGTGAGTATGTGTCCAAATGGTTAGAATGTTAGTATTTCAACCATGAGACTTTGGTTTAAATCTCACCATGGTTGATTTGTCAAAGATTTGACTACTTGGTAATACCAGCCTGTGGAGACAATTCCAACATATGACTCTTAAGAAGTGTCTGAAAAGTACACTATAGGTTGATTCAAGATTAGTGTTTGAAATTAGGTCGATGTAACTGTACAGAAGTGGTTGATGGTTGTGTTAGCATAAAAACATTGTAACTGAAGATCTGTTCAAAACTGTTGATCACATCAGATTATGCATTCATTCTCTCTTGGAAACTGTAACAAAAGTCTACTCAGCATAGTTGCAGTACAAACCACAGTGGGTGTTAAACAAATACAAATGCGCCCGAGGAGGCATCTGCAATAGGGATTTACTAGCCATCTTAGCAGCCAGTCATTTAATTTATTACTATAGGCAAGTTAGACTCTGTTAGCTTACAGCCATATCATTTTGAAACTTGTTCTCATATGATCATCAAAGTTAAGCAATGTTGAGCCTGGTCAGTACCTAGGTGGGTGACTGCTTGAGAATATCAGGTGCTGTAAGCTTAGATGTAGTGATAGTGTAATGGACAATGGTTCAGAATTGGAAATTGAAGAGACAAGTTTAAATTTTGGTTGAGTTTGTTATCATGGTGCAGTGGATAGTGGCACAGAATGAGAAACCGGGAAGCTGAGTTCAAATTTCTTGCATTCATTTACGCGCAAATACCCTTGGGAAAGGTATTAATCCATCTCTTCCCTCCAATTATGGGTTAAAAAACAGGACAAATTGGGTCCTATAACCTTGGCTGGCAACCAGTCTACCACAGAAAGTAATGGCAACCTACTATAGGACAATACTCTGCCCAGTCAGTCATGTCTCTTTCAAGACATGATCGCCCAAGTGTGTATCACATATGGCACTTAGCTGACTGATTTAGTTATATTCACTTACACAGAAATACCCTTGGGAAACATATGAATCCATCTTTTCACCCTCCAGTTATGGGTTAATTAGTAAAACTAGTATCAATAAATCATTATTATCTCAAAAATATTCTTACAATCTGTTGTGGAGAAAATAATACACCCCTGCTGACACTAATGAACTTGTTTAGACACTTAAATAAAGAGTTAAAAAACAAGTCTAAAAATTTCCATTGGAGTCAGTCAAGAGAAAATTTAATAGATGTCACAGCAAGTAGCCTAAGAAAAACTTAATATTATAACCACTAGAAAGTGAGTTATAACACAATCTAAGAATATTTTCTGGCTTTAAATAACCTGCAAAAGGTTGATAATCAGTAAAAAAAAAAAACAAATCAATGAAACACTGATTCTGTTACTTATATATCCAAAAAGCCCTAATTTGTATTTTTACATAAAAGTAATTTATTTTTAAACATAAACTTGTTTAAGAGAAGGAAATCTCTAAAGTAAAAACCTCTACACCTACTCTGTGTGGAAAAGGGTAGACTGAACTCTTTAACCTTGCTAGGTAATCTTCCTAGAGCTGGTGACTTGATAAAAATACTGAGTTTCTAGTCTCCTAAACTGGTTGGTATTAGTAAGGGCATACAGGTGCAAAACTTGCTTCAATATTTCATGATGGTTCAATTATATATAACAGGTAACCTATGTAAAACATAGACCCAGATTACCAAAAACGATTTAAGGAAGCTGAGATTACAGCCAGGTCTTACACAAAATCGGGAAACCTGAAAAAGAGCCATCAAGAAAACTCCGTCTAACCTATGCTAGCATCGAAATGGATGTTAAATGATGATGATGGTGATGGTGATAAAGAATAGAAAATTGCCCTTAGAAAGAAAATGTGCCAAAACAGTACATGTCTAATTTGTTATATAGCAGTGAATGCTGGGCAGTTTTCTTCACAGATGAAAAAAAAATTGGAAATGACAGAGATCTAGTTTTATAGCTGGATACTGAGAATACAATCAACAGATTATGTGAGAAGCAAGAAATTTTATGAATTCAGTAGGTATACAAAAATAGGAAAAGACGTAAAAGAAGAATGTGTTTTCTCACCGGATCTATGCAACTTATACAGCAAAACAATTTTGAGATAAACAAAATCCTTGCTAGGATTTGTTATTGGTGGCCACAATCTCAATAATGTAAGATGTGCAGATGACATGGTGCTGATGGCAGACACGGAAAAGAAAATGCAGGACTTCCTACAGAAGATAACAAGAGAAAGTGAGAGGAAAGGACTGAGCATAAACTTCAAGGAAACTGAATGTATGGTCATCAGCAAAAAGAAGACCCCAAAATGCCAACTACAGGTTGGAGAAACTAAAATAAAACAAGTTAAGAAACTTAAATACCTGGTAAGCATTCTGACAGAAGATGGAAAGTGTGACGTTGAGATCTAAAGACGTATTGGCATGGCAAAGGACACATTTCAAAAGCTAACCAAAGTACTGAGAGACAGGAAGAACTCATTGGAAACAAAGAAAAGAGTACTGAACAGTTAAGTGATATCTGTCCATCTGTATGGCAGGGAATGTTGGATAATCTCCTCAAGGATGAAGGAGAGCTTGAAGCAGCAGAAATGTGGTTCTACAGAAGGATGCTGAGGACACCATGGACCAAATATGTGAGCAAAAATGAGGTGCTGGAGAGGATGGACACAAGAAGAAAACTCATACTTAACATCAAGAACAGACAGCTGAGGATCCTGAAACATGTAATGAAGAAGGGCCTGGAGAATCTAATACTCACCGGATGGATAGAAGGAAAGAGAAACAGAGAAAAGCAGTGCAAGACATCTCTAATAAGCTTAAGCAAACAGATGGCAAAGCAGGTTTTGGGAGATATACCAAGAGGAAAAATATTAAGAGAGACAAGAGACAGGGCTAAGTAGAAGTCCATGATTGCCTATGTCCTGAAGAGACATGGCCCATGAAGAAGAAGGCACAGACTATAAAAATTCCCAAGCAGTAAGGGTAGAGCAGCTCTCAGTATACAAGATAAACAACTACTGCTGGACTGTTAAAATACTAAGGAAATCACACTTCAGAACGGAAATTGATGCTAACAATCAAATGGACGTGACTTAAATTTTGGAAACACATCATGAGGAAACAAGACTTGGAGAAGTTAACACTCATATGATGTGTCAAAGAAAAGAGAAGCAAGAAAAAACAAGAAACCTACTTGAAAAGTTTAAGCAAATGGATGGCAGAACAAATATTACAACAGTAAGAAAAGGTAGAAATTTGTGGAAAATCAATTTCATACACAATTTGAAGAAGTATAACATATATGGAATAGGTGAGAGATGCCTCCCAAGAATAAGCAAATTAATATATTCTTATTCAAAAACATACCTTTAATTAACCATTCCATTGTTACTTGTTTATTTGCAGTATTTTTTCACCTTGCATAGAACCTTTCATTACTAGATATTTTTTGTTTTTCAATCAATACAATGCCCAAGAGGAATTCAAGGTAGAGGGTTACTGAATGAGATAGTTGAAAGAAATAACAGTTTACAGAAATAAAGAGGTTAAGATTATAGTGATTGGGAAAATATCTTGGGAGACTATTCCACAAAGTAACAGTTCTCGGGAGAAAGCTGCCTGTATAGAACTTACTCCTTACAAATGGAATACAAAAAAGAAATAACAATGATTCAACCATATATATATGGCATGGCAGGTCTTAGCTGTAAAGAACTGGTAGAACTATGGAATGTAGTTTATCAGACCATTTTATCTCAAAGAAGTGTGAGTTCAACGCAAGGCTACAGCAGTAGCGAACAAGTAACTTAGAAAGTCTAATTAGAGGGAGATAACTCAAAATTACCAAAAGAGGATTCACGCAAGGAAAGAGAAATATATACCCCAGTGATTGTAATAAAGGGTTTGGTTCAAAATTTCTAGCACCTGAAGAAGACTGGAGCATCACATTTTTTTCTCTCTGGGAAACTTTTATTCATAATAAAAAAAAAAACAAACAAACTAATAATCAACTTTATTTTGGTGCAATCTGTATTTCTGTTTCTAACAAATGAAAAATGTATGTTGAATTTTTTATCACAGTTCTTATACCAAAATGTAACACTTTAATTTTAATTGATTTAAAGAAACAATTTATTAATCCTTTTTTTTTTAGTTTTTCTTATTACAAATGTTGCAAATTCTCTCCTAAGAAAGTTAATTTTAATGTATTGTTATGTTTAATTCTTAACAGACATTTATTTTGAGGATATTTTCTTTTCTGTCTTTATGCTGCAAAATTTGTTTAAAAATAGAATTATTTTTACATTACGTTAATTTAATATCTTTCTCTATGAGATTTTGTTTTTGTGACAACAAACATTGATGATAAAATTTAATTCTTTCTGAGTAATTTGTATTTTTCTTTCTAAAAGGTATGTAAAAAAAGTATACAGAATTTTAGTTTAGTTTATTGTTAAAAAATATAAAATAGTAGCAGATATGAACATTTTATAACATAAAATTAATGAAAAATAATATTTTTTAAAAATCATTTCACCTCAAGCAAGATGGTAATGCTGCTAGCAAACATGGGGTTACAGGGAGTGAAAGTGAAAGAGAAATTGTTCAAGAAGACAGAAGAAGGCAACCGAGATTTTTGAAGGTTGTAGTTATCAGAGAAAAAGGAAAGAGAAAGAAGTTTCACAGGTGGAAAGTGCAAGAAAAGAAACTGTTGGAGTAGAAGAAATGGTTGTATTTAATTAACCCATCACTAAAATAGTGAAAACTAGTTACTGACCTAGTCAGTCAGTTAAGTGCCACATGAGATACACACTTGGGTGATCATGTCTCGAAAAAAACATGACTGACTGGGCAGATGATTATCCCGCAGTAGGTTGCCATTACTTTCTCTGATAGACCGGTTGCTATAAAACCCAATCTGTCCTATTATTTAACCCATAACTGGATGAAAGAGACGAATTAATACCATTCACAAAGGTATCCGCGCATTAGTGAATGCAAGGGATATCAACTGAAATTCAAACTCGGCTTCCCAATTTCTCATACTGAGCACAAAAACATTTGTAGAAAAGACAGAAGGAAGCTACAACACATAGGTAAGAAAGTGACTGAAATCAAGATGTCTGATCTGGATGAATTACATTCCAGATGCTTCTCTGGATTTTGTTAAGAATCTCAAGATGTTCAGCAGAAGCACCAGATGAGATATGGCAACAGTATTCATCACAGATGAATGGTAGATTTGTAAATGTGCAAGATGGATTCTGACAAGAAACAGTGACCTAAATTTTCTTGCAGTAGACAAAGCAAGTGATTCGATGTAGTTACTCCATTTCATGTCAGTAGAAAATGCAAGGCCAAGAAAGTGCAATGTATTGCTCACCTGATGACTAGTATCAGCCATGGTGATGGTAGGCAGAAAACATTCTCTGTGGAGGTTATCAAGAACTTTGTTATGTAAAGCTAATGTCAATCAATAAATTTAATCCAATATTTTTAGAGAAACAAAGAAATGAATACTGTACAGTTATGTGATATATGTTTTCCTATATGGTAGCATATGCTGGACAACATGACGGAATGATGAAGAAGAGACTTGAAACAGTAAAAATGGGGTTCAACCGAAGGGTGCTCAGGATACCATGAACTGAACATGTGAGCAACAAAAAAGTTTTAGAGAAAATAGAAACTTATACTTAATATCAGTAAGAGACAGTTGAAATTTCTAGGGTGCATAATGAGGAAAGAAGGCTTGGAAAATTTGATACTCACAGGATGTATTGAAGGCAAGAGGAACAGAGAAAAACAATGCATAACCAAATTTGCCTGAGTAAATGGATGGTGGAACAAGGTTTAGTAAAAATAACAAAATGACAAAATTTGTTAAGAGCTACAAAAGGATGGAAATTGTAGAGAGCCATGATCGCCTATGTCCTCAAAAGACACAGCCCATAGAGATGAAGAAGAAACAAATTGTACAAAACACTAGTCCAAACCCAGTTGCTAAACAATTCATTTTTAAGAATCAATTTTTTCTACTTCTACTTTCATAATCATAAAACGTATATTAAGGAAAAAATAAGTCATCATCACAATAGTTTCTTTATTTTTAAACAATTAAATAAAATAAAATTAGTTTCATGTTTATTTTGTTTCATATTTTTTGTTCCATAATTCATAGTGCTGATATGGTTTTTGTTTCATTAAAATGATTTTAATGTGTATAATTAATTCAAAGATTAAAATACATATAACATTCCTAAGTTCTGCCAAATTATATATTAATTGTAATAAGATCTTAGTAAAGAAAAATGATACCTATATAAAGAGGATTGACTTTTGAAATTAAATTATTTATGCTCTTAATCTTTGCTTTTTCTTTAAATTTCTTAAGTCAACTAAAGCAGTAAACTACCACAAATGCAAACTGAAACTAAAAACCTTTGCTTCCAGTGGAATGATAAGATTTGAGATAGAGCTTCAGTTTTCAGCATGAGTTGCACCTTTAGTAAAGAATATCATGTTTTCTTTAAGAGAGTATAGAATATCAACATCTTATGTCATTATTTTTTCTCGTCACATGTGCTATCCATTTTAGTTGTTACTGCTGTTGGAAGTCTTCAAGTGATATGGTTTCAGTTATTTGGTAAAGTTCTTTGTGATTCTAGTCTATAAAATCTTGTGAAGGATAGACATTTTTTAAGATAGATAGGGTTCATTGGCTGTGATCATCTATGTCCTGAAGGAAGATGGCATTTAAAAAAATTATATTTATAGGAAAAAAAAACATAGTATATAGTGTTCCAATAACTTAGGCTGATTTTAAATGTGAATTAAGTTTAAGTGTCTAATGATTTTTTTACAATTTCTTTCAGATTTGACAACTTCAGTCTTTGGCAATTTCAACCATGGAACGATTAACAATCAAACAATGTGTTAAAGTTATTAAAGACTATTACAAAAATGGATGTTCAAACAAGGGAAGTTCCCAGGTCGCATCATCTCTTGAAACAATGATGTCAGTTGGCCACTACAATCGTGCGACTTTAGATTTCTTCCTTTGGGGTCATCTCAAAAGAAAGACCTATGCCAACAAACCATCGGCAATTCAACAGCTGAAGGATGAGATAATAAGGCACATTGGTGAGATTGAGGAGGAAAATTTTGACCATTGAGTGGAGTTGTGCCCCCAAAGCCTTGACAGACATTTGGGCAATATTATTTTTTACACATAATTGACATGACTCAACTAACGTGATCCAAAAGTGAAATCAATAAAATTTCACCAATAACACTGTTTTATTTACTGCTATCCGTCTTAATAGAATACCCCATAGTTCTCAGTACTATCTACAGTTTCAAGTATCCATTGGAAATCTTGGAATATATACTCCACCTCAGATAAAGGGATATTACTTAACATTTTACAAGATATTTTTTTTCTCTCAAATGTAAATGAATATAACCATTTGTTTTGGAAACTTCATTCATTTCAGATGGTTTCCTGAATTCCAAGTTCACATTTACGAAAAAAGTTATGAAAAGTTACTTGTTTGCCCAGTCCTAGATATTTTGTAGGTATGGCTATAAAAATACATCTCTCATGTCATTTCAACATGATTTTTCACAGCTATATCTGGTTGATTTGCTTGTATTTCCTTATAAGTGTGAATGCTGATTATTATTATTACTATATTGTCATTTTTCATTATATTTCGATTTCTGCTATGGTCGCCCTACCTACCAAGTCTGCAGGAAGACCTAAGGCAGGTCGTGGTGTGTCGTTATGGCTCCATTTCATGTTTTTTCTATCTCCCCTATCATTCCTAGCATTACATAGACAAAGTTCTCCTTAGTGTGTGGGCTATACTTAACAAGACAATGTTTTGTATATCTCTTAAGCTGGGGTTTCCAGGGATTATTTCAATGTGTTGTTTTGTTCCTTTTTTTATCATTCCAAGTGCACCTACTCTTATTGGCACAATTCTTGTTTTCAATTTCCACATTTTTTCTATTTCAATTTCCAGGTCTTTATATTTTGACAGTTTTTCGAATTCTTTGGTTGCTATGTTACAATTCACTGGACAAGCCATATCAATTAATAAGCAAGTATTTTCTTTCTGGTTTTTAACAATAATGTCCGGCCTATTTGCTTCAATTTTTCTGTCTGTGTAGATGGTGTAATCCCATAGAATAGTGACAACTTCTCTTTCTGTAACTGGTAACTGGTGTTCATACCAGTGTTTGTTTAAAGATTTTCCATAGTGTTTGCACATTGTCCAATGTAAATATTGCCCCACTCTATTGTGACAATTTTTATATTCATTTGGGGCAAGTACAGAACATCCTGAGATCAGATGGTCTATTGTTTCTCACATAACCTGCATTTTGGATCCACATTATTATTATTATTATTATTATTTTATGCATTTGAATATTCATGTCTGGAATTTGAATGATAGTAGGTCTATTCAAATCTCTGGCACCTTCCTTGGTATCATCATAAATCCCAGTAACGGTGTTTTCTCTCTCAATTCTCCCTTGAATTTATAATTCATTAATCTCAATTCTAGTATTTTTTTATGTACACTTTTCTTAATTTTCAAGTAAAATAATTGCATTTCTCATAACCTTTTTTAATCATTTAACACCATACAAGGTAATAAAACCCCTAAGATGCAAGGGGTTTAGTGAGAGTGAAGGAAACTGAGAAAACATTATAGAGGAAAAAGTACAATAAAAAGAACAGGATTCAAGGAGACAGAAGATGAAGATTGACATTGCATTTAAATTTTTGAAGTTCATAGTGGACAGGAAAACAAGAGACTGAAAGAGAGTTTGGCAGACAAGACGTGTTAATGAAAAAACTATAAGAATAGAACTTACAGTTTCATTTGTTAATAATGCTCATACTCTAGAAAACAGAAAAGAGCATTTGACATTCATGAAGGTTGCAATTATCAGGGAAACAGAAGGTTATTCTACAGCATGAGAGAACAAACAAAACAAGATAAAAACAAAGAAGGTAAGAACTGTTAAAATAAGATTTTTGTATTGCAAATATAGAGGAATATCTTCATGGGTGAGGGAAATGATTTGTAGGAAGAGAAGTGTCAGTAGGACCTGAGGTTGATACAAGTGTCGGATGGTTAGATCAAGGTTACTGGTGCTGACAGTGACAGCTTGCATGATCCATTGGCTCTTACAGTATTATACATGATATTCTTAAAAAATCAGAAGGGTAGAAGCAGCATTTAACACACTTAGAAATTTCAATAGTAAAACAATGAGACCTAACTGCCAGTCTAGTACTACACTTAAATTTATGAAGTGAAGGTACTAAAGTGAAAAGCTCATCAGAACAGTTAAGAACAATTTAAGAGAACATTAAAAGAACAGGAAGTAGGAAGATGATAATTGCATTTAATTTTGAAAATCAAAGTTGACTGGAAAATCAGCATCAATTTAATTAATGGCTGGCCACTCATATTTGAGGATAGCTGTCTACCAGGGTAGCTAGCTAATCCCCATTGTAGATGCCTGCTCAGGCACACTTGTGTTTGTTCAACACCCACAGAGCCCATCCGTGGTTTATACAGCTACTATGCTGAGCAGACCTTAATTACAGTTTCTGGGAAAGAGCACATTATCTAGCATGAACAACAATCTGAACAAGGCCAGGATGTTCAAACCCTTGGTCACGATGACTTGTGACTTTGAGCTAACACAACCATCAACAACTCCAAAGAGATCCGTCTACCCAATTTCACTCACAAGGCTTGGGTCAACCCATGGTATGGTTTTCAGGTACTTTCAAAAGGTGCCACACACTGGGATCGCCTTCTCCAGATTGATAACGTCAAGAAGTCATCTTCCTAACAAATCGACCATGGTAAGATTCGAACCCAGATGAACGTATTTATAGAAAAGGTACAGGAAAGTTACATTAGTCATTATTATTATTATTATTATCATTACTACACATACATTAATGAGGAGATTTACATAGTTTTAAAACAGTTCTATAGATCTTACATACAGTATTTATTTACAATGTGATATTATATGATAAAAATCTTTCTTTTTCTGAAGTTAAATAGCAAATATGAATTCTATTAAGAAAGCATTCAGTCATATTAAAAAGTTGCCTACCAAGAATAACGGTACCTTAGTCCACTTCAAAATACTCCTCTTAGGATCATATACGTTTAGCACAGTGTCTCTGATAGTTTTTTCAAAACAGTCTAGAAAATTCTTTTAAAATATCACAATCAGCTACTCAGTTGTATTCTCCTTAATCTCATCCAGGGTCTGAAATCTCTATTTTCACAGCAATTTTAACTTTGGGAAAAGATAGATGCAAAAATCCAAATCCAGACTCGAGACAGACTGGCAGGCATGAATAATGCAATGTTTTGAAAAAGCCCCTCCATTAGATGCAAAAAATAAACTACAACATTGTTATGATGCATGAAGCAGCCAATGAGTACAAAAATTCTCTCTCTCTCTCTCTCTCTCAATAGTATTTCATTGATAAATGAATAAATTCTCATGAGGCTGACTGTTCATAGGTCCCCTATGATTGGTTGTCCTTTGTTTTTTGTTTTCTCATATCCTTTCACATTTACTTGCATCTCAGTGGCTTCATTGTTATATTTGGGGGTGAAATGTTTTAAAAAAAATCAGTTCTTTAGATATTCAGGATGGCTAGCTTAGACCATGTATTTATATTACTAGCAGTGTAGCCCGGCGTTGCTCGGGTGTAATGAAGGCTTTAAAACTAATCCATGGTCCTGGAGCTCAGACTCTTTGGACGTTGGCACAAAAGACTAAAAAGCAATAGGTGTTTCCAGTTAAAGCAAAACCATAGGTATCGATTTCCGATATCAGGGAAAATGAGTCGTCTGAGATCTACTAATGTTTAAAACTAAAAACTATAATTTTACCAAGTTAGAGCAAATTTTTCAGCAAGAACTATGATAAAATGGCTGAAATCCTGATCTTGATCAGACCTGATTAAATATCAGGGTACTGAGTTTCAATATCGGAGAAAAATTGGAAAAAATAAGTCACCTATGACCTGACCAGAAGCCTAAAGAATATTTGTATGAAGTTTAGTGAGAATTGGATAAAAATTGTGGATTTGTATAAAAGACATACAGACAAATAAACAGACACACACACAAACATCTTGCCTTTTATATATTTATATATATATTATTGATTTTCTGCACTATTGTAAGAACTGCAACCTTGAAACTTCTGAATATCATTTCTTGTGTATTTCTCTATGAGTGTATCAAATTTTATTAAAATCGGACCATTCCTTCTATAACCCGATTTTTTTGATTATCGATTTTCGATATTTATCGGGGGTACCTGAACACAAAACCTAGCTAAGAACACTCATTGCCTCATTTTTTAATGTTTGCAGGGTATTGTCTCATACAGACTCTGGTCCCCTCTTGACAACATAACTGAATATAACAAATAAAAGAAGACGTATATCTTTATTTGAAATTCAATAGTTGAAGTGTAGTAAATGACCTCAAAGGGCAAAGAGGCCCGGGTTTTCATGTATTTTTTGCAACACTAGAAGAAAATAACTTACCTCCAGGGGCAAGCACAGATTCTAAGGTGCCTCACATATGAACTGTTCAAAAAGGATAAAAAAATGGCAGCTTCACAGGTTATACCTTCAAAACAAATACATCCCAGAGTCAGATAGTCTCTCACAAGATTATCTTTTATGCATATGTAAACTTTGGCTATGAATGAGGAGATAAGAAAACAGGCAGAACAAGGCAACAGGCAGAACAGTTTCAGTAGGAAGGTTTCTGATAAAAATCCAGAACTATATTTAAACACTAGACTTGTAGGCAGTAGAGTGTTTGAGAGGAAACAGATTGTGGAAATTGTTTACAAAACAGAAAAAACAAAAAGTTTACAACCTTTCCGCTATATTGTGCTGAGTAATGCTCACTTTCTTGTTTTTAGTTTTTTTACATGCTCAGAAGACATCTTTTAATCAAGTATGTTCAAAAACTTACAAAGAAAAAGCTATATTTTAGATTTCAGGTAACAGACTTTGTTGATCACTGTCTCAATCTGATAATCAAAAGAAATAAATAACAACATTTTATAACAAAACCTCTTTCTTGGGAGAAAAAAAGTACCACAGCAAATTTATAAAAATAATTTCTTTTATAGATCATGATTTACCAATTCTGTTTTCTTACCATACTTCTTTTCTTAGACAAACTTTAGAAGCAATTAAGCTCTGGATTTGGATGCCATTAACTGCTTTGGAAAGATAAAAATGATGATAGAAAAATTAACTGCCAGCCATATATATGTGGGATGTCCGCTTGGAAGAAAATTAATAAATCAAGTTATCCTAAACCAGAGCTTTCCAAACTTTTTACCTTAGTAGCATACATTTTCAAATTGGAAATTTCAGAACACTTTCTTCTTTTATCTGCCATGTTCCTTCAAGATGTGATCGATTACGGCTCTCCACAACTTCCTATCCTTTGTTGCTCTTAGTAAGCTTTGTTTTTTTCATACAACACATTACTTTTATTTTATAAAGTAAGCAAAATATATAATTCAAAATGTACATGAAAAGAAATACTTAAATAAAAAATCTACTTAGTAATTTCATCCTTCTCTTATGCTCTTCCTGACACGTCTGTAACCTGTCACTCTTTCGCATAACTTTCCTTCTATGTAACCTCCTGCTCAACAGTGGCAGTAAAATGCCTTGCTTGGGCCAACACAATTATAAAAAAAAATACACTGCTGGCCAAATTTTTAAGGCCAATGAAAATAGAAAATAAAGACAAATATTAGGTTGCCCCAAAAGTTTGTAAACACTTGCAAAAAGTTGAAATTTTACTCGCCAAGTAATCTAAGGTTACCAGAAAACACTTGCAAAACATTGAAATTTTACTCACAAAAACAACAAATATTATTGCTCAAAATAAAGACCATCATTTTCCAAGACTTTTTGCCATCGATCTGCAAGCTTTTGGATCTGGTCAAAGTACCATTCAGCTGGCTTTGAATCAAAGAATTCTTGACACGCTTCCTCGACTTCATCAAACGAGTCAATTCAGTGGCCCTTCAGAAAGTGTTGCATTGAGTGGAAAAGGGCGTAATCTGATGGAGCACAGTCAGGACTGTAGGCTAGATGTGGCAGAACCTCCAGCTCTTCAAACTTGTCTTTGGTCTTCTGGCAGTGTGTGGCTTGACATTGTCCTGCTGCATCAAAGCGCGCTTTCAGTTGATCAGAGTCGGGTACTTTTGCTTCAACTTTTCATAGACCCACTCAAGTTGCTGACAGTAAAGTTTGGCACTGATAGCACGACCATTCAGAATCAACTCAAAATGCATGATTCCTTCAAAGTTCCACCAAACGTACGACATGACTTTCTTGCCAAATCGATTTTGTTTTAGAACCAACGGTGTCTCTTGCCATTTCTGAACCCATTGCTTGTCTCGATTGTGCTGGACCAGATAGACCCATTTCACAAGTGTTTACGAACTTTTGGAACAACCTAATATATCTTTTGTGTTGTTACTCAACCACTTACTTGAGTAAAGCTTTAAAAAATAATGAAAATGAAAAAGAAAAATTAAAATTAAAATTAAAAACTGAAGCATTTAATCAGGAACCTTTAAATAATGCAAACTTAGGCTAAATACTAGGTCGTCAAATGTTTAAGACCATATTTAAACAAAGCTTTCATTGATAAACACATAACAAAATTTAACTATTTGTGTTCAAGCTTTAGTGTAGTCAACATCTATTGTCCACATTACATTAGAAAAAAACATGGCAAAGGCTAAAAAGTTGAATTTGGCAGAACTGTCGAGCTGCAAAAGCAAGATCTCTCTCAATATGCTATCACTGGTGAGATTGGATGGTGTAAAACTGCTGCTGCAAATTTCTTAAAAGACCCTGAGGGATAAAGAATGAGAATTTTCAATTGGCTGGACCAAGAAAAATTTGTTGGAGTTGAGTAGATTAAGGCCTTTACAGATGCAGAATACATCTCAAGAACAACATCTCTGTGAGAAAGGCTTTAAAAACCATAACGTCCACACAAACATCTACAGCACAAAACATCTTGGTTAAATTTTGCTGGGAATTGCCACACTTGAGATATAGAAAAGTTAAAAGTTTTGTTCCCTGATGAGAACAAAATGTGGATGGTTGGTCAGATTGCTTCCAACATTACTGAAATGATAGGAATATCCCACTAGAGACATTTTCTACAGGGTACAGTGGCAAAGGTTTCATCCTGATCTCAGGGACTATCACCTCCAATGAACAATAGAGCTTCAGGTTATACGGGGGATCAAACAGGGGCATCAGGTTATACAGGGGCATCAGGTTATACGGGGCATCAAACAGGGGCATCAGGTTAGACAGGGGCATCAAACAGGGGCATCAGGTTATACAGGGGCATCAAACAGGGGCATCAGGTTATACAGGGGCATCAAACAGGGGCATCAGGTTATACGGGGCATCAAACAGGGGCATCAGGTTATACGGGGCATCAAACAGGGGCATCAGACTGGCATGTTAAAGAGAGCATTTTTATTGACTGAAAGCCATCTTCTTCATGTGCCGTGTCCTTTCATGGATTTCCACTTGGCTCTGTCTCTTGTCGCTCTCACTATATTTTCTCTTGGTATCTCTTTTAAGTCCTGCTCTGTCAACCATTTCCTCAGACCTAACAAGTATGTCTTGCGCTGCTTTCCCCTATTTCTCCTTCCATTTATCTGACCAGTCAGGATTAAGCTCTCCAGGCCTTCCTTCCTCTTTACCTGTCCCAAGAACCTCATTTGTCTCTTCCTGATATTTAGTGTCAGTTTTCTTCTTGTTTGTATCCTTTCCAACACTTCATCATGGCACACATGCTCCATCCATGGTATCTTCAGCATCCATCTGTAAAACCACATTTCTGCTGCCTCAAGCCTCTCTTTCATCTTTGATGAGATCATCCAGCATTCACTTCTATACAGAAGGACAGATATCACATAGCAATTCAGTACTCTTTTCTTTGTTTCCAGTGAGATTTTCCTGACTCTCATTACTCTGGTTAACTTCTGAACTGTGTCCTTGGCCATGTCAATGCCTCTTTGGATCTCCATATCCCACTTTCTATCCTCTATTAAAACACTTCCCAGCTATTTGAATTTTTTTACTTGTTTTACTTTAGATTCTCCGACTTGCAGTTGGCATATTGGTCTCCTCTTTTTGCTGATAACCATACATTCAGTTTTCTTGAGGTTTATGCTCAGTCCTTTCTTTTCACTTTCTTTTGCTAACTTCTGTAGAAGGTCCTGCATTTTTGGGGGAAATGGCTGCATCTTTCATCAGGACAATGTTGCAATCCATACCTACAGGACAAAGAACTTTTCATGGCAATTAATGTGATTCTTTGGAACCATTCAGTGTGTTCACACGACTTCAACCCTATTGAAAATGTTTAGGGATGGATGGCAAGAGAAGCCTATAGAAATGGACATCACTTTCAAACAGTGAATGATCTTTGTAAATCCATCTTCACTATTTGGAATAACATTCTGGCCACCCTTCTGCAAATGCTTATATCAACAATATCAAAACAAATTTCTTGCTTGTGGAAATCTCTTCTGGTTTCTTGTTTGTTTGCCAGTTAACTTTGATTTTAAAAAAGTAAATTTTTTTTTAATCATTTCACCCCAAGCAAGGCATTCCAATGCCACTATTGCGCAGGGGGTTACATAGGGGAAGGTGATGAGAAAGAGTGGTTAGATATAGGAAATGTCTGAAGGAGGGTGATAGACGGGTAAGGATACCAAGGATGAAGGTTGGGTAGATGGGAAGAGTGTTTGAGAGAATGGATGCGAGTTAGTGTGTTAGGAGGTGTCTATTGACCTTACATTTAAACTCCTGGAAATTGTAGCTATCGGGGAAGCAAGTATGTGGAAGGGAATTCCACAGGCGGGAAGTGCAAGAAAAGAAGCTATTGGAGTAGAAATTGCGGTTACATTTTATCGGTTTCACTGTAAAAGGGTGGGACCTAGTTGCTAATCTAGTATCTCGTGCAAATTTGTACCTAGGGGGCACCAGTGATTTAAGTTCATCAGAGCAGAAGCCGTGAAAGTATTTATAGAAGAGGCAAAGGGAAGCCACGTCATGCCGGTGAGAGAGTGACTGCAGCCAGTCTGCCAAGTCGGTATCGATCACATTACAGATTCTTCATTGTATTTTGTCAAGAACCACAAGGAGAATAGCAGGGGCACCCGACCAGATGTGGCAGCAGTATTCAATACACGGGTGGATGGTAGATTTATATATGTGCAGGATAGATTCAGATGGAAAAAACTTCTGGGCCCTGCACAGAGAACCGACTTTCATAATGCAGTGTCAATTGTTATCTTCTTTTTTCTTAATTCTTTTTCTTTTCTTGTTCTCTCTCCTTAATGATTTTCTTTTTCTCATATTCTTTCACACTAAGTATTCCCTTGCACCTTAGTGGCTTTATTGCCTTTCTGGGGGTGAAACAATTAAAAAAATAAAATAAAATATAACCTCAAATAACAATAGAAAATATTTTTGTCATTGAATATTATAATAATCAACATGGAAACATAGAAAGTTATGAAGAGCCATGATCACCCAAGTCCTGAAAGGATGCAGAACATTTAAAAAAAAGCAAATACTGAAACACAACATGGCATATAAAAGAAGCATTTTTTTAAATGTACTTTCAGCATTTAGGTAATCCTGGCTATCCACAGATTCCATTTCCTTATGAATTGCTATAATTGATTGATGGTTGCCTACTCATTATACAAGGATAGCCTGCAACAGATTGAAGGAAGTGGTTCCTTTTCTAATTTCTGGAAACCTGATGGTACCTGCATGATTGCGTAAATGCATTGACTTCTTTGGGAAGACAGTAGAGTTGTTTCATGTTGCCATCTCAACAATTCAGACTTGTCCTCCTCTTCAGCTACCTAATGCTAAAGAGCCCTGTCAACCCTCCTATTTAAGCTATCATAGCTAGTGGTAGAAGAATTATTCGCAACATGAATTCAAATTTCAATTTAGTCAATTGGATATAACTGACTAAAGTGAAACTTGGACTCATCGTGCCAATTTCACTTTCAGCACTGATAAACATTGTACTACTTGATTGCCTAAGCATGTATCCTGTATGGCATTATATATTCATTATCTATTCTTTTCTGTTAGTAGTGGAGAGTCCGTTCTAGTGAAGGATAGTTGTATACTGTTGCAGGTTAATGGAATTTGGCCTTGTTGTAGATAGCCCACTATAAGTCATAAAATGATTACAAATCAAGAAAGGCAAGTTGAGTAGAAAGATAACCTTTTATATATACACATATCAATTAATGTTTTTACAATTGAAGTAATACATGAAGTATAGGTCCAAAGGAGGTTAAAATGTTCATGGCAATAAAATGCTGAAAGAGAATTAATGCTCAGGAATTTGGGAGCGTATAAGTAAGGAATGTCTTTGATGTATTCGCTCCTTAGGTCAGTAAGTAGTTTTTGAAGCAGGGAAGAAGGAAAGAGGTAAGGGGGGCAAGTGTAGTAAGTTGCTTGACTTTGGTCAAAGGAGAAACTAATTACTCTCTTCTCCTCGAGTCAGTCTGCCCTTCGATGTTTTCTGTATCCGCTTTTTATATCTTCTTTTTGGATCACAGCAGCTCATTTGGGATTTCACACTTTTATTTGGTTCTGGGCTTCCCATTGGCTGATAAATAAAAATAGGGTAGGATCTTGAACTGGAAATTTAATATTTGATTAATTTTTAGTTTTCAACCAGAACATCTGTGCGGAGCCAGAGGCGCAGTGACAACTTTTGGTCATTTGCTTTTTGGTCATGAAAACACAAACACCTGGTCCATTGCTTTAGCTCGGTATCACCACAGCATCTAACTGACTGACTGAAGGTACTGTACGATTATATGTGTGGTGGTATAATGGATAATGGCTTGGAATTGCTTATTGGAGAGTTGAGTTCCAATTTCAGTTGTGTCCATTATATTCACATACAAGCAAATATCCTTGGGAAAGGTATGAATCCACCTATTCTCCCACTAGCTATGGGTTAATTAGTAAGTATCTCTAAACCATGTTTATTTGAAGTAGTGTGAATGTCAGCATCTTGATTATGACATTTTCTCTTCAAGTTATTTTAGCTGTTGTTACTAATAAAAATCCTTGAGTAATGTAGTTTCTGTGATTTGGTTTAGTTCATAGTTTGTGATTCTGTAGTGTCAGTCCATGACGTTCAAAGAAGGGTGATCCACACTTCATTCCCTTGAAGCCATTTTTAACCATTGTTTGGAGAAAGGAGCTGCATACAACTGATAGCGTAGATATTTTTGAATGAGTTTGGCACTATGCATGGCCTTGATATGAGTTTTGATCTGACAAGACTATTTAAAAATATGAAGAAAGTTACCAAATATCACAAAAGGCTGAAGTGTATGACAGTTGAGACAGTGCAAATAGTGCAACCAAGATGAGGATGCTAGTCAGAGTAAATCAATATATAAAAGCTTGAGAATCCTGCAAAAATATCTACAGAAATAATAAAGAAGAAATGTCTATGCACTCAAAAGAAAATTGGCTAATATGCTTTCTAAATCAATGTTTTGTTCGGATTATATGAAATACTGCACTAATATTGGCAAAATCCTGAGAAAACTAATTACTGAGCAAAATGACCACCGCCAAAGCAGAAGACAAATTTAAGTAATCCTAATAATCTCAAGAGCTTATAAGGAGTTTTAGATGTAATGATCTTATCTTTAAACACAGTAGAGCAATTTTCTAGATGTCAGACACAAGATTATAACAAAGAAAATAAGCTGAAATATTACTGTCATTACTACAGTTGATGCTAACCTGAAATCAGAAAAGCACTTTTGATTACAATAATTTTCTCTAAATAATAGCATAAATATTTTGATGATGAAAATTTTGTTTTTATTAAATTAAGGGACTTTTTCATCATGCTATACTGTTTTTTTAGAAAAAAAGTAGAGGTACCTAATTAAATCTAAACTTATTTATAAATGGAACTTTGTCTGTGTTTGTGTCCATTACCTATACACTCCAAAACGGCTGAACCAATTTTCTTGAAAATTTACACAGTGGTACTATAAGCGTCTGCGAGTGTTCTTAGCTAGGTTTTCTGTCAAGGTACCCCCGATAAATATAAAAAATTGATGATCGAAAAAATCGGGTTATAGAAGAAGTGGTTCGATTTTAATCAAATTTGATACACTCATAGACAAAGACATAAGAAACAATATTCAGAAGTTTCAAGGTTGCAGTTCTTACAATAGTGCAGAAAATCAGTAATATATATATATATATATATATATATATATATATATAAATATAAAAGGCAAGATGTTTGTGTGTGTGTCTGTTTATCTGCCTGTATGTCTGTATTTTTTCAACCCTTTTATTTTAGTTTTTGCTTCGGGTTTGGAGTAGGTATAATTGTAGTCCTTAGTCTCAGTCATGATACCATTTACTCAGAGGACTTATTTAGCCTTCAAAATTCAGTTTACGACGAAAAAAACTTATTTGATATTGATACCAGGAAATCGAAATTTGACTTGCATCCATTCATTTTTCTTTCAGTCTATGGTTTCGCTTTAACTGGAAACCACTATTGCATTTTAGTCTTTTGTGCCAACGTCCAAAGAGTCTGAGCTCCAGGACCATGGATTAGTTTTAAAGCTTTCATTACACCCAAGCAACGCCAGGCTATACTGCTAGTATCACATAAAACCAAAACAGATCTCTCCTTATATTATTGTGTGATATAATTTTTCTTTTTATAAACAATAACAGAAATGATCATTAAGTTGTTAGTTATCTATATTAAATCATAATAATAGTTTTTAGAATATTCTGAAGGTAATTTTTGCAGCTTAAGAACATCCCTCAAAATTTTCAAGGTATAGTTTGTGATAGCATTACTTAAATACACTGGCCTACTTGTAAAAAATAGGAAAAATATTTCTGGAAATAATTTTTTTACGTTAACATTCTTTAGACATTCCTTAGGCTGTGATACTTGTCAAAATAAAAATTGATTTTTTTTATTGATTTACAAGAGATATCCTGTTTATAACATTGATACAATTTTAAATTAAACCCTGACTTTTTTTTTTTTTTTTTAATCATATCACCCCAAGCAAGGCGGTAACGCCACTGATGCGCAGGGGGCTACGTAAGGGTAAAAAGAATGGAAAAGAGAAAGCCGGAAACCACATCCTAAACAGGAAACAAGGGATGAGCCTCTTCACCTGTTTAATAGATGTGGGTGGAGTGTGAACCCGGCGATAGTTTAGTCTATCTACTCCAATTGAAAAAAAAATAATAAAAAAGGAAAAGAGTGAAAAGATTGGAAAAGAGAAAACCGGAAACTGCATCCTAAACAGGAAACAAGGGATGAGCCTCTTCACCCGTTCAATAGATGTGGGTGGAGTGTGAACCGGGCGATAGTTTAGTCTATCTACTCCAATTGAAAAAAAATAATAAAAAAGGAAAAGAGTGAAAAGATTGGAAAAGAGAAAACCGGAAACCGCATCCTAAACAGGAAACAAGGGATGAGCCTCTTCACCTGTTCAATAGATGTGGGTGGAGTGTGAACCGGGCGATAGTTTAGTCTATCTACTCCAATTGAAAAAAAAAATAATAAAGGAAAAGAGTGAAAAGATTGGAAAAGAGAAAACCGGAAACCGCATCCTAAACAGGAAACAAGGGATGAGCCTCTTCACCTGTTCAATAGATGTGGGTGGAGTGTGAACCGGGCGATAGTTTAGTCTATCTACTCCAATTGAAAAAAAAAATAATAAAAAAGGAAAAGAGTGAAAAGATTGGAAAAGAGAAAACTGGAAACCGCATCCTAAACAGGAAACAAAAAGAAAAAAAAACGTTGTTGACTTGATAAGTTTTAACTTAGTTAAGTTATTGGATTAAATCTTTTCCATATGAAAGCAAACTTTTGGTGGGATCACAAAAAGACTTTTAAAAAATAAGGAACAAAGGGATATATAAATTATTCATTAAAGAATAAAAGAACAACAGATTAGCATTCCTTGATGTACTAATATCTCGAACAGAGAATAGGTTCAAGACATCTGTGTATTGCAAGTCAACAATCATCAGACAATACCTCAACTTCAATTTCCACCACCCATATAGTGTACAGAAAGCGATCATCCACTGCTTACAACATCAGGCAAATGTCATAAGTGGTGACCCAGAGATATATGAACAAGAAATGGTCAGTATAAGCAGTATCCTACAATGTTGGTTGGTTGGTTGTTTTGTTTTTATGGCAAATCAGTCTCAGCGAGTCATTTATTGCCAACTAAACTTATTTATGGTAATACCTTTTTCTTTTAACAATTTATTGTTGTCTTTATATAAGTTTGGTGTCTAGTAATACTTTTTTCTTTTCGAGTATCAAGATTCATTGGGATTTGTTTTTAAGGGCAGGGTCCCCAAGTCCTACCCTGTTATTCAACCCATAACTGGAGGGAAGGGACAAATTAATACCTTTCCCAAGGGTAGCAGTGCTTAAGTGAATGCAGGGTATTCAACTGGAATTTGAATTTGGCTCACCGATTTCTCTTTCTGAGCTGATATCCACTGCACCAAAATGCACATCCATCACTATACACTTACAGCACCTGGTATTCCAAAGTGGTCACCCATTTAAGTACTGACCAGGCTCAACGTTGCTTAACTTCAGAGATCGAATGAGAACCAGTGTATTCAACGTGATAGGCCGTAAGCTACTACAAGGTAACAACTACCCTGAGTACATGACAGCAGATGGAAGAGTGCAAGAAGATAACAACACTCAGAAAACAGACTCAGTCCGCCTACTTTATATGCAGAGATTATCAGAAAAAAATACAAAAGATTTGTTAAAAATTATTAATAATAATCTGCTTTCAAAATATCCTATACAAAAAATAATTTTTGAAAAAAATTTAAAAAGTTTAGAAAAAAGGTTAAAGAATTCAGAAAATTAAAAAAATAAAAACAATATGCAGATATTAATGACGTCATCACAATTTCAAAATTGTCATTTTTAAATTAAAACTAAGTTCAATAATTATGTAAAAGTCAAGGACTAACTTTACACTATATCCATATGATAAAGAAAACAGTCCTTTTAAATATTCTTCAATTCTGACAAAGGCTGCAGCCTAAGGAAGGTCTAAAGTATGTATAATGTATAAAAATTGTTTCCAAAATATTTTACTCTTTTTAGTGAACCAGGGTATTTAAGTAGCTTCTTTATAATTATAGTTCATATATATATATATATATATATATATATATATATATATGAAGGTATCATGTCAGTCAGTTAAGTGCCATACGTGATACACGCTTGGGCGACTATGTCTTGAAAGAGACATGACTGACTGGCCAGAAGATTATCCCGCAGTAGGTTGCCATTGCTTTCTGCGGTAGACTGGTTGCCGACCAAGGCTATAGAACCCAATCTGTCCTGCTATTTAACCCATAACTGGAAGGAAGAGACGGATTAATACCTTTCCCAAGGGTATTTCCGCATAAGTGAATACAATGGATTCAACTGGAATTCAAACTCAGCTCCCCGGCTTCTCCATCCGAGCCGATATCCACTGTACCACAACACATAACGCAGGTATCATGTAGCATGCTTAAATAATGATCCATCGTTATTGGGTCACATACCGTACATGAATGGATACAAATGGTCATAAAACAGTGCAATATAGTGGTTACCAGCCAATGACATGTTTTAGTGAACCCAATTCATATTAGGTAAACATACTCTATAGTTCACACTTTTATAGAACCACCACAAATCTGCCCTGTGAGTCTATATATAGCCTATTGGAATCTATACCACATCCAAACCTTAATATAAGATAACATTCCTACTAGCCATCAGCATGGCTGATGCAAGTCTCCTTGAGAGCAACACACTGTGCCACCTTGGCCTCACTTTTTAACTGACATAAAGTGAAACAATTATATCGGATCTATAGCTGCATATATTGCTAGGAAGGTTGAGTCTCTGTGTTGGGTGAGAAAGTTTTTCTCATCGAAATCCATCTTGCACTTATACAAATCTACCATTCATCTGTGCATTGAATATTGTTGCCATATCAGTTCGCGTGCTCCTGCTATTCATCCCTAGGTTCTTGACAAAATCCAAAGAAGGATCTGCAATTTAATTGATCCTGACTTCACATCTTGATTTCAGTTACTTTCTCACTGATATGAAATGGCTTCCCTCTGTCCTTTCTAAAAATATTTTTATGGCAACTGCCCTGATGAGATTTTTTTCCCTGTTGCTCGATCCATGTGAATTTAAGCATGTTTTTAGATTGACATCTAGGTCCCACCTATTTATCATTGAAATAGTTAAATGTAACTGACACTTCTACTTGATCAATTTCTTTTCTTGCAATTCCCACCTGTGGAACTTTCTTCTGTTTACTTGCTTTCCTGATAACTACAATCTCCACAAATTTAAATGCAATGTCAATTGCGATCTTCCATCTTCTTGAATCATGTTTGTCTTTTATCTTTTCTTCAATACCCACAATAGTTCGTCTTTTCTCTCACTGTGCGCTGGTGCTTGGGGTGAAATGATTATCAAACAAAAAAAAAACAACAAATCTGTGAAAATTTTGGCAGTCCTAAAAGATCCACAACATTATGAACCCAGATGAACACTGACAAGTACAAGGAGGTTAACAGGGCTGTTTGGTAGTGATTCTGTTCCAATAACTAATGGTAAGTAAAGAATGTTGATCTGACCTGCTATACATCTGGTGTTGCCTGCATTGAATGTAGATAGGATTTGAGTCTGTGTCATTTGTTTATTAACACAAACAATTCTTGCCCAATATCAGTAGTCATGATCATTATAACACATGATCAATCACTGTGCTGTCTATAGTAGCCACTAATGCCTGTCATCAGTTATTCCTCTGTTGTAGAGCAGCTGACACCCTTCTAGTGCTCTCAAATATGGAACTGTCTGTGGTTCAAAATAGCTATATAAATAAAAATTAATAGCAGTCAGAGGTTAGGAGTATTATTGACAATTATTATAGGCTCTCTGTGACTCTAACAACTTAACCTCTCCTTTCTTTCTAATTATCATTGTTCTGACTTATCTGTGTTGTCTTGTTTTGTACTTAATATCCATTAGCACAGATATTGTGCTGTAGGTACTTCAGAACACATCATCTGGTATTGTACTGCCACCTTGATGATACAACATCCTCATATATCTGTGACTTCATTTCAAATTTCCGTAATCTCAGAAATGGAATATCCCATCTGTCTGGCCTGCAATGTCATTCCTAGTTCTAACTTTAATAATACATGTCACCTTTTCATGAGCTGCCTAGCCAGTGTTTACATTGACTCACCAGATGTCAGAACACAAGTCATAGAGTGTATCCATTGTCAGGGTACAGTGGCACCACCTACCATTACCTTTATATACTGTCATCTCATAACTATTTGTATGAAATAAAAGAGAGAGAGAGAGAGAGAGAGAGAGAGAGAGAGAGAGAGAGAGAGAGAGAGAGAGTCCATATACAGTGGAACCTGCCGTATGTGACTCTCTTTGTCAGTGACCACCTGTTTTTAATGACAGTTTTTCTATGCATGGGCGATTTGCTAATGTTAATTGACCCTTAGTGAGCAACTTCAAAATTAGGAGAAACTAAATGAATAATCTATTTCATTTTGCTTTGATCTAAGTCAGGAACACTTTCTCATTGTTTTGTTATTGTAGTGTTGTATCAAACTGTTATTTCTTGTTGAAATGTACATTGCCTGAGTTCACCTCATGGTCAAACATTGGCTGTTTTGTTCAGCATGTATTGCATTTGACATGTTCAAGGGATTTATCACAGTCTCTGTACTGGCTTGGATAAATTCAGGGATTGGGAAAATCACAATTATGCCCCTTTTTCAAATGTCTATCTCTATTGTTCCTTTATTTTTTGTGTATCTATCTACTCTATTTCTATCTGGGTATATCTATATCTATCTCTCTGTTTCTTTACCCCCACCCACAATCGCTGTCAGTTTTTTGTATGTTTTTTTCATATATTATTGCAGATTCTCTTTTGCTATCACTCTCTTCTAAGGAAAAAAACTGAAACCGTATATGTCGCAAATTTTTCCAACCTACATATTTCATAAGAAATGTCTACTCCTAGAACAGGCACAAAAAGGAAAGCAATAATTTGCATTTTTTAAGTCCACCTAATAAATAATTTTTACGAAAAAAATATTTGGGTCTTTTGTTGACCGTTGTAAATACATTTTTTGAAATTTTTAAATGAATTATGCTGAATAAAATTTCTTTAAAGTTAGGCCATTTTCTTATGTTCTCATTGATTTATTTATTACCAGATTCTTCTTCTTCTATGCGCCCTGTCCCTTCAGGACGTAGGCGATCATGATTCTCCACGTCTCCCTATCCCTTGTGGCTCTTAGTATGTTTGCTCCTGTTACACTTCACAACCCCCGTTTTGTCATCCACCTGATCAGGCCCTGCAAATATGCTATCCGCTGCCTTCCTCTGTCACTTTTTCCTTCTATCTGGCCAGATTACATGGTAAAATTCTAAAATGTACATTCTGGTGAGTGGAATATATGTTCCTGGCAGAAATAGGTCATGACTATGAGCCCTTAGTGAACGACCACCTGCTGTATGTGACCAGTTTTGTTGGCAGTAGAGGTGGTCACATACAACAGGTTCCACTGTATATATATTTAATATATATCAATTACTAGATCTACTTCTACTGCAATGTAAGTTGGCTGCATAGCTTTTGGAATGTATCCTTGGCCATGCCAATACACCTTCGGATCTCAGTGTTGCACTTTCTGTCCTCTGTTAGAGCAATTTCCAGGTATTTAAATTTCTTTACCTGCTTGATTTTAGTATCCCCAAAGTGTAGTTTGCATTTTAGGTTCCTCTTTTCACTGATGACCATGCATTGTTTTCTTGTAGTTTCTACTTCGTCCTTTCTTTTCACTTTCTTTAACTACCTTAATAAAGGTCTTTACAAGCAAAAATACTTTTGATCCACTGTAATAATGATGATAAAGAATTAATATAGAGCAACAGTTTGTGTAATTATCAATAAATAATGAAAAATAGGATAATAAAAAAGTGTTTCATAAAGCATTTCAAAATAGAGAAAAAACTTTTTACAATATTTGAACTGAGAGAATGATACATGCCTATAATATTAGGTTGTTACAAAAATAATGGCTGATTTCAGAGACATAATTTTATTCTTGAAAAATTAACTGTGGAAATGCTAAAATTAGTCAAAATATAAGCCTTGAGCCATCAATCAATACACCTCTGACATCAATCAACAAGATTATTTATTTCTTGTTGATAAAAAGTTATTAACAGTGATGCAATGAAATCTTTGAAAGGTTTTTTCCACCTCTGGTTTGGACCTAAAAGTTTCACCATTTACAATGTGCTTAAAAATGATAATCAGTGGGTGAAATATCAGGAGAATATGGAGGATGTGGTAAATTCCTGTGTCCCAAGTCTGTGAGTTTTTGCAATGTCATTCTTGCAAAATGTGGCCTTTCATTATCATGGAGCAGAATTAGACTACATTGATTCACCAATATAGGTCTCATTTTTTTGCAGACATACATGCATTTCAGCAAGTTCATTGCAGTAAAGCTCTGCATTAATGCTCTGATTGGCTTTCAGAAAGCTGTAGTGGATAACACCAATTGCAGACCACCAGACAGTCACCATAATCTTTTGCTGATGCAACTTTCGCTTTGGAAAATGTTTGGGAATGATCAAAGCCATTTATGGTTATCATAAATGATTTGCTTTTCATCAAAAGTGACCATTTGATCAAGAAAGAGATCATTAGTTTTATGCAGAAAGAGCATCGAGCATACTTCAAAATGCCTAAGTTTTTTTTATTTTTACGGAGATCATGAGGAACCCATTTATCAATCTTTTTCAATTTGCCAATACTCTGCAAATGGCATGAGACTGTTGCAGTGCTGACACCAAGTGATATGAATTTTGCTCAACAACTGCTTGCAATTGTTCGTTGACCATCTACTTTCTTCATCTTCAAAGCAATCATCACCAGTATGAAGGTTTTGGAACCACCTTCATACTGTTCGATCACTTGTAGACCTATCTTTCAATATTCTGTTGATATTGGTAGACGTTTGGGAGGGACTGTACCAAAGTTTGAACTCATGCAAGAAAAGTAAACAAAGATCATGTTTTGTCATGTTCATAATATGCTTCAAGAATATTTTTGTCTGAAAATAAGTTAAAAATTATTTAAGAGCAGATATTACTTATTATGTGTACCAAAATTCACCTAACATATACTGTGAATTCTATGTTAAAATGGCTTTTCAGAATACAACTTCAAGCAGCCATCATTATTTTTGTAACAATCTAATTAAAAAGCTTTTAATTGCTTTTATAAATAAGACTTAAGGACAATATTATCTGAAGGAAAAAGTTTTCAATAAATAATGAATTTTTACAGAAATTGTTTTCATTTATTTTTTTGTAATTTTAATTATAATAATTTATCATATATAAGTCTTTTAAAATTCTGCATTACTTTCATCTAGTAAGGTGATATTTTTATTATATGAAAACTATATTTACTAATAAAAAATTGAAAAGCTTAATAAAAGTTATTTTGCACCAAGATTTTTAAAATAATATTTTTTTTAGTGTATAAACTCTCCAATTTTTGTAAGTATGGTAGATCAGACATGACAATATCATTAAAAGGTCATGTTTTAAGGGTTGTTCTCCCCTTAAAAACAATAAAAAAAAAGGATAAATAAAATTTCTTTGTTTTACATTTTTACATACATTTATCCTCAAATCCCAAAACTAGTCACTGTTGGATTCATGTAAGAGCTTTAAACTGTCATCTACTGGGTCATCACTACTGTCAGTCATGTACAATAAATGATCCTCACTGCCATCCATGTCATCATGGTATCATAGTGGTAACTGAGACATTCATCTTGGAAGATGCACACTTATTTTTCAGAGTATTTTTTTTTAAAGTATGTCGTGTAAGTCAGAAAATACATAATACACTATAATTTTGAAAGTGAAAATTTTATTGAAATATGTTGAAAATTTTCAAATTTTACTTTGAAATCAAAAATATATGAACTTTAAGAAAAATGGCCAAAATATATGGAGAAAGAAGGCATCAGCTTATACTGACAGCAGGAGGATATTGGTTAAACATCTTCTATATGCCTTGTCCATTCATGTTTGTGGGCGCTCATGGCTCTCCACAATTTCCTGTCTTTTGTAGCTCTTAGCAAATTTTTTCTTTTCGCTATCTTTATGTTGTACCCTGAACAAGGATACAATTTAACAAAACGTTCATGCCTCTCCACAATTTCCTGTCTTTTGTAGCTCTTAGCAAATTTTGTCTTTTTGCTATCTTTCTGTTGTACCCTGAACAAGGATACAATTTAACGAAGCATTCATGCCTCTCCACAATTTCCTGTCTTTTGTAGCTCTTAGCAAATTTTGTCTTTTCGCTATCTTTATGTTGTACCCTGAACAAGGATACAATTTAACAAAGCGTTCACGCCTCTCCACAAGTTTCTGTCTTTTGTAGCTCTTAGCAAATTTTGTCTTTTCACTATCTTTCTGTTGCATCCTGGACAAGGGTACAATTTAACAAAGTGTTCATGGCTCTCCACAATTTCCTGTCTTTTGTAGCTCTTAGCAAATTTTGTCTTTTTGCTATCTTTCTGTTGTACCCTGAACAAGGATACAATTTAACGAAGCATTCATGCCTCTCCACAATTTCCTGTCTTTTGTAGCTCTTAGCAAATTTTGTCTTTTCACTATCTTTCTGTTGCATCCTGGACAAGAGTACAATTTAACAAAGTGTAAATCTGAGTGGAAAGATGACTAAGCTAGGCATAACAGAATAAAATGTTTATTCAGAATGAGAATTAATACAGACGAGAATAATACTACCAGGTTCTAATCCATAAGCAAAACATTATTTACCATCACAACTCAATCCGTAAGCAAAACTCACTAATGAAAATGATTTTCTCATTTATTAATTATTGCTTTCAATATATTTTGTGAGTATCACATTTTCTAAGCCCTCTTTCTTCATTATGTGCCCTAAAAATTTCAACTATATCTTTTTGATTTTAACTATAAGTATCCATTTTGTTTCCATTTTATCTTAAACTTTGTCGTTGCTGATATGTTCAGTCCATGGTATTCTCAGCATTCTTCTGTAGAACCACATTTCTTTTTCTTTATTCTCTTCTTCATCTCCAAGAAGATTGTTCTGCATTCACTGCAATACAGGTAGAATAATATAATGTAACAGTTTGGTACTCTTTTCTTTGTTTCTAACAAAATCTTCCTGTTTTTTTAATTCTTCTTCTTCTATGCACCCTGTCTCTTCGGGGCGTAGGAAATCATGGTTCTCCATGTCTCCCTATCCCTTGTGGCTTTTAGTATGTTTGCTCCTGTTACACCTCGCAACCCCCGTTTCATCATCCACCTGATCAGGCCCTGCAAATATGTTATCCGCTGCCTTCCGCTGTCTCTTTTTCCTTCTATCTGGCTTGTCAGTATCAGGTTCTTCAAGCTCTACTGCCTTATTGCATGTCCCAGAAACTTCAGTTGTCTCTTCTTGATGCTCAGTATTAATTTCCTTTTTGTTGCCATTCTTTCAAACACCTCATCGTCGCTTGCATGACGTCCACGATATCCGCAGCATCCTTCTGTAGAATCACATTTTCACTGCTTCAAGTTTTGTTCCCATTTTTTATGATATTGTCTAGCATTCACTGCCGTATTGAAGAACTGACATCATATAGCAATCCAGCACTCTTTTCTTTGTTTCTAGTGAAATTTTCCTGCGTGTTAGTACTTTACTCAGCTTCTGGAACTCGACCTTTACCATGCCAATTTGCCTTCGGATCTCTGTGTCACACTTTCCATCTCCTGTTAGAACACTTCCTAGGTATTTAAATTTTTTTTTTGCATGTTTCACTATCCTAATATACCTTCAGATTTCAGTGTCATACTTTCTATTTTCTTTTAAAACATTGTTGTACTTGTTTGATTTTGGTATCTCCAATTATTAATTTGCATGTTGGGCTGTTTCTTTTGCTAACAACCATGTGTTCTGTCTTCTTGCAATTTTTATTTTTTTTTATCATTTCACCCTGAGCAAGGCATTCCACTGCCACTATAGCGCAGGGGGTTACATAGGGTCGGGGAAGTGATGGGAAAGGATGGTTAGATATAGGAAATGTCAGAAGGAGGGTGATAGATGGGTAAGGGTACCGAGAATGAGGGTTGGTTAGATGGTGAGAGTGTTTGAGAGAATAGATGCAAGTTAGTCTGTTAGGAGGTATCTATTGACCTTACATTTAAACTCCTGGAAATTGTAGCCGTTGGGGAAGCAGGCATGTGGAAGGGAATTCCACAGGTGGGAAGCGCGAGAAAAGAAGCTGTTGGAGTAGAAATTACGGTTACATCTTATCTGTTTCACTGTAAAAGGGTGGAACCTAATTGCTAATCTAGTATCTAGACGGCACCAATGACCTAAGTTCATCAGAGCAGAGGCCGTGAAAATACTTGTAGAAGAGGCACAGGAAAGCCACGTCATGCCGGTGAAAGAGTGGTTGCAGCTGATCCGTCAAGACAGGATCAATCATGTTACAGATTCTCCGTTGTATTTTGCCAAGAAGCCCGAGGATAGTAGCAGGGGCACCCAACCAGATGTGGCAGCAGTATTCAATACAGGGGTGGATGGTAGATTTATATATGTGCAGGATAGATTCAGATGAGAAAAACTTCCGGACCCTGCACAGAGAACTGACCTTTGTAGCAGCAGACTTTGCAATGGATTCAATATAGTCATTCCGTTTGAGGTCTGCCGAGAGTGTAAGTCCAAGGAGGCATAGTGTTTTACTTTCAGGGAGGCAAGCCTGTTCCATGCTAATGGAAGGTAGGTGCGATTGTCTATGGTGGTTAATTGATAGCAGCTTTGTTTTTGGAGGTATTGAAATTCACGAGCCACTTCCTACCCCAGTTCACCATGGATTGGAGGTCCTTTTCAAGCTCGGTAGCAAGGTTCGCTTTGTCACCCACACCATGTTTTTGATCGAGGCGAGAGTAAATTGTGGTGTCATCGGCGTACATGCCTACTTGGGATCTAATGGCATCTGGGAGATCATTAATGTAGATGAGAAAGAGCGTGGGACCCAGGATAGAGCCTTGAGGTTATGCCAGCATTCATATGGTAGTTTTGGGAGGCAATGTGTGGTTAGAGAGGAATGACTGGATTAGGTCAAACAAATGTCCAGCTCCACAGTTTGCACAAAAGGCTAGCATGCCAGACTCTGTCAAACATTTTGGAGATATCCAAGGCAACAGTTCATGCTTCACCATTCTTGTCGAGAGCCTGGTATATGTACTCGGTAATGGTCGTTAGCATATCAGCAGTAGATCTGGTGAAGCAGAAACCATACTGTTTGTCCGAGAGAAGCCTGTGGGTCATGAGATGCTGAATCACCTTGCCGTTGATAATGGCTTTGAAAATTTTGCCAAAGATCGGAAGATAGGGCGGTAATTAGTGGGGTCCGAGGGTTCGCCAGTATTCTTAAATATAGGAACTACAGAGGAGGACTTCCAACAGGCAGGAAAGCAGGATGCAGATAGGCAGAAGTTATAGAGTTTAGAGGACAGAGGAGAGTTCTGAGGCACATTTCTTCAGGACTATGATTGGGATTCCGTCACCACTGCTCGCTTTGTGAGGGTCAAGTTTTAGGATTAGTCTTTTCTTCTCATTTTCATTCACTACTTTTTGTAGGAATTCTTGTAGCTTCCTTTCTATATGTGCTATCAACAACGTGTTATTTGCATATCTTATGTCGTTAAGATAATGGTTGCCAATAATGAATTTTAGTAGAACATCTGATTCTTTCACTCTTCATAAATGATGCTCATGAGAACTTTCTCTTCTGGAAACTCAGATTCATCTCAGATATTTGTGTTGCCTTAAATCTCCTCTCATGTGTAGGAGATTGTTCTGCATTTACTGCAATATAGGAGAACTGATATTATATAACAGTTAAGTGCTCTTTTCTTTGTTACTAATGAGACTCCTGATTTTAATACTTTGCTTAGCATTTAGAAGGCATCTTTTGCTATCTCTTTATGCCTTTGGATTTTAGTGTTGTTATTTTCTGTCCTGTAGAATGTGTTCTAATAGGACAGAAAATGGGTTAAAAAATTGACTTGTAATTACCATTTTTATATTATAGAATGGAAGCTGAACTATTCACTATTATTTACCTACTCTTAGAATTTTATTTTACAAAGTATCTATTTTGATGACTGGATATAGTTTATTAAGAGCTGCAAATGAAAATCTTAGAATTTTTTACAACTCACTTTTTAAATGTAATGCTTGAGCAGCAGAAAATAAAAGATATTTATGTACTGAGAAAAGAGATGAAATCATTGTTAAACGTTACTTTGTAATAAAATAAATTGTAAAGTGCAACTATCACACTTGCTAAAAAGAAATCAAATAAATTTATCCATTGGAATATTTAAACAGAATTGCAGCTGAATATTGACAATGAAATCAATATAAAATTCCAACCAAGGTAGCATTAATTGTAAGTCTTGGAAACAGACAGCTGATAGATAATTTCCAATTTTTTATTCTGATAGAATTTTCATCTTTATAGCTAATAAGATATTTTGGTGTTACCCGGGATAAAATAAATTTCACAATAATTTTTACAATCCAAAAACCACTTGAGGTAGAGGGTTACTGTATCATGTTTATGAGCATAAGAAAAGGCAAGAAGTGATGAGAATATGTAGGAAAGATAACAGTTGACCATGGGGCAAAATTGTAGTGATTGGGAAAACATCCTGCTTGGAGTTTGTTCCACAAAACAGCAGTTCTTGGAAAGATGCTGTCTAAGTGAAACTGAAGGAATACAAAGGGAATGGGGCATGGTGGGTCCCAGTTGCAAAGGTCAGGTCTGGTGGAACCAAGGAATGTAACTCCTGAGAACACATGTCATGGAAATAGCAAAGAGGGTTGCAATGTTTCATCTGTGGGAAGGGATTGTAGGATATTAGTCAATTTTTAAATGACAATATGCATATAACCTTTTCTCAGTAATGTAACCTTTGTATACATCTATGATAAACAACCAATTCAATATCATCATGGGTATTATAAACTATATTCAGCAGCGAGGCCTCTGCTCAGGAGGTTGGAGGCTTTGTGGAGCATGTAACCTGACCTGGGGTAGTAGCACCTGTTAGGATCCCAGCTATAGACAATTAGTGAACCATCAAACAAAAATCAACAGTATATTTTTATAATAAAATTACTAATAATAGATTTTTATAGTAAAATGACCATCAATACAACATTAAAAATGTGTAAAAGTACATTTTTATAGTAAAACTACCAGCAATATATTTTTGTAGTGAAATTATCAGCAATATATTTTTGTAGTAAAATGTATTCTGACCAATGAAAGAAAGCAATTTACAAACTGAGAAAAAGTAACAAGATGATGCCAAATTGCTTTTGGATATAAATAGAGAAAGAAAACAGAAACAAGGGAGTAGAGAACAAAGAGGACACAATGTAGCAAGAAAATATTCAGGCCACTCCCAGTGACCTGATTTACACTTTCTCACTTTCTTTTACATGTTGCTTTCTTTATCTCTACCTCTTCCTCTTCATCTACTTACCATCCACAAAAGAAAGAGAACAAATGCATTACTACTACTGTTTATACACTAAGCAAAATATAGACTTATCTTTTTCTGCACAAATCACATTTTGCTATAACAAATAAACTCTGAGTTCTTTAAACTCTTTACTACTCTAACTTTCTCTTAAAACATTTTCACAGTTTAATAATTTCATACAAACAAATTGGATGTTATGCTGTTTGATGAATAAGTTTTCTCTTATTTATACAAACAAGACAGTTTTATCTTTTCAACCTTTTTATAATTTTAAATTGTGGAGACAGCTGTTGTGTTTAGCACAGGGCCAATTTAATAAACATGATTGAGCTCCCTACACAGCTTTACTTTGTAAGAAAGTCAAACATTTTCTTTTTGTCTTGTTACTAACTTAAGTACTTTGTGTAAATTATTTTGGCTTTCAAGGTTCATTTCGATATAAATGGTTTATGGTTTTATTTATCTTATTTTTGCCGTCCTGTGAAAGAATTTTAAGGGTAATTACTCTTTGACTATGGGTCATCCCCCCCTCCACCTGGCTATTGGACACATGCTACGTGGTCTCTCTTTCCCTTTCTCACTCTTTCTTCCAGTTCTGGCCAACTTAACAGGCAGGTAACTTGCCTAGATTATCTGAAAAAAAGTTTTAAATTGTATTTTGGTAAGACTGTCTTCCGAAATTTTTAAATCAACTTTTCAGTCTGTTCTCTGCACATGGTAAGTTTGCTTGAATCGGTCCGTTTGTCTTTTATTTTATTTAACTTTATTTTTTGGTTATCTTTTCTTTTTTTTTGTCTCGTTACTAACTTAAGTACATTGTGTAAATTATTTTGGCTTTCAAGGTTCGTTTCAACTTATACTAAGTTAAAACTTAGTAAACTCAAGTAAATATGCCTATATTTTCTTCTGGCAATACATTTTCAAAGTTAATTATAAAAATATCATAAAACCATCTATCATCACTGTCAAATGTAATCCATTTTCTCAACATTAGACCAACACCTACACAGATGTAAATTCAGGTGCTTTGAATTCAAAACCTAAAAGACGACATGTATATCTATAGACATACACACGTGTTTATAAGTGAAGAGTAATTTTAAACAAAATGAGAAATAAATAGAAGAAAGAAAAAAAACAAAAATTTAAAGTGATTCTGCCTTCTGGTATGCAAGAATAATATTACAGGAACAATAGCAGTTTCATATTAAAGAAGGCATTCAGCCCACTTCATAGAATTGTACCGAGTTGCCAAATGCCTGAACCTGTTTAATTTGAAAAGGAAAACCTAGCAACTTTAGCTTGTTTTAAATAGAACAATACAGGCAATCTTTTCTTATGCAAAAAGTATAATAGGGTATTTTTAACATATCAGCAGCAACCATTTTATTTATCAGTTATCTGTGATTGGACATTGTAAATAAATAATTAGAAATTGTGAGAAGTTTAAAAGGTAAAAAAGCAAAGAATTTAACTATTTAAAGATATTACCAAAGTTATATGCATATTCAAAATTATTTTCTCTCAAACTTCTTTTATAAATTTGATTATCCTTACAGTTATGGGAAAAAATTATGAACAGGTTGACACTGATCTGATAAAAAAACAACAAATAATAATGAAGCATAAATGTGATGAACATTTAACTCTATATCCAAAATGAATATTATTCTCAAGTTAATGTGGCATGAGCAAATACTGGATATATAAAAGAAATACTATTAATTTAACAGATATGGTTGCATGATGAGCAAATACTGGATATATAAAAGAAATACTATTAATTTAACAGATATGGTTGCATGATGAGCAAATACTGGATATATAAAAGAAATACTATTAATTTAACAGATATGGTTGCATGATGAGCAAATACTGGATATATAAAAGAAATACTATTAATTTAACAGATATGGTTGCATGATGAGCAAATACTGGATATATAAAAGAAATACTATTAATTTAACAGATATGGTTGCATGATGAGCAAATACTGGATATATAAAAGAAATACTATTAATTTAACAGATATGGTTGCATGATTTCTGTGAATCTAAATCTAAACTTATTTATAAATGAGTCTTTGTCTGTGTGTATGTGTGTGTTTGTGTCTATTACCTATAGACTCCAAAACGGCTGAACCGATTTTCTTGAAAATTTACACAGTTGTACTATAAGCATCTGGAAGTGTTCTTAGCTAGGTTTTGTGTTGAGGTACCTCCGATAAATATCGAAAATCGATAATCAAAACAATCGGGTTATAGAAGGAGTGGTCCAATTTTAATCAAATTTGATACACTCATAGACAAAGACATAAGAAATGATATTCAGAAGTTTCAAGGTTGCAGTTCTTACAATAGTGCAGAAAATTGATAATATATATATATATATAAAAGGCAAGATTTTTGTGTGTGTGTCTGTTTATCTGTCTGTATGTCCTTTATACAAATCCACAATTTTTATCCAATTCTCACCAAACTTCGCACAAATATTCTTTAGGCTGAGTCTCAGCTCCAGGACCATGGATTAGTTTTAAATCTTTCTCGAACAACGCCAGGCTATACTGCTAGTCTGATAAATAAGTTTCAACTTTAGTAGGCTTAACATAAGTCCAAGCCTGGTGGTTAAAGGAGAGCAGTTTCATTTTGAGGGCATTAAAATTTGTGAGCAATTTCCTACTACATTAAGTCAGTTTGGAGGTCCTTTTGAAGAGCTGCAGTGAGGTTTACTTTGACAGCCTTGGAAGATTTCCTTTGGAGATGGGAGTAAATGGTGGTGTCATCTGCATAGATGGCTATTTGGATTTGATGTGTTTTGAGGGTGTAGAACTGCATTTATAAATTATTATAAATTGGTTAGGTAGCCTATCTAGTTCTTTCTGTCCCTTCTTGAGCTTTGTCATGTTCACGATTATTTAGGGTATTCTTAAGATCAGATATTGTTTATTACTTAGTCATTTACTGCTCACCAATACATTGCACACCTGTTTTAAGTACCATGTCCCTTTTAAGATGGTAGTGATCATGATTCTCCACAATTTCCTATCCTTTGTAGTTCTTGATTAATTTTGTCTTTGTTATCTCTCTTAAACCCTTATGAATAATTGTAACAACAACAAATATATACTGTACAAAGAACACAAAAATGACAAACCTATTGACTGGCTTATTAACAAAATCAATGTAATTCAGATTACAAAATATACTTCAAAATTATCATTATCATCAAAATAGAAAGATTACTTCAAATTCATCATCATCAGTCCCATGACCAAGTGACTGTAGGATTGCTGTAGTATGTAGACCTGGCGGTGCCCATCCATCTTAATGTCACCTAAATATGCATAGTCAAAATATAGATATCTATAACATATATATTACTTATTGTTATGTCGCCAAGTATAAATGAATAACTCAACAACAGAATCAGAATATAAGTTGTATTCCACGGAAAGACGGTTAGTAAATACAGAAGTGATTAGTAATATTTACATTAGAAAGATACAAGAGTCCAATCCGTTGTAAGACGTGTGTATACGTGATTACTTCCGGTACGCCACCGGAAGTGTGACTAACTCTTCACTGACTCGCACTGACTCTTCAGTAACTCATTAGAGACTCTCAAGTGACTCTCTACGACTCTCTTGTAGAGAATCCACCATTGCTATATATAGCAATGGGAACAGTCCATTTGTAGTCAAATAGGAGCGGCGCCCTAACACTTATATTACTCAATTATGATATTGTAATATCTTTAATACATAGATATTTAGTATTTTAATGTATGTTATTGCATTGAAAAATTCTAACCCTTACCAACTTATTTTCAAAATTTATTTATTTATTTATAAAAAGTTAGCTTATTATTTGTATATATTATTTTGCTAGAATTTTAAACAGAAATGTATTTCGTTTTATCATTCACACACATACTAACTTTAACAACTCATAAATGCATACACTCATACATGACTCTCTTATACACATACATACATACATGATTCTCTCAGTTTATTTAAAGAAGAAAATTGTTCCATCACTTGACATATGTATACATTATTTCACTACGATTTTGAATGGAAATGTATTTCGTTTTATCATTCACACGCATACTAAGATTACCAACATACAAACACACTTAATTTGTCTATAGTTTAAATACACTTGACATGCATTATTTTTGCATACATATACTTACATTCATAATAAACATCTAGTGTTTTTTATTACACATGGCATACACACTTAAACAGACATAAGTTTTTCCTCTAGATTTAAAATATTTATTCAGTGCTTTATTACACATGACACATATCTGACCAATGAAATCAAACCTCAATAAACATATTGTCTCTGTGTATTTGTAAAAGATTTTTTTTAAATTAAAAAAGAAAATTTAAATCTTTCGTCTTTAAAAAATCTCTGAAGAAGATTGTTAAAGTGAAACGTATTAGATTAAAGTCACTTTTTTCCTACCTGTTCTTTACTTATTCCATTCATATATATATATATATATATATATATATATATATATATATATATATATATATATATACAGACAGATTTACTCTGACAAGCCGAAGGCTGAAACCTAGGTAGGTTATTGGCTCTTGCTTAGATTTCTGTCTTTGTTTGCTCTACTTTCAGATTGAGCGCTTTAGTGTTAGGGTTTTTGTCTTGGGTATTTTTTTCTTTCCTATGAGTATTTGACTTTTTATTCATGTACTTCATTTGTTTCTTTTTTTACTTCCCCTCCTTTTCCCTCGGTGGGCTATTCAAGACGATCTAAATTATAGTATAACTATTACTAGTATTAGCAGAATTATTTCTATTACTATTAATATTGTTATAATTACTATAGTTATTATATATATATATATATATATATATATATATCAATTCTTGTTTCTGGTTGGTTGTCCAAAAAAATTAAAAATTACATTTGTATTCCACTATCTCCTGCAATTACTGGTTGCTTTCTAATATATCTACTTAGTTCAGTGTGTCTGCTCTATAACATCTGTAATCAAAAACACCACTCAGTATAATTACAATGACAAATTGTACAGACAAATTCTTTTTGAGGGTCAGTAGACTATTATAAGCACCAATCAGTTAAGTGCCATACGTGAAACACACTTGGGCAATCATGTCTTGAAAGAGACATGACTGACTGGGCAGAAGATTATCCTGCAGTAGATTGCCATTGCTTTCTGCGGTAGATTGGTTGCCAGCCAAGGTTATAGAACTCAATCTGTCCTGTTATTTAACCCATAACTGGAAGGAAGAGACGGATTAATACCTTTCCCAAGGGTATTTGCGTGTAAGTGAATGCAATGAATTCAACTGGAATTTAAATTCTCATTCCGAGCCGTTATCCACTGCACCACAACGCACACAATGGGTTGCCATAAAGTAAGAGTGAAAAATGGTTCAAATACACAAGAGTTCAGCTCAAAAAAAATCAAGAAAACTAAAATTAAAATCCTAATGAACTCAAGCAAGTAACACATGACAAGTAACACAATAACAAATAAACACACATATACATATATGTATATCTTACAAGTTTTCTAATTTAATAAGGTACATTTTCAAGAGGAGAATCTAAGTGGTCATCAGATTAAAAAAAATGTGTACAGCACCAGGTGGTAAAGCAGACCAACCAAGATAGATTTTTTTGAAAATTACTCTTAAAACAATCAATAAATTTCAAGAGAGAAAGGCAATTTTCTCTTTATCCCTAGAAAAGGATGAAGAAGAAAAAAAGGAAGAAAGATATTTTAAAACAATGATTTATGCTGATTCAAAACATGCAGTGGATGTCTGGACTTGACTAGTTGAAGCAGTAGAAAATAGGAAAAGATATGGTGGATAAAAGTTTTAGATTCAATGTTGGATGATATTCAGTAAGTTCATTAGACACTGATCTATGATAATAATAGTTATTAGAGCTAAAATTGAACTGACCTCAAAAAACTTTTAAAAAAATATTGCCATCAATAGATGAAAATACTATGGCAGTAAGAGACTATATCCTGTTATATAATTCACTTCAGATCAGGAACTGTGATGGCAAAAAGAAAAAATTCAAGAATAAAAATTATCACTAATTTCAACATAAAGTCTAGAACTTAGAATGAAATTTTATGGCAGCAAGAGATATTAACAAAATTGAAAGACTCTTTTCTTAAATAGGGAAATTAATATCAGTCAACCTAGATTGAGAAGTCCTACTAAAAAAAGAAAAATGTCTCCCAAAAGGAATCAAACCTATATTCTTTTCTTCCATCAGGAAAATCACCCCTACAGTTAAAGCGTGCCCTTACTAATAAGTCCATGGGAGACTGTAATATATATGATGATGGCTGCTCAGTTACTCTATAAAGATTGCCACCAAATAGGCTATGAGAAATGGGGTGTTTCTTCCCACAACATGTAAAAAGGTGATATCACAGTTGTTTATAGTCATATATAGCTTGCACAGCACTATATGGATTCTCAACATATCGACAAGAACTATTCAAGATAATTGGAAACTGGCTGTGTCACATAAAATTCAATGATGCTAAGACACTTGTTATATATTCTTGATTGGCGTGGAATTTCACCTGGTAATGTATTCGCATTTTGTTGCAAAATTTAAAAAAAAAAATGAATGCTATTTGAAATGTCAGAAAATGCAGGAGCAGGCTAGATTTTGTTTTGATGACAGAGGTCAAAGAAGTCAGCGCCCGAAAAACTCAGAAGAAGCCAGCAGTCTGGCTGGCTGCCTCAATGCATGTATGCTAATCCGCTGAACCGACCCACCTGCTCCACTCTACAGCCAATGTCAACAAAGAAAAAGTGAATAAAAATATAATTGTATATTTTTATATATGTATACATCAAGTGTTGCAGTTCATCATTTTGCAGTGGGAAAAACAAGTTACTTTGGATTCAGTTTATGGTTCGTTGATTTTATCAGCAAAAAGATCTTCATTTTGGCTCAAGCTTATTCTTGCAAAATTGTTACAAAATTTATATTCTTGTCAGTTTTGATTTCAGTTTCTTTTTGTTGAAGCAGCATATACCAGAAGAAGTGGGTATACAACACACTAGTGAGGTTGTTAATGCCTAAATGATATGGTGATGCAATCTCTGACATTACTTACAGTACTGTGTGCTCCAAATCAATTCCCCCAAGTACTGACCAGGCTCAATGCAATATTGTTTGATTTTGGTCATCAAACAAGAATGCATGTCTTCTTTGTGATTTGACTATATATATATATATATATATATATATATATAACATGTTCCTGGGAACACCCAAACCAACCCTTCTTTAACCTTGACCAATCCACTCCACCCATGTCGTGTTTGATTGATCTCAGTCCAGCCACAGTAGGATTGCCTGTTATTAACTGGCTTGGTCAGTCCAGACTTGTGAGAAGATAGTATATAGTTAAAATGCAATCTCTCTGATTCCCACAGGTTGTTAATCCTTTAGTCAGGGCCACCAGATACAACCTTTGGCTTCTTCAAGGCACCAAATATAACACCAATCTGGTCACTGCCACCAGATATAGCATGGTCCCTGGCCCTGGTAACCAGTAAATGGAATATAGTCAGTTCAACATAACAATAACACGGATGTAGATTTATATATATTTATATCCAGTTTATATACACGTTTGCAAGCAGGTTTAAATGTAGATGACACACAAATTAGCTGGCTGGTATAACTCTCCAAGACTGGTGCAAGTCTTCCACATGTTCAGCAAACTCACACTCCCACTCATAGTAGTAATTTTCTCAGGAAATAGAGTTACACACACACACACACACACACGCACACACACACACACACACACATATATATATATATATATATATATATATATATATATATCCTGTTCCTGGGTATGATGATAAAGTACATCTGGTAGCAAGGCCTCTAATGCAGAGATTGGAGGTTTTGAATGAGCGTGGAACCACCTCTTTATTGCTGTTGTTTTCAGGTCCATCCTGAACTGGGAGGTAGCTTGAGTTAAAGTCACAGCTGTAGGAAAAAAAAACAATGGATGGAGGTTACTTATCAACCCCCCAATGCCACCAATAAGAACCACCAGGAGAGAGAGAGAGACCCCTTAGTGCTTGTTAGAACACTTTTCTAAAAGGAAAAGTCTAATGTAACACCTGCTGAACACTAGCAACTGATGATGTCCTTTTCTTTTTTAATCATTGCTTGTGTTGATCAAGAGTGGAACTGAGCTTCTGCACCATCTTAACTTTAAAAATGTCATGTGCAGACATTGCACAATGTTTTTGGGAAGTGAAGTCTTACTGGGTAGTTCATATTGGTGGTTGTAGCCTTAAAAGTCATGATTTCATGTTCCTGCTTGGCACCAGTGAATCCTTGTAGGATGCTGTGTGATAACTATGCTTATATATATATATATATATATATATATATATATATATTTCCATTTGGAATTCAGCTGATTACACAACCTTGGTTTCAACCTTTCAGTATCTTCAGGCATTTTAAAAGGTTGAAAGGTTGCATAATTAGCTGAATTCCATATTTATTTTAATAGAGTTTTGTTGTTTTTGTTTTTCTGTTTTGAATGATGTTTTGTGGTTTTATATCTTTCTTTAAAAGTTGTTTCTGTAGCACCTATGTAATTTTTTTTCTTTTGCATAATTGTTATTACTTACAGTAGCTTTGTATCTTATATTGAGAACTGATATTATCAAGAAGGTCATTGATAAAAAAAATTAACAACACAGGAGGTTCAAGAATTGAACTTTGAGGGACACTTGCAATTTTTATTTGTTTCTTTAGGTGGGAGTAGGTGCTATTGGTGAAAATACAGGATTGTATTTTTTGAAAGCTATGTGTAGTGCCTATGCACAGTTGACAAAGTTTTTAGTTCAGTCTTTGGTTTTGAAATGTTCACATCCAGCCGGTGGCGGAAATTTGTGTACATGAATTAGAAGAAGATCTGGTTTTAGGAAGATTATAACAGAAACATTTCTTGTAAAGGCACTGAGATACAATCAAAGATTGTTTAGACTAGTGTACTTGATTTTTGTGCTATTTTATTTTTATCCACACTGTTTTGGCAAATTCATTCTACAGCCTTCTTTGGAAAGAGAGATGCATCTTTCTTTGCCAGAAAGAAGGCTGGTATGCCAAAAGAAGTCTGAAGAGTAGACATGTTGAAATATCTTGGTAAGAATGTGTGTGCACACCCACACACCCACACAAGAATTGGTTTTATTTTTTTAATTTGATATATTTCTATTAAATCAAACATTATTTTTTAATGGATACCAATGAGACTTCTTTGGCAGTTGGCCTGGCACACCAGCAATGATTCACAACACTAGTTAGGATGAGGCTTTCTATCTCAAAATGATACCCACCAAAGACCATCACCACAGTAAGTCACAACTTAACCTTCCTCTCCTATTATATGCCTTTTATGACTCTACTTATCTCTTTCTTTTAATGAGTGAAATTCAAACAGATTCACTACTTGAATTTTTCGTTAATACAATTATTTATTTTCTAAACCTCAATCATTTCTTCTTTGTTCTGCCACCATATGCTTAATATAGCATTTTTAAGTAATGCTAAGTTTCTACATAATGCTTACCTTACTTAAAGTACTTGCCTTATATTTCTATTTTCTTAAAACAATTTATAAAGACTGTCTTCTGTAATTCACTTTTACTGTGACTTAATTTCAATAAAATTTTAAAAAGAAATATTTATACAAAAATTTAAATACAACTAAATTGTGAAATATATAATATGGCTATCTTAGTTCATTTGAAAGTTATAAGAATACAAAAAACTTATCTTGTTAAAAAAACACAAGAATTAATAATGAAATATGTCCCCCGGCACAAATAATTCTTCCTATAATTATTACTGAAACAAAAGGTTGCAAACATCAAAATGTACTTTGTCATTTTCAGATTTTCATCTCCTATTTAATTAATTGCAATAAATGATTATTTCCCTCTATGTACATAAATCTAAAAGATTATTTAATGACTAGCGTTGCTCAGGTGTAATGAAAGCTTTAAAACTAATCCATGGTCCTGGAGCTCAGACTCTTTGGACGTTGGCACGAAAGACTAAAAAGCAATAGTTGTTTCCAGTTAAAGCAAAACCGTAGACTGAAAGAAAAATGAATGGATAAAAGTCAAATTTTGATTTCCTGGTATCAATATCAAATAAGTTTTTTTCACCGTAAACTGAATTTTGAAGGCTAAACAAGTCCTCTGAGTAAATGGTATCATGGCTGAGACTAAGAACTACAATTCTACCTACTTAGAGTCAAACACAAAGCAAAAACTAAAATAAAAGGACTGAAAAAATACAGACATGCAGACAGATAAACAGACACACACACAAAGATTTTGCCTTTTATATATATATATATATATATATACACTAGCAGTATAGCCTGGCATTACTCTGGTGTAATGAAAGCTTTAAAACTAATCCATGGTCCTGGAGCTTAGACTCAACTTAAAGAATATTTGTGTGAAGTTTAGTGAGAATCGGATAAAAATTGTGGATTTGTATGAAGGACATACAGACAGATAAGCAGACACACACACAAACATCTTGCCTTTTATATATGTATATTATTGATTTTCTGCACTATTGTAAGAACTGCAACATTGAAACTTCTGAATATCGTTTCTTATGTCTTTGTCTATGAGTGTATTAAATTTGATTAAAATCGGACCACTCTTTCTATAAACCAATTTTTTTGATTATCGATTTTCGATATTTATCGGGGGTACCTTGACACAAAACCTAGCTAAGGACACTTGCAGACGCTTATAGTACAACTGTGTAAATTTTCAAGAAAATCACTTCAGCCGTTTCGGAGTCTATAGGTAACGGATACACACACACAGACACACACACACATAGACAAAGTTCCATTTATAAATAAGTTTAAATTTATATATATATATATATTATCAGTTTTCTACACTATTGTAAGAACTGCAACCTTGAAACTTCTGAATATCATTTCTTATGTCTTTGTCTATGAGTGTATCAAATTTGACTAAAATCGGACCACTCCTTCTATAACCCGATTTTTCCGATTTTCGATATTTATCGGGGTTACATCAGCACAAAACCTAGCTAAGAACACTCGCAGATGCTTATAGTACAGCTATGTAAATTTTCAAGAAAATCGGTTCAGCTGTTTCGGAGTCTATAGGTAAGGGACACACACACACACACATAGACAAAGTTTCATTTATAAATAAGTTTAGATACACTACTTCCACCTTGTTAATATTCAGTCAATTTCATAATAGACATGTCCGGGCAATTCCACAGTTAGGAGAGAGGAAGGTGAAGAAAAACCGTTAGCATATCAGACACTGAATGCTCACATTTTGTTTCTATCCTCTGTAGATGTTTGCAATTTTTGTAATTTTCCTCTTTGTGCTGACGTCGACCTGAGTAACTTACACACTGTTTATTTCACTTATTCATGCCTTTAATATATCCTAATGGGTTTAAGTTTCTCTAAGTTTTCCTCATTATATGTACTAAAAGTTTGAACTGTTTCTGATTTTAACTAGAAAGGTTCTTTTTATTTTCATTTTCCTGAGAAATTCCTCGTAACACACAATGACCTCACCATGGCATTCTCAGCATCCTCTTGTAGAATCACCTCATTCTTGTCTCAAGTGTTCGCTTCATCTGTGAGAACATTGTCTTGCATTCACCACTATATAGTAGAACATACTGCATAGTAGTTCAGCTTACTTTTCTTTGTTTCTAACTAAATTTCCATGCTTCTTCCGACCTTGTGAAGATCTTGAAATGCATCTTTGCTATTCTAACACGTCTTCGAATTTCACGGTCTCATTTTCCAGCCTTTTTCAAAACACATCCTGGGTCTTAATATCTTCAATTCGTAAGTAATAGTCAAGATATTTCTCTAGTTGACAAGATTACATTCTGCTTTTACAATTGTTAGTTAATGCATCCTTCTTACTTAATGACCATTTCTGAGGAGTTCCACAGGTCTTCTTTTGCAGTCAAAACAGTGTCTTTTGCATATTATGTTATTGTCCAATGATAATAAATTCTGGTAGAACATCTAGTTCTCTCAAGAGTGGATAGCTGTAATGATTAAATAACTACCTTCCCCAGAAAAACATACACACACAGACAAAGTTCCATTTATAAATAAGTTTAGATTACATAAATGGCCATTCATTAATAAGAAGAGTAATTAAAGATAATAATATACAAGTCACAAGAAGAAAAGAGACATCTTTGATGTAAGTTGATAATTCTGCATGTTTTAATATTGATCTTTTTGTAATCTTAAAAAAAAACTAATACTGGGAATATTTTTAAATCTGTAATTAGTAACAAATCAAATAATTTGAGAAAGGAATTAATTCTTTTTTTTTTTCTTCCTTTTATTACATTAAGAATTCTCACTGAGATTAGATCTTGGATGAAAAATAGAAAATGGATTATGTCATTATATTGCCAATCAGAGCTCAAAATTTGGTTTCTTTTAAAATATTTAATCCTAATTTGGTTATTTTTAAATAATCTTTTGCATTAATTCCCCAAGGAATGAATGAGCATGTGTGTAATATATATATATATAACTGTCAATATATCTTTGAACACGTCTCAAAAAACCCACTGAGTATAAACAAGGAGGGGAAAAAAATGGAAAAAAAAAAAATTGAACTAAGCACTTGAACATTAGTTAATGTACTAGTTGAGAAGAAAAACCCAAGACGAGGAACCTAACACGTAAAGTGCTCAATACAATAGCAGAGCAAATAAATAAGTAAGAAGCTAATCTAGAGCTAACGGACCTTCCAAAGTTTCACCAAATGGATCGTCAGGGCAAGTTGTTACACATATATATATATATATACATATATATATATATATATATATATATATATATATATATATATATATATATATAACAGATTCAACAAGGACACCAAAAGTTTGAAATAGATTTTTGAAGTAGATTTACACATCCTTGGATTAAACAGGAATTTAGGCTTACTCAAAGATTACAATTTCCATATTCTACAAACCCTCTACAACCCTAATCATGGCAAACAACTAGCACGAATCTAGCAGATTTCTTTATTTAAATAAAACATGGAATAACAAAAAAAAAAGTTCCCTGGAAAAGAAAATCTCACTTCATTTTTCATTTCTTGTCTTGTTGAGAAAGGATACAAGCATGTCTGAAGATTCCAGTTTTAAAATCTTTTCTCATACATGCTTTCATTCAGTCAAAAAGCCTGCTAGCATACAATATATCTTGGAAGTGTTCTAACAGAAAAAAGAAAGTGTGACACTGAAATCCAAATATTTATTGGATAGCCAAAGATATATTCAAAAAGCAAAGCAGAGTACTAAAAAATAGAAAACAACTTCACCAGAAACAAGAAAAAGAGGGAAATTTTTGTTTTAGGTCCCAAAGGCTCTTCCCCCTTCAAATTTATCCAAAATAGCATTATTTATGTGCAAATGTATATACTGAACTCAAATCAACAATTAGTTATTGAAGAAATTTACCTTTATTGATCTTAACGACCAGAAAAAACCGAACTTCATCTCATACTTTTTGTCTCCCGTAACTCTCACGAAGTCATGTAATTAACTGCAGAATGACTTTCGGCGTAGGCACAAATTTCAGCCTATTTACTTTCTTTACTGAAATTTCCTCCTATTTACTTCCTGTAATGAAAGTAATATGCGTAGAAAAAATCAAGTATTACTTTCATTACAGGAAGTAAATAGGCAGAAATTTCAGAAAAGGAAGTAAATAGGCCGAAAATAGACCAAAATTTGTTGTCCTATGCCGAAAGTCATTCAGCAGTTAATTACATGACTGCATTAGAGTTATGGGAGACAAAATGTAGTTCGATTTTTTTCTGGACGTTCAGATCAATAAAGATAGGTTTCTTCAATAACTAATTGTTGATTTGAGTTCAGCATGTACATTTGCACAGAAACAATACTATTTTGGATAATTTTGAAGGAGGAAAAGCCTTCGGGACCTAAAACGAAAATTTACCGAAAAAGAATACTAAATTGTCATATGATATTTGTCCCCCCAACATAACAGTTTGTGATTGACAATCTCCTCAAAGATGAGTGACTTAAAGCAACAGAAATGTGGTTCTACAGAAAGATGCTGAAGATACCATGGACTGAACATGTGAGCAATGAAGAAGATTTAGAGAAAATGAAAGCAAAAAGAAAACGTATACTTAACATCAAGAGAAGATAATTTGGTTGTCTAGTGCACCTGATGAGAAGAGATGGCTTGGAAAATCTGATACTCACAAGACACGTTGAAAGCCAGAAGGACAGAGGAAAACAACATATAAAATACTTCATGAATTTGAGTAAATAGATGGTGGAACAGGGTTCAGGAAAAATAACAGAAAGACAAAATTCATTTAGAGCTAGAAGGGACAGGAATTTGTGGAGAGTCATGATTGCCTACATTCTGAGGGGACATGGCACATAAAGAAGAATATGCGATAAATAATATTAGTTTTATTATCAATATTATTATTATTACTGTTGTTTTTTACACACACACACACACACATATAATAGAAGTAGTAAAAACAAATGGGCTAACAATATATTTTTTATAGTAATTTACTTTTTTAAAGAGTGCTTGAGAGTTAGTAGAGCAATAATTATAGTAATATTTTTATTGTAAGTGTTTATAATAAAACATAGTTAACTGCAACACAAGAACTGTTGTGCTTCAGTATTGCTTATAAGCACTGCATCAGGCATATATATATATATATATATAAAGAGAGAGAGAGGAATAGGTTTAATAAGCTATATTATATATATTACATATAAATGTAGATAATATATATATAATATATATATATATGTATATTATATATATATTATATATGTATAATGTATATATATATACATATATATATATATATATTGTATATTATATATATATATTGTATATTATATATATTATCTATATCTATTATACATTAAATATATATATAATATTACATATTATTATTATTATGTATATATATATATATATATATATATACATACACACAGAGAGATTTAATAAACCATATATTATATATTATACATATATATATATATAGCCCATATTAAATATATTACATATTTAAATTATATGTATATTATATATATATATATATATATATATATATTACATATTCAAATTATATATATATATATAAATATCTATAACAAAATAACAATATTAATCTCTACTTTGTATTGAACACTCTTTATAAAAGCAAATGCATGAATTTAATCTATCTGTTCTTTCACTTCCTTATAATATATATATATATATATATATATATATATATATATATACTATAGTCATCTGCAGACAGATCTGTTTCGCTGTATTACAGCTCCTCAGTACGGCTTAGACTCCGTTTGCTTCCTAACCCAGGATTGAAACCCGACAGAATCACTGTCAGTCAACAATTTTACCCCTAGGCCACGAGCATCCAGTAGAAGGAGGCAGGCTTTTTAGCGTGTATAAACATGCCCAATAGCTAGAGTGCTCCAATTCATTATCGAATGAGTGATGTGTATATGCCGGAGTAGCTACTGTTTACGAAACCTTCCACTCTTCCAGAGTGCTCAATCAGGATGTGAGAGCGTAAATACATACATATATATATATATATATATATATATATATAAAAATAGAGAGAGTGAGAGAGAGGGAGGGTGGGTGCAACGGATAAAGTATCATCTAAATTATGCAAAAATGAAAATAGCACTGACATCTCATTGTTACAGATATATTTACTAAAATTACAAAAAATATCTTGAAATGCTAAAGAGTAAATTTATTCCATATAATCACCAATTTTGTAGTAGTTTATAGTCTTCGCATGTTCTAATAATTAATATTCATTGCTCTATTTTTATATTGAGCACTGTTTTAAATTCATTTTTTGAATGTTGCAATTATTTTCTTCATTCTTATTCATTTAGATATATATATATATATATATATATATATATATATATATATATATTATGGAGCGAGGGCAAGAGCAGTAAAATTTGCAGTGTTTCTTTATTGAACACAAATTAATTACAGTAATTTAAAATAGATTAATATTAAATATTGCTTACAGGTTCATGAATGGTTAAATCTTAATTTTGAACTGAGGTAGCTAGGGTGACAGGGAGCATTTGAGTGGCCACAATGATCAATAGACTTAATACTACCAGATATCTTCTTGATGGGTGTACTGAAATTTCTTCTTTACAGACTCAAACCAAAAAGAATTCCTGAATTAAAACAAACAATTTCTCATAAATTTTCTTAAATTAACATAAAAATGTGTCAAGTGGTTTGTAAGAGTGTTGCTTCATATTGAACATGCAGGGGAACATTTTTAACAAGCAAAATAGTTTGTTAATCATAACAAATCATGTTTTGATGTGATAATATTTACAAATTTTCTTAAACTACTGTAGTTTATTTTTGTTCAATTAAAGTTAATACATAAAATAAGACATTACTTTTGTCAAAAACTGTGTGTGTATTTTTGTGTGTTTATATGTGTGCGTGTATAATCAAATTGATAAAGGGAAAAAAACTCCGACATAAGGGGTTTCATCCCTAGAAGGAACTTCTTTTGACTAATAGTGGTTTTTCAATAGAGTCCGTCATATACAAATATATATAGATGTGTGTGTGTGTGTGTGTGTGTGTGTATACAGTGTATATATATATATATATATATATATATATATGAAATGAATTGTTTGAACATTATTTTTTTATCGATACCCATATTTAAGTAGATATTCTGTTTTTTGGTTTTTTTTTTAATTAAACAGTATTATATATTTATATCTACTGGCCTGATTATTTACGATAAATTTTTATTAGAAAAATGTGTGCCATTCAGCAGGATTTGAACCTGCGACCCTTAACTACATAGGGGAAGCTACCATATGATCTGGCAATGTCTTAGACCACTCGACCACAAATGGCCTCCTGTCTAAACGAGGTTTTAATCAAGCCTATATAACACAATTTTCGATTTATCACAACAACCATATCTGATCTGAAATGTATCGTAATGTCAACAAATGTAAACATGTTACAGAAATTAACAAATTTTAACGAAACTTTGGTTATAAACAACCAACTATTTGAAATTAATTGTTTGAACATTATTTTTTATCAATATTTGTATTTAAGTAGATATTCTTTTTTTTTTGTTTTTTTTAATTAAACAGTATTATATATTTATATCTACTGGCCTGATTATTTACGATAAATTTTTATTAGAAAAATGTGTGCCATTCAGCAGGATTTGAACCTGCGACCCTTATCTACATAGGGGAAGCTACCATATGATCTGGCAATGTCTTAGACCGCTCAACCATGAATGGCCTCCATATATATATCAACTATGAACATGGCCACACTGCACTCACTGTTTTGGGAATATAAAAGTTTTCTATGATTCTGCATACATACACAAAACAATTTATATATTCAGTTAAAACCAAAATAACATTAATCCTTGATAATGGCTAAAATGATAGCTGAAAGCACTTGGAGGAATAAAGCATTCGGACAATTTTATAAAATTGATGTTCTGAAAAGAAAAAGGAAAAATCATATAAAAAAAATTAACCATATTAACTTGTCTGTGTTTTTTTTTTTTTCAAAAATCATATCACCCCGAGCAAGGCGGTAATGCCACTGAAGCGCAGGGGGCTACGTAGGAGTGAAAAGATTGGAAAAGAGAGAGCCGGAAACCACATCCTAAGCAGGGAACAAGAGATGAGCCTCTACACCTGTTCAATAGACTTGGGTGGAGTGCGAACCGGGCGATATTTTAACAAAACTTGCATAAAAGAGAGATTGCTGTCTAAGTATGCAATATATATATATATATATATATATATATATATATATATATATATATAATGTCTGAGGAATAAATACAACAAAGGCTGGTTACAAGTTTACATTGAAAATTCTCCAGATATGGGGGAGGCTCAGTTTTAAAGCTTTAAAGTTAATCTATCTTCTCTCCAGATTTAATCAAACTTTACAACAAGACCCTGCCATGATTGATTATTGGTAGGTGTAATCTTAACGATATAAGATACACATATGACACTGTATTGCTGCCTGACTTGGAAAAAAAACTACAGGGCCTTCTAAGTAGAAGAAAACAAGAAAAAAGGACTAACCATCAAATGCAAGACACAAAGAATGGCTATCAGCAAGAGAAAAAACCCAAGATAAGAATTACAAATTGACATCTTGATTTCAGTCACTTTCTCATCACTGTGACATCATCCCTCGGTCTTTTCTGCAAATATTTTCATAGAAATCGTTCTAACTGAATTTTTTCCCCTGATGTCTCAGCTGCATACTTGGGATGAAATAATAAAAAAACAAATCCAGGGTCAACCACATGTTTATATGTTGGCAGAAGCTACATGTAGTGAAGGCTAGGATATGTATTTGACAGCTAGGAGTTGACTTCTTGCAACAACCCACTGATGCACCTGACTTCTCTAATGGACATTGAGTGAAAAATTTATTTTGACATCATTTGCAGTGAGTCACATACTACACTTTTATTTTTTAATAAAATAATGGACTGTAATTTCAATGCAGCATATGTACTAATAAGCATTACAAAGAATTAGCAAGAGTGAAACACAAAATACAAGGGTGAATGAAAAATGTTTCTGGGTACATTTTTTTTTCTGAATTGGATTTTTCTGAATAGGCATTTTTCCTCTTAAATCTACAATGCCGGGATTGATCAATGATTTTCTTATCTACTTTAATAATCCTAAAAAAAAATGAAACTAGAAAAAAAATTCCAAGAAACTTTGATGTCTTTCTTTAAAGATATCCACTAATAAGAGTCAAGAATTGTAGATATTTCTCAGCCAACAGATATACTCTTGTCTGTAGCCAAAGGGTCAAATCCAGTAAATAACAAGGTACCTCACTTTCCACAGTTAATAACAAGGTACCTCACTTTCCTCTGCTAATAGATTTTTATACTCTTTCTCTTGTCCAAATAATCACAACAGGATTCCATTATTAGCATTGAAGCTTATTTTTGAATCCTCTTCAGTTTTATTATTTTATTCCTTTTTAGTTATTCTCCAACCATTTAGATAAAAGCTAGGAATAAAGTATAAGTTCAGAGTCTTGTTGCCATAGCAACAGAACAGTTCATAGTACTTAGTAAGATGAAATGCAAAAGAAAGAAAGTAGCAATATAGATTTTTTATATTTTATTTTATAGATTTCTATTTTATTCACCCATTTTTTTTTTTCAGAAAAAATGTGAGACAAATAAAATATTGTGGTCACTTTTATTAATACTTTTAAAAACACCTTCAAGTTTTCTATTGGTCAGATTTATATTTGATGTATTCTTTTGTGCCTTATGTTGTATCGGTTTGCCAGAGAAATAAGGTAACTGATAATCACAAAGAAAATTGTAATGGAATGTTAACAAGTTAATGCAAAATAAGAAGATAAAATCAGAAAAATGTCATGAAAAAATATGCAACAAGTCGATCATTTTCAATCAGTAGAAATTTTAAAATCTTATCATTTTTTATGAGTGACAGATTGTAGATAGTATGATTTTTTTCTCGTTATGGCCAAATAGGAAAAGTTATTATTTAATCGATAAAAGGGGCAAGAAAGTGTTAGAAAATAATTCAAACATGAACGTAGATTATGTTTTATTTTGAGAGAACAACTGGCTCCAGTAAATAAAGAAATTATGGAAAAAAATGAAACAGAATATAAAGAGAATATGGAATAGAAGAGAGAGATGAGAGAATAAAAAGGATGGTATAAAGAGGAATATAGAACAAATGGAGCAATGATATATATATATCAGTCAGTTAAGTGCCATACTTGATACACACTTAGGCAATCATGTCTCTTTCGAGACATGATTAACTGGGCAGAAGATTTTCCCACAGTCTGAGGTAGACTGGTTGCCAACCAAAGCTATAGAACTCAATCTGTCCTGCTATTTAACTCTTAGCTGGAGGGAGAATAGATGGATTAATACCTTTCCCAAGAGTATTTGTGGGGAAGTGAATGCAACGAATGCAATTGGATTTCTAACTGGGCTTTCCAATCTCTTGTTCTGAGCTGATATCTAATGTACTATGATGAACATTATATAACAGAAAAAGTGAGGTAGGAAAGTATGAAACTAAAAAGAACACAAACGAAAGGTGGGAGAAGAAAAATTGATAGTGAAAAAGGATGGAGAAAAAAAGAGGGTGGGAAGATTAGATAGAAAAGAAAATGAAGAAGATAATGAGAAAGAAGACATGTAAAGAAAAACAACAAGAACAAGAGAAATAGTGTTTACAGCTACAAGAGATAGGAAGCTGTGGAAAGCTATGATCACCTCCATCCTGTAGAAGAAGAAGAAACAAAAAAGAAAAAAAGATCCAGGTCATTTTGAATAATTAAAACTTTATTTGGAATATGGCTGAAAGCAATCAAAGCAAAATAAATATTTTTTAATCATTTGATTGCTAAATACAAGATAAAAGATTGAACCATTCTATTTTTAAGGCACAAAATAAAATAAAAATATTTGATATGGCTAATGATTGTAAATTCTTTTAGACTACTTTTATCATTCACTAGCAGTATAGCCCGGCGTTGCTCGGGTGTAATGAAAACTTTTATATATATATTATCGATTTTCTGCACTATTGTAAGAACTGCAACCTTGAAACTTCTGAATATCGTTTCTTATGTCTTTCTCTATGAGTGTATCAAATTTGATTAAAATCAGACCACTCCTTCTATAACCCGATTTTTTCAATTAACGATTTTTTATATTTATCGGGGGTACCTCAACACAAAACCTAGCTAAGAACACTCACAGACACTTATAGTACAGCTATGTAAATTTTCAAGAAAATCGGTTCAGCTGTTTCGGAGTCTATAGGTAATGGATACACACACACAGACACACACACACACAGACAAAGTTCCATTTATAAATAAGTTTAGATTAGATATCCAATTGTCTTTTGCTATGGCTAACAATTACCTAAAAATAATACAAATCATCTTTAGAATCATATTTTATTATTTACTTGACATGATTTTATGAATGTCTATCCAAGCTTGCTGTCTCATTATTGTTATTTTTAATATAAAATTTCAGCCAACCAAAAGTCACAGTTTAGAATTCCAAAAGAGAACTTTGACAGCCTGCTACTTATTAACACTTGTTTCAAATTATGATCTTAATTTTCATTGCCGTCTGATATTTACATATAGCAATGGAGACTCAGTCAGTTAAGTGCTATACGTGAAACACACTTGGGCGATCATATTTCGAAAGAGACATGACTGACTGGGCAGAAAATTATCCCACAGTAGGTTGCCATTGCTTTCTGCGGTAGATTGGTTGCCAGCCAAGGCTATAGAACCCAATCTGATCTGTTATTAACCCATAACTGGAAGGAAGAGATTGATTAATACCTTTCCCAAGGGTATTTGAGTGTAAGTGAATGCAATGAATTCAACTGGAATTTGAACTCAGCTCCGCGATTTCTTGTTCCGAGCCGATATCCACTGCACCACAACACACATCCACTGCACCACAACGCAATGGAGACCACTTTAAAGAAAAATTATACATTGCTTTTTTTTTTCATCATATCAAATCACGAGTCTCCTAGAAACTGGTCTTTTTACGTACTCCAAAATATGTTGAAAGACACTTAAACAACAGACAAATGAATTCAACTGGACACTGACTTCTTATGATGGTGTTTATATGGAGAATAAATGAGACTATGTCACTGAGGAATCAGCCAATCAGATGCAAAGCTCAGTTGATGGCTGATTATATCAGCTTTGCATAGCATGTGGTAGAGGTGGGGCAGACTAAGGCTTGTCCATTAATGTCATCATTAACACAAATAATGACCAAACTAGGTGAAAATAAGAAAGTTTGCAAGGAATTGTGGGTTTATACATTATCACTAATGACAGGCAACCAAAGTAAAAATTAGTTTTTCAATTGGTTTGTGGATTGTCTTATCAATTAAACTTTGACATGCACTTAATCAATAACAAGCAACAAATATCAAACTAAAACAAATTAACTGTTAAACTAGACAAGTGTTTTGTTACATTTCTATTATTGTCTGTTATTCTTATTTGAGTAGATATTTGACATGGTAGTACTTGCTAGTGACAAATTCAGGTACATATTTAGATAAATAGATTAGAAAGATAGATATATATAAATGCTAGAATATTATATACTAGCAGTATAGCCCGGCGTTGCTCAGGTGTAATGAAAGCTTTAAAACTAATCCATAGTCCTGGAGCTCAGACTCTTTGGACGTTGGCATGAAAGACTAAAAAGCAATAGTTGTTTCCAGTTAAAGCGAAACCGTAGACTGAAAGAAAAATGAATGGATGTAAGTCAAATTTTTATTTTCTGGTATCGATATCAAATGAGTTTTTTTCATCGTAAACTGAATTTTGAAGGCTAAATAAGTCCTCTGAGGAAATGAGTATGATGGCAAAACTATGCATAAATGAAAATAACACTGACATCTCATTTTGATGGATATATTTACGAACATTACACACAAACTCTTTTTGAATCCTCTGCATTATCCCCAGATTGTCACTCAAACACTCTGAAATGTTTGTGTTGGAACTGATGGCACAAATGCCATGCAGTTTCCTAATTTCTAGCAGAGTTAATTGGGTCATGTTCCTTATTTTTACAGTCAGTTAAGTGCCATACGTGATACACACTTTGAGTGATCATGTCTCGAAAGAGACTTGACTGATTGGGCAGAAGATTATCCCGCAATAGGTTGCCATTGCTTTCTGCGGTAGACTGGTTGCCAGCCAAGGCTATAGAACCCAATCTGTCCTATTATTTAACCCATAACTGGAGAGAAGAGATGGATTAATACCTTTCCCAAGGGTATTTATGCGTAAGTGAATGTAAGGGATTCAACTTGAATTTGAACTTGATGACTCAATTTCTCGTTCCGAGTCAATATCCACTGCACCACAGACAATACGTAAATGACCCAACTACACTTTGCAGGAACTTAAAAATAAAAAATGGTGACAATTTACCTACACATTGCACCTTGTATGCATATATCAATCTGTCAATATATATATATATACACACACACACACACACACACACACACACACACACACACAATAGTAAAAGTGGTACTGGTTAGACCAGTAGACGGTTATTTAACAAAGCGCCTTCAAGCACAATCAAAAGAAATGAATATGCAGAGTCAACAGAGCGAGTAAGTGGTGAACATTTCATTCTATTATATATATATAATTCCATCACTAAAAACATTACTTTAGTCTAATGAAGTCCTTCTAGAGGACAAAACATGTTACACAGAAATTTTACACTTTGTCATTCTGTTGCCTAACTGTCTACTCTATGTATAAATACATAGAGTAGATAAAATATTAGAACAGATATATATATATATATATATATATATATATATATATATATTTATGAGATATGCCACATGCCAGTAAGGTTACATAATGATTATAAATTTAGTTGTCTGTTCATATGAATGTGTATGGAAAGATAAAAACAGTATGCAATGTTTGTTAGACTTTGAAATATGAGTAGCATCCATATTGTGCTTTTACAAAAGACTGATCAAAGAAAAGAAGTTTTTCTTATTTCTTATTTATTTCTTATTTATTTATCTAGTTATTTATTTATTTATTTCAAATTATTATTTATTATTATGGTTTATTATTATTAATTATTTTATATATATATTTCTATATATATTTATTTATTGTTTATTTATTTATTATATATTTGTTACTTATTTATTATACTTGATAATTTTCTACTAGCACAGAACCCATAAAAATGACAGAATTTTTTACATCTGGAATGGGACTCCTGCCTAAGATCAGAGTATTGCATGCACTGCTTCTGAACAAAGTTCTTTCTTAGCCTAAGGTCAGAGCTTAGTTTCTGTGTACTCTGTAATATATGATATATATTTATACATATACTAGCAGTATAGCCCGGCTTTGCTCGGGTGTAATGAAAGCTTTAAAACTAATCCATGGTCCTGGAGCTCAGACTCTTTAGACGTTAGCACGAAAGACTAAAAAGCAATAGTTGTTTCCAGTTAAAGCGAAACCATAGCTTGAAAGAAAAATGAATGGATGTAAGTCAAATTTTGATTTCCTGGTATCGATATCAAATGTTTTTTTGTCATAAACTGAATTTTGAAGGCTAAATAAGTCCTCTGAGTAAATGGTATCATGGCTGAGACTAAGAACTACAATTATACCTACTTAGAGCCAAACCCAAAGCAAAAACTAAAATAAAAGGGCTGAAAAACTGATTTTTATCAGACCCAGTAGGATATCGGGGTATCGATTTCCAATATCGGAGTCAAATAAGTCATCCAAGGATAGAACTGCAACCTTGAAACTTCTGAATATCATTTCTTATGTCTTTGTCTATGACTGTATCAAATTTGATTAATATCAGATCACTACTTCTATAACCCGATTTTTTCGATTATCGATTTTCGATATTTATCGGTTGTACCTCGACACAAAACCTAGCTAAGAACACTCGCAGACGCTTATAGTACAACTGTATAAATTTTCAAGAAAATTGGTTCAGCCGTTTCGGAGTCTATAAGTAATGGACACACACACACATACACACACACACACACAGACAAAGTTCCATTTATAAATAAGTTTAGATTTAGATAGATATTTTTAAACATACTCCAAGCTAATGCACAGGGAGTTGCAGTGAGAAAAAAAGTCTGTCTCAAAGATATAAGATGGCACCTGAAACAGCATTTAAACCTTTGGAGATTGTAACTATCAGGGAAGCAAGTAAACAGAAAAGAGTTCCACAGACAAGAAGTGTGAGAAAACTATTAGAGTAGAAGAAACAGTTACATTTTATTATTTCAATGGTAAAAGGGTTGGATCTTGATGCTAATCTAGTAGTACATGTAAATTATACATATAATCTTCTATCTTTGTGACTCCCACCTTTCTCTTATCCTTTCTACAACACCTATATTGTTTTCTTTTCTGTCATCCATCTCCTCTCATTGTAACCCTTGCACACCAGTTGCAATGTTGCCTTGCTTGGGATGAAACGATGATATATATATATATATATATATATATATATATATATATATATATATATATCCTGCATATATACAAGTCTACCATTCGACCCTGCATGGAGTACTGCTGCCATTTATGGTCAGGCACCCCTGCCGCTCACCTCAGTGTTCTCGACAGGCTCCAAAGGAGAGTTAGTAACGTGATACGTGCTGACTTGGCGGCTCGACTACAGCCACTTCCCCACTGACGAAATATGGCCTCCCTTTGTCTGTTCTATAAGTACTTTCGTGGCTTCTGCTCAGACAAACTTAAGTCACTGGTGCCTCCTCAACAGGTATTTACTCGTGCAACCAGAATGGCAACTGGGTCCCACCCATTCACAGTTAGGTTAGCCAAATGCAGACGACAATTCTACTCCTGCAGCTTCTTCTCTCGCACTTCACGCATGTGGAACTTGCTCCCATATTCTTGCTTTCCTGACATCTACAACCTCCAGGAATTTAAATGCAATGTCAATACTCATCTACTAACCACTTGACTCTAGCACTTCCCCCACCCTGTATATCCTTCCCTTTCTCTCCCCGCTTGCAACTGTCATTACACCTGCATTTTCATCTTTCTATTGCTTCTTTCTAATTGGTTTGTAATCCTCTTCTCCCTCCTCTAATTAATTTTCTTTCAGTTATGTAGCCTCCCGCACATCAGTGGCATTTACACCTTGCCCGGGGTGAAATGATTAAAAAAAATATATATATATATAATAACTGAAATGATGATTTTTCAATGTTTTTCAAACATACAATCAGTTATTATAAATAGCCTGAAGATACTGAAAGGTTAAAACCTAGGTTGCGGAAATAACTCATTTCCAAATGAAAAATATTCCAAAGCTCTACAATGTAAATGTATTGAGCACTTTTAAATACAACTGGGCACCTGTCTAATTTAATTATGATCAAAAACTAATTTACATATATATATATATATATATATATATATTATTTGCACTAAAAGTGTACATATATATATATATATATATATATATATATATATATATATATATACTTTTGGTGCAAAAAAATTTGTCACTTAACTGAGCAGTTTCATGCTAACTTTTCTGAATGAAAGCATCATAACAGTGTCTTCACAAAATTTTGAAATCGGCATGAACCTGCTCAGTTATAGTAATACATTTTTTGCACTAAACCTATCAACACTCTATTCCCACCTCAATATCAAGCACTTTATGATAAAATACTTGCTTGTCAAAATACCTTTTATCAGTAGAACTACTGAAAAAGCAACAATCTTGGCACTAAACATTATCATAGCTCAGCCCTATATATATATATATATGTGTGTGTGTGTGTGTGTCCAAATGAATAAGGAACAAATAAAATAATTGCAATGTTCAAAACATTAATTTAAAACAGTGCTCAATATAAAAATAGAGCAATCAATATTTATTATTAATCATACTTTAGAACATGTAGAAACTACAAACTAATACAAAATTGTACATTTTGTTTCAACATTGAAAGAATGTCTTATCAGGTAGTTAATAATGATGGGATGAAACATTTATAGTTTGTACATGTCCAAAACTTATAATTAATAATAAATATATATATATATATATATATATATATATATATATATGTATGTGTATTTGTAAATATACATTGTATTTTATAGGTGAGGACTCCATATTTATCAGTTGTGTTAAAAGTGGGCTTTCCAAAATAAAATCTACTATAAAATGTAGCATTAATCCTGAATAACATTTAAAAGTAAAATTAATCAAAATATTATAAATGGGAACAATGAGGAATATTGTCATCATACTGCATAGCAATTTGTATGTCTATTAATGCTGCACACTCCTCTGTGAAATACAGATCCAGAACCTGACCTTGTTAGGTCTTGCTGCAATGGTTTCTACGGGATGGCATTAATATTCCCACATGTAATCAGTTTTAGATTTAAACTTATTCTTCTTCAAGACTGGTTGACCAGAAATATTGCCCTGGTACTTAGCCCATAGTTGGAGAGAGATGAGATGGATTCATACCTTTCCAAGAATGTTTGCATAAAAGCAAATAACAGATTTTACTGGAATTTACAATCAAAATCCCATTCACACTTCACATGTTGATAATCCCTATGATACATGAACATCCATATATCATTTCAGATAGTATCAAAATACATATCTATGCAAACAACTACTTATAAGCATTGTCATCATAGTCATCTTCATTATTACCTATAAGTTAATCTCACAAACCTCTGGTTTATTAAATTAAAAAGAACAAATTGAATATACATTATCAACACCTATAATTTAAAAAAAAATAATTGAGTTAAAAAAATGGACTATATGTCAAGGACTTTTGTGATTCTATGAAATAAGTGACAAAGTTTATGGACTGAGTATACATACACAGTGCATTGTTGTATAGTGGATATTGGCTCGGAACAAAATATCAGAGAGCTGAGTTTAAATTCCAGTTGAATTTGTTGCATTCACTTACGCACAAATACCACTGAAAAAGGTATAAATCTGTCTCTTCTCCCTCTAGCTATAAGTTAAATATCAGGACTGATTGGGTTCTATTGTCTTGATTGGCAATCAGTCTATCACAGAAATTAATGGCAACCTACTGTGGGAAAATCTTTTATCCAGTCAGTTTTTTTTTTTAATCGTATCACCCCAAGCAAGGTGGTAATGTCACTGATGTGCAGGGGACTACATAAGTGTAAAAAGATTAATTAGAAGAGAGTGAAGAGGAAGACGAACCAGTTAGAAGGGAGCAATAGAAGGAAGAGAATACAGGTGTAATGACAGTTTCAAAGGTGGAGAGAAAGGAAAGGATATACGCAGTGGGGAAAGAACTAGAGTCAAGTGGTTAATAGATGAGTATTGACATTGCATTTAAATTCCTGGAGGTTGTAGCCGTCAGGAAAGCAAGAATATGGGAGCGAGTTTCACAGGCAGGAAGTGCGAGAGAAGAAGCTGCAGGAGTAGAATTGTCATCTGCATTTGGCCAACCTAACTGTGAATGGGTGGGACCCAGTTGCCAATCTGGTTGCATGAGTAAATACCTGTTGAGGAGGCACCAGTGACTTAAGTTCATTCGAGCAGAAGCCATGAAAGTATTTATAGAACAAACAAAGGGAGGCCATATTTCGTCGGTGGTGAAGTGGCTGTAGTCAAGCCACCAGGTCAGTACCTATCACATTACTGATTCTCCTTTGGAGCCTGTCAAGAACACTGAGATGAACAGCAGGGGCGCCTGACCATATATGGCAGCAGTATTCCATGCACGGACAAATGGTTGATTTGTATATATGCAGAATGGATTCAAGCGGAAAAAACATCCTGGCCCGACACGGTGACCCAACCTTCTTAGCAGTGGATTTAGCTAGGGACTCTATGTAGTGTTTCCATTTGAGATCAGAAGAGATGGTAAGGCTGAGGAGGTGCAGTGCATTGCTCTCAGGGAGAATCGCTTGGTCCATGCTTATGGAAGGCAGGAGAGTGTAGATCCCATTCAAGGTCAGCAGCGAGATTATGTTTGTCCACCACGACGGGTTTCTGTCTACTAAAAACAAAGAAGAGAGTACTAGATTGCTATGTGATGTCTGTTCTTCAACATGGCAGCAAATGCTGGACAATATCATCAAAGATGAAGAAAAAAACTTGAAGCAACTGAAATGTGGTTCTACAGAAGGATGCTGTGGATATCATGGAGCAATGATAAGATTTTAGAAAGGATGGAAATGAAAAGGAAATTAATACTGAGCATCAGAAAAAGACAGCTGAAGTTCTTGGGACATTTGATGAGGAAGGAAGGCTTGGAGAATCTGATACTCACAGGTCAGATAGAGGGAAAGAGAGACAGAGGAAAGCAGTGGATAACATATTTGAAGGGCCTGAGCAGGTGAATGGCAGAGCGGGGTTTGGGTGGGCTAACAGGAGAAAGCGTGCTAAGAGCTACCAGGGATACGGAGACGTGGAAGGCCATGATCACCTACATCCTGAAGAGACATGGCACATAGAAGAAGAAGAAGAAATAGCAGAAATATTTTTTGTATGATATTTTGATGCCAAACAAAATATGAAAGAAAAATAGAACAATAAAGATGAGGCTAGTCCAAATGTTATATAAGATGACAGTGCACGTTCTGATGCAAATAAACAATCTGAAAAATAATCTATATAAGTATGCGAGGAAAGATTACACGCCTAGAATTTTTTTTTTTTCTTACTGGAAACTGAAAACACTCACTTAAATAACAAAATGACTGCCCCACCTCTCACTGTCTAGTAATTCTTTTTATTTTCTCTATGAATGGTAATCAACCTTAAAGTCATATCTGACATCAATGAATATCATTTAACTGGCCTAAGTTTATCTTATCAGTCTCATGAATATTGTATTACAGATAGCAATCAAAGTTCAGTTCGATCACAAAGCAAAGCAGGGCATTCTGGACAACTGGATAGTCTTGAATGTATAGTGAAATGAGAAGTCGGTTATAATTTCAGTGTGGTGTTGAGGTAAATTTGAATAATAGAAATATAGCTGCCAAATTATTAAGCATTATATATCAAATGAAGGTACGGTGGAGTAATGGATAGTGGCTCAGATTGAGGAACCAGAAAGCTAAGTTCAAATTCCCATTTGGATCTATTACATTCACTTATGTGCTTGAGAAAGGTATAAATCCATTGCTTCTCTTCCCCACCTATGGGTAAATAGCAGGACAGCCTGGGTTCTATAGCCATGGATGGCAACCTGTCTAGGAGAAGGAAAACTGAATTCAAACCAGCCTTGAGAGGGTTTGTCTCCATCAGGCTATTTTTTTAGCACAAGAAACACCACTTCTACTGCGGCTGCAATACATGTGGTTCCCCTACAACTCTAATGAGTCACAGATTATCTGGATCCATATATCAAATATAGACCCTATTATTGTTGTATGCATGATAAAAAATGGCCGAGTCCTTATATGTGTTTTAGATAATTATAACCTACTATCCTATTGTGAACAGCATCAGATAATAGCAATATTAGCCATTTCCTTATAAGGAAACATTTGACATTCACTGACTGAGCAACTCTCTAATAGCAATATTAGCCATTTCCTTATAAGGAAACATTTGACATTCACTGACTGAGCAACTCTCTAATAGTAATATTAGCCATTTCCTTATAAGGAAGCATTTGACATTCACTGACTGAGCAACTCTCTAATAGTAATATTAGCCATTTCCTTATAAGGAAACATTTGACATTCACTGACTGAGCAACTCTCTAATAGTAATATTAGCCATTTCCTTATAAGGAAGCATTTGACATTCACTGACTGAGCAACTCTCTAATAGCAATATTAGCCATTTCCTTATAAGGAAACATTTGACATTCACTGACTGAGCAGCCAAAACTGCTTTAGTTGAAATTTATGAAAATCTTTCTTTTAAAATGATGTTTTAGGAAAATAGGTTTTTCAAATCCAGTGGCTATCACTCTTTTGAATATTGATAAGGGCTTCCTTCTTAACCTTCTATTTGAAGATCCTGGTTATATCATTTTTTTTCTCTTTTAGTTACATACGTCATCCCTTTTAATTGTTACTGATGTTGGTAATTCACAACTAATATGATTTCTGTTATTTGGTACAGTTCTTTGTTTGGGATTCTGTATAGCCAGCTCACAATATTCAAAGGAGGATTACATAAATAATTTGCAAAATAATTTAGATGCAAAGATTTCATAAGTAACTTGAAATATATTAAAGCAAAAATAATAAGAGTCTTATCTACTTGTCCTTGAGTACACATGATCCAGTGAGTAATGTTAGATCCAGTGACTTGACCTAAGAAGCTGTGAGTTCAGTACCTGGCTACAACAGTAGTGAACAAAAACTTAGAGAGTTGAGTTAAAGGGAGATAACTAAAATACCCAGCAGTGACATGACTCATGGAATAAGAACAAAATACCCAAGTGATAAAAAAAAAGGGTTTGGTTTGAAATTCCAATTACCTGAAGAAGGTCAGAGTGTACAATGGCCAAAACATTGTGAATATGGCAATACAGATCAGGACAGCAGTTTTAATACTGGAAATAATTACAATATCTTATCTCAGAAGTATAGACAAAAATTAAAAATAATAAGGTCAGGTAAAAATGATGTTTATACACTGGATCAAAGTATACCTTAAATATCTGGTTAGTGTTGAACTGTCATTGCCAAAGTCCCTTGCATCTCTATCCAAGATACAATGTCACGATCCTATTTCTACTCTAATACTATTTCTGTGAGAAACATTCTGAGGAGTTCTATTCTTTAGCTCCACTAGTTCAAATTTTTACAGCTAAAACCCATCATCCTATGCCTCATTTCTTCTATATTCCAACTGTAAGGAGGAAGTTCCACTCATAGAACCACTGCTTTGTGGAACAGACTTCTATGTGAATGCTTCCCTGAACACTATAATCTTAACCTCTCCAGGTCTAGAGTTAATCGTTATCTATCCTCCATCTACTCAAAAGCTGCAATTCTTACTTCCTATTCTTACATCCATATCACACAGATTATTCAGTTATCCCTACCTTGAGTAGCTCTTGAGCCTTGTATTGGTCAAACATTAGTAACAAAAATATTTTCTTCAATGTTGGTTACAAAAATAAAGTAATCTGAATATAGTTCTGGAAGTGTTCTTATGACAAAGATATATTTGCATATTTAGTAGATGCATTAAGCATTTTTGAGTTTTTATTTTTTTTTAAATGCCATGTCCTTTCCTGACATAAGTAATCATGATTCTCCACAGGTTCCTTTTTTTTTTAATCTGTGAATTGCCATGTATTCTGGAGGAAAATAGTAAGTAGTTTCTCACTGGTTTTCCTTCACTTACATTGGTTGCCACCTAAGGCTAGAGAGGTCAGTCTACCCTGCTATTTAATCAATAGCTGAAGGGAGAAGACATGGATTCATGACTTTTCTCAAATGCATTAAGTACAAGAGTGAATGCAACAGACACACCCAGAATTTGAACTTGGCTCACCATTTCCATCTTCCACACTGATATCCACTACACTACCAGTGCATCTAAGTCATTTGCTATTTACACATAAAAATTGAATAAAACAACATAAATGTACTAATTAGATGATATTGCTACAATAACAGAGTGCTCAACAGAACAGAATAAGTAAAAAATACAATGACAATAGAAGATAGCCAACAGATTAGATTATAAACAGAATAGGAGCAACAAAACAATGTTGCATTTAAATCAGAAGACCAGACTGTATAAGATATTATAAAAAATAAAAAAGATAAGAAAGCATATTTTTCTTACAAAATTATTTGATTATTCAGGCCAGTAGATATAGATAAATATACCACTTAATTATAAAAAGTATCAAGTATGAGTATCCACTAAAAATAATGTTTAAGCAAATAAATTAATATATATATATATATATATACTTTGATTGAGCACTCTGATTGAGCACTCTGGAAGAGTGGTAGACTTTGTAAACAGTAGCTACTCCCGCATTTACACACCGCTCATTTGATAAAGAATTGGGGCACTCTAGCTATTGGGCGTGTTTATACACGCTAAAAAGCCTGCCTTCTTCTACTGGACGCTCGTGGCCTAGGGGTAGAATCGCTGACTGATGCCAATTCGGTCGAGTTTCAGTCCTAGGTTAGGAAGCGACCGACATCTAAGCTGCACTGACGAGCTGTAATACAGCGAAACAGATCTGTCTACAGATGACTATAGTATATTTGTGTATGCAGGCAGCAAATTTTCTTTTAGACATGTCAGATTAAATAAATTGCACACATTTTGTCTGCTTATCTTTAATAAAATCTGTTCATACTCACAGATAATCTTTTGCATATTATAATTGAAAAATGTAAGAAATGAACTGTAACATTGACAGATGATATTATCATTCATTTCTGAATGTTCCCAAGTACTTTCATCTTCAGGGGTGTGAGCTATGGTAACAAAAAATAACCACAAAACATTGTTGCTAAAAATTGCTGTAAATTTTTTTCTGCCTCAAATATAACGGTTGACAAATTGCTTAGCATTCACTGGAACGTGAAAATTATCCAAAATAGAATTTTTTTATATGTTGTAATGTCATGGTCATGCACCTGTTAAAGCATGAAAAAACTGTTCTTTTTACAAACATTTTAAAACATTACTACAGTATTCATAGCTGATTCTATTAATAGATGGCTTACATTTTTAATGAATATTTCAATTATAATACATGAAAGATTATCCGTGAGTATAAAATAGATTTTATAAAAAATAAGCAGAAACAATGTTTGCAATTTATTTAATCTGACACACACACACACACACACACACACACACACACACACACACACACACACACACATATATATATATTGTCATCCGCCCAAATGTAAAAGAACAAAGAATAAAATTACAATGTCCAAATTATTAATTTAAAAAAGGAATCAATATAAATATAGAGCAATAAATATTTATTATTCAACTTTTACATTAGAACATATAAAAAACTACTACAAAATTGTAGATTTTGTTTCAACATTGATAAAATAATGTCCCATCATTACTATCACTGTTAACTACCTGATGACTTATTGTTTTTTCATATTGCAAAAACAAAATATACAATTTTGTAGTAGTTTTTTACATGTTCTAATGCAACAATTGAATAATATATACATATATATATTGATTATGTAATTACTTAGTTTTTCGTCATAATAAAATTAGACAAGTACACAGTTGTATTAAAAAGTGTTCAATACAATTATATTGTAGAATGTTAGAATATTTTTCATTTGTAAATGAGTTATTACACGACCTAGGTTTCTACCATGTGGTATCTTCAGGTGATTTGCAATAATTGATTTTACCATTTTTTTTAAGAACGCACACATCACGGATTTTTTTGAACACTAACATAACAGGGACTTTTTGAATGTGAAATTTTCATATTTGAAAATTGCACATTCAAAAAATCCCCATTATGTAAGCATTCTTTAAAAAAAGGTAAAATCAGTTATTGCAAATCGCCTGAAGACATCACATGGTAGGAACCTAGGCCACAGTTACAAATTTTAAATATATATATATATATGTATATATATAGTCATCCGCAGACAGATCTGTTTTGCTGTATCACAGCTCATCAGTATGGTTAGACTCCGATGGCTTTTAGCCCAACCAAATTGGCATCAGTCGGCGATTCTACCTCTGGGCTATGGGTATTTGGTATAAGAAGGCAGACATTTTAGCATGTATATTGTGATTATACACGCCCAATAGCCAGAGTGCTCTAATCCATTACTGAATGAGCTACTGTTTTTCAAAGTCTACCATTCTTCCAGAGAGCTCAATCAGGGTGTATAGATAGATAGATAGATAGATAGATAGATAGATAGATAGATATCCTAATCATTTCACCCCAAGTAAGGTGATAATGCCACTAAGATGCAAGGAGTTACTAAGAGTGAAATAAAACAAGATGATGCTAGTGAGGAGAAAAGAATAAAAAGCAAAAGATTGAGGAAGACAAAAGATGGCAATTGATGTTGCATTTAAATTTGGAGGATTGTAGGCAGTTGTGAAGAAGAAAACCAGAAGAGACTGTCACAGGTGAGAAGTACAAGAGAATAGAACTTAGTTATCTCTAACTATTTCAATGAATTAGACCTAGTTGCCAATCTTAAAATGCCCCAAGGAAACCATGTCACAGTTGTGGGAACGTAACTGAAGTTGAGATTCTAGGTCAAGGTCAACAATGTTGGTTTTGATTATGTTGAGAATCTTGAGTTATATAATCAGTGGCACCAGACCAAACTTGACTCCAGTCTTTCTTTCTCATCGATGAGATACAGCTTCCATCTGTCTCTTTTACAAATACTGTCATGGATTCTGCTCTGATGAGCTTAGCTCCTTGGTGCCATTTTTGCATGAATTTACTCAAGCTACTAGACTAGCGGATATGCGTGGTGGTCCAGTGGATATTGGCTTGGAACAAGAAATCAGAGAGCTGAGTTCGAATTTCAGTTGAATTCATTGCATTCACTTATGCGCAAATACCCTTGGGAAAGGTATTAATCCATCTCTTCCTTCCAGTTATGGGTTAAATAACAGGACAGATTGGGTTCTATAGCCTTTGCTGGCAACCAGTCTACCGCAGAAAGCAATGGCAACCTACTGCAGGATAATCTTCTGCCCAGTCAGTCATGTCTCTTTCGAGATATGATCGCCCAAGCGTGTATCACGTATGGCACTTGACTGACTGATTAGACTAGCAACAAGGTCCCACTCTTTTGCTGTGAAAATAACCACAACTTCTACTTTAGTAACTTTGTTTCTCGCACTTCTCGCCTCTGTAACTCCCTTCTATATTCTTGCTTCCCTGATAGCTACAATCTCCAAGAGTTTAAATGCAATATCAACTGTCATCTCTTATCTCCTTAACTCCCATCTATCTTCTCCCTTTACACTTTCCTCACCCACAGTTATCTCCACATCAATGTCCCCATCCATTCTCCAACACCTACTGTGACCTGTTCTCCTCTCTCTTCACTCTCTTATGTAACCCCCTGCACACCAGCAGCACTATTGCCTTGCTTGAGGTGAAATGATTATAAAAAAATAATATTGAATGCATGGATAAATGGTAGATTTATAGATGTGCAAGAAAGATTATAGCAAGAATTGTCTGGTATGACACAGAGAATCAACTTTCCTAGAAGCAAACCTAACAATTGATTCAATATAATTATTCTACCTCAAGTCAGTGAAAAATGTGAAACCAATGAAGAAGAGTTGCTCACCTTAAGATTAGCATCAGCCATGCAGACTTTACATGATGAGGAGAAATACATTGAAAATATTTATTTATATTTATTCTTCTCCAGTATCTTAATTATTTCACATACAATGTGTTATATTGCCGAGATGGCAATACAATACCAGATGGCATCTACTGAAGTATCTACAGCACACTAGCCATGCTAATGGATAATAAGTACAAACAAGACAAACATAAATAAGACAGAATAACAATAATTAGAAAGAGAAAGGAGGTTAAGATGTCAGAGTCACAGAGAGCACAGACCAATAATAATCATCAATGACACTCCGAATTCTTGACTCCTATCAATCTTTATTTATATAGCTATTTCAAACCATAGACCATTCCATATTTGAGAGTGCTAGAGGGGTTTCAGCTGATCTACAAAATAATGCTTATCATAAAGTTTGCTACATTCATAGAATCTGAAAAGTAAATGAAATAAATATGCTTGATAAAACTAGCCACATGATACAACCTACCAACTCAATAGTATCTGTAAAATTTGTTGCAACTACTTCAAACACAATAAAAGATTTAATTAACACAAAACAAAGTAATATCAATCAAAAACTTGGAGCAGGAATTTACAGAATAGACTGTAATGAATGTCAATAAGAAATACATAGGTGAAACATCTAGAAATTTATTTCTGAGTTATCGTAATTATTTTCCTTCGTTCTAGTTGCACTGGTAGCATCCCTTCAAGTAACTCCTGGTGTAAACAAATTGTTGGGACGCCCGCACCTATTTGGCTATAATGGACTATTCCATTACTATGTAAAGTAATGGTGGCATCTACGAAGGAGAGGGTGCCGAGCAGCCGATCGACAAGTCAGTCGTAGACTTCCAGTGACGACGCGGAAGTACCCATTGCTCATACTACCTCTTACGACGGTTGAGACGATTAACCTTTATTCTTGTATTAGATACTAATAACCTTTGTAAATAATATTTTCACGGAATACAACAATTGACCTATTCCTGTTGTTGAGTTATTTATTCTGAATCACGACATAACACAAATGCTGGCTTTTATGGCATCTAGCAAGGTTGCTACACAATTTTTTGGCCACATTGAACATCACCCAGTCTGTACAGATTGAGTCTCTTGTGCACAGCACAGGCAATCAGTTGCACAACAAAATTTAAATAAAAGAATATATGAATACAGAAGGAATCATTTATGAAACAACACTCAATGCATTGGACATTCATGCAATCCTAATTTCAACTTAATGAATACAGTGTTAATTAACAGAAAAATAATTTACTGAGGTGAAAATTTGTCTATATTTCTGAGATGAAATATTATAATTATTAACTATTTACATCATTTGAAGTGTTGGCTTCATTTTTATTGCCACATTCACAATATTTCAGCTATGGTACACTTCAGCCTTCTTCCAAATCTTTCTATATTTCTGAGATGATGTATTATAACTACTTACATTCTTCGGATTGTTAGCTTCATCTTTATTCCCACATTCACGTTTTGGCTGCTGAAGAAGGCTGATGTGAACAATAGCCAAAATGTTGTGAATATGGCAATAAAAACAAGGACAAGAATCCAAACAGTGTAAGCTGAAAATGTATAGAAAGTCCACTAAAGTCTGAGCTTTCCATGATAAATTTACACTCACCTTTATTCAGCATGCCATCTTTCTCAACAAAACTATTGCTATTACAATGTGGGATATTTAAAAACATCACCAAAAAAAAAAAAACAGAAGTAGTAGCAAGGTGAATAAAGTTGGTTGGGTTGTGAAGCTAGTAGCCAAAAATTTTAAATCTAAATTTAAAGCTAAGCATTCCTGCCTTTTCAGCGTTTCTTTCAATATATAATTATCCCCAACCTAAACCCAGGCTTACAACTTATCACATTGAATACACCAGTTCTTGCTTGATTACTGAAGTTAATCAACGATGAGCCTAGTCAGTACTTAGATTGGTGACCGCTTGGGAATACCAGGTGCTGTAAGCGTATAGTGATGGATGTGCGTTATGGTGCAGTGGATATCGGCTTGGAAAGAGAAATCGGTAAGCCGAGTTCAAATTCCAGTTGAATACCTTGCATTCACTTAAGCACTGGTACCCTTGGGAAAGGTATTAATCCATCCTTTCCTTCCAGTTATGGGTTAAATAACAAGGGTAGAACTTGGGGACCCTGCCCTTAAAAACAAATCCCAATGAATCTTGATACTCGAAAAGAAAAAAGTATTACTAGACACAAAACTTATATAAAAAACAAGAATAAATTGTTGAAAGAAAAAGGTATTACCAGCAATAAATAAATAAAGTTCAGTTGGCAATAAATGACCCGCCGAGGTTGATTTCCCATAAAAACAAAACAACCAACCAACCAACCTAAACCCTATCAATCCTCATGGGGCATAGGCCATCAACAGTATTTTTTTTACAGGTAAGAATGTTGACCCTACGCAAAGCCATTTATCCTCTGGACAAGGTAGACCGGTTGCTAACCAAGGCAATAGAGCCCAATCTATTCTGCTATTAAATCCATAGCTGGAGGGAGAAGAGCTGGATTAATACTTTTCCCAAGGGTATTTGCATGTAAGTGAATACAATGAATTCAACAGGTATTTGAACTCAGCTCTCTGATTTCTCATTCTGGGCTGATAGCCATTGCACCACAATGCACATCCATGTATAATTATAACTAACATTTATTTGTATTTTGTTCCCTCCCTATATATGAGTCCATCAGTAAAAAACATTATGTAGTCTAAGTCCTTTTCAGAGAAAACACTTCAGATAGAATGTTTTTAACATTTTGTCATTCAATTACCCATCATTTTTCTGATAATTAAGATTTATATATATATATATATATATATATATATATATATATTGACGAATGTGCATTCACTTACGCACTGGTACCCTTGGGAAAGGTATTAATCCGTCCCTTCCCTCCAGTTATGGGTTAAATATCTGAGGTCTGTTGTTCATGCCATCTGTGACAGATGTCTGCACCAATTGTTTGTTATCAGCAGTTCCGAAAAGTGTGGATGGTGCTATACAAGCCTTCACCAATTTAAACATTTCTTTGTGGGGTAGTCTGTGTTAGACGCTCATATGTTGAAATTGATGGGAGAGTCCATAATATATATATATATATATAAAAACTTATTTATAAATGGAACTTTGTCTATGTGTGTGTGTGTGTGTGTGTGTCTGTTACCTATAGACTCCGAAACGGCTGAACCGATTTTCTTGAAAATTTACACAGTTGTACTATAAGTGTCTGCGAGTGTTCTTGGCTAGGTTTTGTGTCAAGGTACACCCGATAAATATTGAAAATTGATAATCGAAAAAAATCGGGTTATAGAAGGAGTGGTCCGATTTTAATCAAATTTGATACACTCATAGACAAAGACATAAGAAACAATATTCAAAAGTTTCAAGGCTGCAGTTCTTACAATAGTGCAGAAAATTTGATATAGATACCAGGAAATCAAAATTTGACTTACATCCATTCATTTTTCTTTCAGTCTACGGTTTCACTTTAACTGGAAACAACTATTGCTTTTTAGTCTTTCATGTCAATGTCCAAAGAGTCTGAGCTCCAGGACCATGGATTCATTTTAAAGCTTTCATTATACCCAAACAATACTGCTAATATATATATATATATATATATATATATATATATATATATATATATCAAACAATTTTATGCAATTTGGTAGATATTCAATTTTCATTGTTACAGTTAAATGCAAATCACAGTTGATAGTTTTACATATAAAATTTATCTACAATCGCTCTGTATACATGCACCTGATGACATGACTTCTGTTACTAGAAAAAAAAATAAATAAAATAAAAAATTATAGTTTAGGACATTTTTGAAGCAGCCACTCCTTTCACTTACTCATCAACAATGCCATAATGCATTAAGATGTCATGGAGAAATATACAAAGCAGACAAAGGAAGCAGAAACTAAAAAAGACAGACTTAGAAAAAGTCTGATAAAAAAAAGCAAAAACCAAAAAAGCAGCTGATATCTCACAACTGCTAAACCATATCACCAGAAGTAGATACCTGCTAGATGCTTTTGAATAAAGAAAAGTTAGAATAAAATGAATAATTTTAGATTATTCAAATCCATTCTTTGCTATGCATTAATTGTGAACTTACTACTTACTAGTACAGAGTACAGTTAACATTTCAGCATCCCTTGTAAATGCTGAATTTTAAAAATAAAATTATATACACCCTTGTGCAAATTAATTGCAACGACTGCTTTAGTTTTTTTCTTTCACCATACTGTCAGTTGCAAACCGACTGAAGTGACAGGGTGTAGTCGATCTCTATTTTGTTCCACCTATTCGGTCATTTGCAGTGGTGTGCAGTAATATGAGCATATGTATATATATATATATATTCTAGACATATTCTATTAAATATAAGAGACAATGAATGTCTATTATGTTTAATCATGAGCCGTTCTAAACGTCGTATTTTTGCTTTAATTTCAGTTGAAAATAAAGACAAAAATTCTCCAACATTTGGATAATTATTTATTGGTTTTCTTCTAAGCTTTCGGCTCACATGAGCCATCTTCAGAGAGGTAGTTTAAACTGAAATATTATAAAATCCACCATCACCGACGATTTTATTTTGTGTTGACATAAAACTCCGCTTGGCAATGGCAATAGTTACCAAAAATAATAAACGCAGTTCTTAAGTTTGCGATGCGGTTTTATGACGTCACACCGCGGGATAGCGCGAAATGACAACAAAACCATCTAGTCAAATGCAATGTAATATGTTATTTCCTGTTTTAAAGTTGATTTTATTGAGTGTTGGTTGTTTTGATTTGATGTACATGGCCTCCAATATCTGCAGGTTCCTCTTACTGTGTGTATGAGTAAGGATCACCGTATTGTTGACCAAAATCTGTCTGATATTACCTATGATATATATATATATAATCATTCACAGACAGTCCTGTTTTGCTGTATCACAGCTCATTCGTACGGTTAAACATCTGATTGCTTCTAGTCAGGATTGATACCCAACTGAATTGACATCAGTCGGCAAATCTACCTCTGATTTATGGGCCCTTGGTTGAAGAAGGTGGACTTTATCATGTTATATACAATGTAAACACATACCAGTATATATATATATATATATATATATATATATATATACACTAACAAAACAGCAAGATCGCCAAGACTGACCGCGGTTTTCGCACAACGGCTCGGCCCTGACGAGCCGTTGTGCGAAACCGCGGTCGGTCTTGGCAAATCTTGCTATTTTGTTAGTGTGTTTGCTCTGCGTTACTGCCTTCTAGTTAAATACTTTTCGGTTGTGTGTATCGAGCACTTTTCTTTTCTGGTTGTTTGTTCCGTTAGAGGGTTTTTTTTCTTTTTACTGGGAGGAACCGTATGTATTGTCGGTCCCACGCAGTTTTCTTTTTTTCCCCCTCTTTGCCCAAAGCTTTATAGCCGAGGGCAATAACGGATTTAGATTCTGCTGGTCATTCATAGTCTTAGAAAGTCCCTTCTATAAAATTTTGAGATTAGAATACACGCAGAGTCGGTTTAATAATTATTATTATTATTATTATTATTATTATTATTATTATTATTATTATATATATATATATATAGTCATTCGCAGACAGATCTGTTTTGCTGTATCACAGCTCACCAGTACGACTAGACTCCAATTGCTTTTAACCCAGGTTTGAAACCCGACTGAATTGGGTCAGTCAGCGATTCTACCTCTGAGCTATGGGCACTCGGTAGAAGAAGGCAGTCTTTTTAGCGTGTATATTATCATTATACATGCCCAATAGCTGAGAGTGTTCTAATTCATTGCTGAATGAATGATGTAAATTTACTAGAGTAGCTACTGTTTTTCAAAGTCTACTATTCTTCCAGAGTGCTCAATCAGGGTGTGAGAGCATAAATATATATATATATATATATATACCTTTGTGCAAATTAATTGAAACAACTATTTTAGTTTCCTTTCTTTAACTATACGTTCAGTTTTAGATCCACCTGAATTACATTTCCATTTTTTCCTCAGATTAGCTCATTTGCAGTAATGTGCATTAATATGAATTTATTTTCCAGGTGTATGATGAAGTTTATTTGGCCTTCAAAATATTGCATCATCCATGATTGCATCAGATCTTTTATGACACCCAGGCACTATTGTTTTGATTGTCAAAAAGTGTAACGCTGCATGAACACACTGGCAAGTCTTACAGAGATATCACAGATATTGTTGGTGCCAGCCTTTCAACTCTCAGTTGTGTCATCAAGGTGAAGAAACAAACTGGATCCATCAGTCCAAAATGTCAAGGAAAATATGGTTGGAAGAGAAAAACACAACCAAGAGATGACATATATGATCAGGGAAAGTGTGAAAGATCCCAAGAAGACATTATTTGTTTTGTTTCAATTAATTTGGTGAGCAAAAAATTCCAAAACCACTGAGTTGTGATTTTCTAAGCACAGCTTAGATGTGACACAAGACCAAAAGTATTGGGTGCCCAGTGAGGATTGAACTCACTACACAGACATAACTGTTCTAGCTAGACAAGGTAGCTAACTATTTAATTACATCAAGGTATAAAACCACTGAGTTGACCACTGATAAATATTGTGAATTTGCATTATTTGCTAAAAAAACTGAAGTACTACTAATATTAAATCAACAAACATAAAAAATAGACAAGCTTTTGACAGTTTAATTAAATTTTGCAAATTATAGTATGATGGTACTAGGTGTTTCCATTGTTTTGTCCATCCTTCTATATATATATATATATATATAAACGAGATTATAATTATGCTCACCTCGAAAACCTTCCTCGAAAACTATCAAATGAAGGAAAAAATGGTTGTAAAAAACATTAAAGAGCTTCGGGCATGAAAGTCAGTCAAAAGTGTTCAGACCGAAATCAGCACGAAGCCCAAAGAAAAAACCCAATACAAGTAATCATCTAACAGAAAGCGCTCAATACAAAGGTAGAGCAAACTAAATAGCACCTAATGAGCCAGACGAACCTACCTAGGTTTCACCTAAACAGATCGTCAGAGAAAGCTGGCAAGCTATTTATATATATATATTATTTTCTGTTTTTAAACGAGTTATTCCGCTACCCAGGTTTCTACCATGAGTGGTGTCTTCAGCCGATTTTCAATAAGTTATTGTTTGAATTCAGTTCTATATAATATTAAATCCATCTTTAAAAAAGTTATTTTTATCAGTTAGATAAAATATGGCTGATGCAGTGATGATTGATATAATTTGGAAGCAACATTTTTTTTGTTTTTTTTTGTTTTTTTTTAATCATTTCACCCCGAGCAAGGCAGAAACGCCACTGATGTGCAGGGGGTTACATAAATGTAAAAAGATTAATTAGAAAAGAGTGAGGAGTACAAGCTAGTTAGAAAGGAACAATAGAAAGCTGAGAAAGCAGGTGCAATGACAGATACATAGACGGAGAGAAAGTGAAGGTTATACAGGGGAGGGGAGAGAGCTAGAGTCCAGTGGTTAGTAGATGAGTATTAACTTTGCATTTAAATTTCTGGAGGTTGTAGCCGTCAGGAAAGCAAGAATACGGGAGTGAGTTCCACAGGCGGGAAGTGTGAGAGAGGAAGCTGCAGGAGTAGAATTGTTGTCTGCATTTGGCTAACCTGACTGTGAATGGGTGGAACCCAGTTGCCAGTCTGGTTGCACGGGTAAACACCTGTTGAGGAGGCATCAGTGACTTAAGCTCATCCAAGCAGAAGCCATGAAAATATTTATAGAAGAGACAGAGGGAGGCCACATTTCGCCGATGGGAAAGTGGCTGCAGTCGAGTCGCCAGATCAGTACCTATCACATTACAGACTCTCCTTTGGAGCTTGTCAAGAACACTGAGGAGAATGGCAGGGGCACCTGACCATAAATGGCAGCAGTACTCCATGCACGGACGGATGGTTGACTTGTATATATGCAGGATGGATTCAGGTGGAAAAAACATCCTGGATCGACATAGTGACCCAATCTTCTTAGCAATAGATTTTGCTATGGATTCAATATAGTGGTTATTGCTTGAGACAAGTGTTGGCAGTCTATTAATCAACTGAAAACAGAGTGATACCAATTGATGTCTTTACAGTGAAATTAAAATATTGTTGTACTGTTAAGACTCATATTATATCAAGAGTTTGTATGAATAGACCTGATCATTTTTGTTATATTTTGTGAAAAATTTGTGTGAACATTCAAAATATAGAAGATTTTACTTAAAAAGTCATATTACGCTTACTTTAGAATAAATCTTGAAGACCATGGAAAATTGTGAGTCTAACATATTGTCTGTGTTGAGGAACAACACAATGAGCAAAAGGTAAAAATAAAATATCTTGTTTCTGGAATTCCAATGATATAAAACCAAATGTCATAATAATGACTGCGATTTTTTGTTCAAACAAAATCCAAAGATACAAAAAAAAGAATCAGAGAGAAATTGCTTATCTTAATCTTCCATCAGCAAAAAAAAGTAAAAAAATAAAAATTATACCATCCGGGTCTGATCTATCAATCTCTAATCAACCTGTGAATTTTGATTATGTAGTAATTCACACAAAGGAAGAAGGAAGAAATTACTTCAAAAGATGAAGATTTTGTCCCAACAAAATACCCAGACAATGATCTGCAGCCATTCTCTCAGGATGAACTTCAAGATTTAATGAGAGACTTCAGTTTCCTCAAAGATGCCACAGAGATCTTAGAAGTCCAGATTAAAAGAAAACGTTTATATCCAGAAGAAAAATTTTCTTTGTACTGAAATAAGATGTGTGTTGTGGTGCAGTGTATATCGACTCAGAAAGACGAATCGGGGTGTGTTCAAATTCCAGTTAAACTCCTTGCATTCACTTACACACAAATACCCTTGGGAAAGGTATTAATCCATCTCTTCCCTCCAGTTATGGGTTAAATAATAGGACAGATTGGGTTCTATAGCCTTGGCTGGCAACCAGGCTACTGCAGAAAGCAATGGCAACCTACTGTGGGATAATCTTCTGCCCAGTCAGTCATGTCTCTTTTGAGACATGATCATCCAAAGTGTGTATCACATATGGCACTTAACTGACTGACTGAACTATATATTAGGCAAATAGAGAAAAGGATTTTGTACTATAGTCCAACAAAGATGTATCCCTGTTTGTTTTTTTATTGATATAAGTGGCCCTAGCACAGAAATTTGGCACAAATTACAATTCAAAAGAATGGAGACTATTTATAGATTAATCTAAAAGAAGTCTGAAAGGAATCATTCTTCATAATGGTAATAAATGTGCATCAATCTGTTGCTTTTGTGTATTTAAAAGAGACAGCAAAATTTGGCAAATGTTCTTGGGAAAATCTACTACAGGGTGCGATGGATAAATTGTTGCCATTTCATATTTTTAATTTCACACATTTTATACTTTTAATTTCACAGTATTGTAGGATCAGTTTGGCACCATATGAGAGTAAAAGAGCACCACAATGCAATTCATTCTGTCAGAAACTCGAAAATGGTATGCTGTACAGCTTGGCATTCCATCGGAAGCTTCAATGCGAATATGTCAGTGTGTTTTGGTGTCAATCTGAGGACAGTGCAGAGGATTTGAAAAGAGTTGGACAAGTCTAATTACAAAGGTGTATGTTTTGTTGATCAATAGTGATGGCGATATTGTACCTTCATTCATCTTCTTACGGTCCTCAGACTCAACACCTGGGCCATCATAAAGAACTTTGAGGAGGTAGAGCTACCCTGGGTGAAGAGGGTGGCTGCTGGAAGACCCTATGTCTGGCAACAGGATTCTGCACCATGCCACACAAGCATTAGAACCCAGTCATGGCTGTTAGATAATTTCTGCGACAACATTACATCTGGTCACCTATCTTCTCAGACTGCAATCCTTTTGATTGTTATGTATGGGGCAAAGTTGAGCAAGAGACCCAAACAACTCCTTGTAAAACCAAAGATGAACTGAAGGCAAGGATTTTGTCAGCATTCACCAACTTAAACAAGGAGATCATCCAGAAGAGATGCAGGAGATTCCAAAGTCCAAATAAAGGAGGATGTTTTTTTATTAAGTTTTCATAAGTACAGACCAGTAGGTGAAATAAATACTGTTTAAAGTAAATGGAGTGTCTACTCCATATATTAAAATAAAATGTTTGATTTGATAAAAATAAGTTGGTTTTTAAAAAAGTGTGTGTGTGTGTGTGTGTGTGTGAGAGAGAGAGAGAGAGAGAGAGAGAGAGAGAGATGACTTAATGTTTTCAGGTTTTAATATTGGAGAGCCAAGTTCAAATTGCTATTGAGTTTGTTACATTCACCTACATGTATGCCAATACCTTTGGGAAAGTTAAAAATGATTCTATTCTCCAGCCCCCAGTAACAGGATAGACTGAGTTTTATAGCATTGGTGACAACAGGTCTAGGAGAAGGACAACTCTAAGTTCAAAACTTCTAATCATTGGCTAAATAGCATCACCAACCTGCAATTGACCAAGCATGGTGAGTATGGCTACACTCCTGAAAATATCAGGTCAGTCAAGGAGAAATTCCTCCTCATTGGTTTTGGATATATACACATGAAGATTTATCAATAAGTCTAAAACCTGACATGCAATTATCAGCCTAAAACTAAGTCTAAAACCTGACATGCAATTATCAGCCTAAAACTAAGTCTAAAACCTGACATGCAATTATCAGCCTAAAACTAAGTCTAAAACCTGACATGCAATTATCAGCCTAAAACTAAGTCTAAAACCTGACATGCAATTATCAGCCTAAAACTAAGTCTAAAACCTGACATGCAATTATCAGCCTAAAACTAAGTCTAAAACCTGACATGCAATTATCAGCCTAAAACTAAGCTAAACTTTTAATTGCATATTTTATGCATGAGTTTAATATTCACCACTGAATTAAGTGCATTAATAAGAAAGGAGATCATGTTGATAAATCAGTATTTGTTGTTTGCAGTAAATACTTCTTTCATCAATATTTTTTTGACTTGTTAGCTTATTTACATAGAGTTATTTGTTTGATTTTTTTAAATTATAGAACACAGGATTTAGTTGTGAAATTCAAAGAAGAATCTGTAATGTTATTAATCCTGACCTGGTGTCCTGGCTTACTTTCCCATCATCGTAATGTCGCTTCCCTGTGCCTTTTCTGTAAATACTTTCATGTGAAATGTCCTGATGAACGATCCTCTATAGTAACTAGACTTTATAAATTTAAGCACATTACTAGATTGGATTATTTTACAGTTGAACTGACTAAATGTAACCATAAATTCTATACTAATAGCTTCTTGCACTTTTCACTTGTGGAACTGTCTTCTGCTTTTTTGCTTTCCAGTCAACTTTGAGCATCAAAAATTTAAATGCAATGTCAATTGCTATCTTCTATCTTAATTTCTGTTCTTTTATTGTTCCCACTCAATAATGTTTTTTATATCCTTTTGCCCTCAGTAAAACCATGTGCATTAGTGACTCTGTAGCCTTGGTTGGGGTGAAATGATTAAAAAAGGTTTTGTCAAACTTACATTAGTTCTAGTGACATTTTTTTCTAGTGGACATTTAACATTCATCAAACCAATGATAAACCGATGATACTCAAAAAATTCAAGTTTTTAATTAATGACACTTATTACCATAAATTTACAAGGGAAAAAATTTATAACTTCAAAGATTTTCTCTTGAACAAGGTATCATGTACTCATAAAATATAAAATTATAAATTTTCATCTTCTGTCATAGAATTTTACTGCATAATGAATTCCTTCAACTACTTTTTAGATAACCAGCATAATTTTCCATCTTGGTGAATTTGCCTATCAATGCAATGGTGGGTGGTGTAATCCATTTTTATACAGTATCCTAGCAACATATCAGGAGATGTCAGCACTGGCTATTGCCAAGTCTGGAGAAGCTTGTCCTAGATTGTGTCTGAATGGATTACAATGTTCTACTCTGATATATCTCAGATTCAACAGGATGGGTTTCAGAACTTCATTTTAAACATCAATCATTAAACCATGTTATTTTGCTTTCACTGTTCATAGCATTAACAGCTCAGACAAAAGAATCCTGTCTATCTGACATTATAATTTCCTTTGTCTTAGACAAAGTCATTGGTGGGCTTCAATTTTTTGGGAGGAATGAATTCTCTCTTCATTTCATCCAAAATTTTTATTTTATGAAATTAGGAACTACTGTATTGGCTGGCCTGTTGGCAGTGGATTATTTCCAAAACAATACACCAAAACTTCCCCTGCATCCAATGCAGTAGTAACATGAATGAGAGGGACATGAAGACCATGAAAAAAGTGGGGTTCCCCAGGATTCGGTGCCCACATAGAGCTCAGCTCTGAAACTAGAACTCCTGGAAGTGAACCAAGAGGATATCAATAAAAATATGCCTGAAAAAATCATCCAGAAAAAAAAAATGTAATTGCACAATATTTTGCTGTTTGTTTTGTAGAAATACCAGATTTTGCAGAAATATTTGCTTTGACTGGTATATTGTTGCTTGCTTTGTGTGTATTTTTTTGATATACAGGTATTGGAATATGGTTTTCTGTATGTATGGTATGGAACTTCATTTACCAACAAGTACCTTATTTCCATTTTTTACCTAACCTCATGGGTACCAGTGTTCACTGATACCAATAGATTTCTTTGCAGCTATTATGAAATTACTGTATGTACAGATGTTGCTTCTTGAAAAACAAGTAAAACAATTTCAGCAAATATATGATAAAATGTACTAAAGTTCTTTTCTCCAAAACAACATTTTGACAACTAAAAATTACTTCACATCTTTTTTAAGATCCTTCACCCTAAGCAAGGCAGGACTGCCACTACTGCACAGGGGGTTATAGTGAAAAAAATAAAAAAGACTGGACACAGTGGGTATTGAAGAAAGGATAAAAAAAATAGATGGGATTTAAGGAAATAAAAGATGGCAAGTAACATTGCATTTAATTTTTTTAAGATTGTAGCTGTCAAGGAAGCAAGTAAATGGAAAGAAGTTCCACAGGTGGGAAGTGTGAGAAAAGAAACTATTACAATAGAAGAGGGAGTTACATTTAACTATTTCAATGGAAAAATAATGCCAGTCTAGTAACATGCTTAAATTCATGTGGTTTATTTAAAAAAGTACCATTAGTATAATTTGTACTAATACTGTAAGTGTTTCTTCATGATTAGTAAGAATGCTGTAAAAGGTAAGTTTATAATTTATTTTTTTAATTGTGATGCATACATTTTTTTTCTAAATATTCCATGCCAAAATCTGGGTGCATCTAATAGACCAACAAATATGGTAGTTATTTCTTTGTTCCTATTTTTTTTACATCTTTTCCTTCTATGTGCCTTGTCAATTCTGGATGTTATACAAGCATGGCTCTCCACAATTTCCTTTCCTTTGTAGCTGTCAGTAAATTTTGTCTTTTTCTTATCTCTTCTAAACCCTGTACTGCATTCCATTTACACAGGCTTTTTAGGTAGGTTATGCACTGTTTTTCTCCATCCCTCTTGCCTTCAATCTGTCCTGTGAGTATCAAATTTTCCAAGCCCTCTTTCCTCATTACGTGATCTAGAAATTTCAACTATCTCTTTCTGATGTTAATCAAAAAGTGTCCTTTTTCTTTCCATTTTCTCTAATAACTTAATTGTTGATTATATATTTGGTCCATGGTTTTCTCAGCATCCTTCTGTAGAACCACATAGTAACATACATATTTTGTATTTCTTTTTTTCCTACAGAATAAATTGTCATAAAACTAAGGATTTACACAAAACTAAATGTTGCATTTCATGTCATCTCTGCCTTCAATTCTTCAGATTCCAACACAACAACAACTGCATCAAAGAATAATTTTTTTTTAGATCCTTTTATTTTATGAAGGCCAGTAATGATATGAATACAAAAGACTTGATCAAACTTGACCTGGAATGACCGATTCCACATTCCACACTCCACACCAATGACTATTATCATCATCATTTATCCATCACACCTAATGGTGCATAGGGCAGCAACTCTTTTGTTGCTGTAACAAACTGTTTTTTTACGGGGCAGGGTTGTTAGCCCTGCACCCAACCCCCAAACCTGGAGGATCGGTGGACCATTCTTGGTCCTTACGTTTACAGCACCTGGTATTCCCAAATGGTCACTCATCTAAGTACTGACTAGGCTCAATGTTGCTTAACTTCGGTGATCGGATGGGAACCGGTGCATTCAACACGATATAGCCGTAGACAATGACTATTATACCACCTGTATATCTAGATAAAAATACAATATTAAATAAAAAAATTGATCATTTTGAGTTCTTATGCTTAGACATATTCTTCAACAGCTTACCAAGAGGAGGCAATATATATACATTGTTTAGTTGTGGAATTCTAATTTTTAAGAATGGGTTCTCTTTTGTCAATGAAATTAGTAACCAGCTCTTGCTCGTTCATTATTTCTTCTGTTTTCGTTTTTTTGTTTTTTGTTTTTGTTATCTTCTCACTACTTGGTTACAACTTGGTTATGGATGTGCATTGTGGTGCATTGGATATCAGCTCGAAACGACAAATCAGGGAGCTGAGTTTGAATTCCAGTTAAATTCCTTGCATTCACTTATGCACAAATACCCTTGGGAAAGGTATTAATCTGTCTCTCCCCTCCACTTATGGGTTAAACAATAGGACAGATTGGGTTCTATAGCCCTGGCTGGCAACCTACTGCAGGATAATCTTCTGCCCAGTCAGTCATGTCTCTTTCGAGACATGATCACCTAAAGTGTGTATTAAGTATGGCACTTAACTGACTGACTGACTCAGTTACTATTATCAAGGCAAATGTTCTAATGAGCTACATTCCTTAGTCCCACCCTGCCATGTTCAATGTATAAAATCATCCCCATTCCTATTGTCTTTCTTTGGTAAAGGTCAAATTCCACTCAGACAGATTTTCCTCCAGAAGTGTTACTTTGTGGAACAAACTCCTGAGAGAATGCTTCCCTGACAACTACAATCTTAATCACTTCAAGGTCAGGTTCAACTAATATCTATCCTACATATCCCCATGATATGTGGATACTTCAACAGGGTGTAATGGTTAACAAGCTTGTCTTGCTAGATCAATTACAACTGAATAGTGAATTCAATCCTAACTTGATGTCCCATACTTTCGGTCTTGTCCCACATCTAAGTTATGCTTAGAAAATCATTTTGGGAATCTCAGAGTAGAGTAATGGTTAGCAAGCCTACCTCGTTAGAATATATTACAACTAATGAGTTTGATCCTCACTTGGTACCCAATACTTTCAACTTTGTACCACATCTAAGCAGTGCTTTGAAAATCAACTATCCCCATAATATGTACTTTTTCCGTCTCCCTTCTACCATTACAACAATCTTACTTAGTGGCCCTTGGGCGTTGTATTGAGTGAACTAAAGCTAAAAATAAAGAAAACTCAAAATATAATTAATATATATATATATATAGTCATCTGCAGACAGATCTGTTTTGCTGTATCACAGCTCATCAGTACGGTTAGACATCTGATTGCTTTTACCCAGGATTGAAACCTGACCAAATTGGTGTCAGTTGGCAATTCTACCCCTGAGCTATGAGTGCTTGGTAGACATTTAGCATATCATGTATCATACACCAGTAGTTAGAGTGCTCTAATTCATTACTGAATGAGCGATATATATATGTATACATTTTTTAAATGACTGACCAGAAAGATTTTATTAATATTTAATTTAATTTTTCCAGTATTTTTACATGTTTCACTTTTGCTGGAGATAAGGAGTGTAAAAATGTTCCATAATTTTCGACTTTCTAAGCACTTTCAGCCACTTCACTGGCTATTTTCAAGAATGTAATTTTTCCGATGTTGTTATTATGTCCTCATTACCTTACAGTCAAACATGAGGACATAATAACAACATCCGAAAAATAACATAGTTATTAATCTCATGAGCACGCAGATATGATTTTTACAAATGGTCTCATGAATGGCATAGACTCAAGGCTGCACAGCTGTATGAAATTTTGTTTCCATTCTGAAAGCAGCCAAGTCGTCCAACTTTTACTGCTGTTTAGCATTATTTTTAGTCATTTCAGCCAAAGCAAGGCAGTTGTACTGCCACTGTTGCACAGGGGGTTACATAGGGGGAAAGTGATGAGAAAGAGGAGTAGAGAATGCAGATGTGATGGCTGTGGGGTGGATGGAGAAAAGAGCTTGAGAGAAAGGATGCAAGTTAGTGAGAAAAGAGATGACTATTGACCTTACATTTAAATTCTTGGAGATTGTAGCTGTTGGGGAAGCAAGAATACAGAATGGAATTCCACAGACAGGAAGTGTGAGAAAAGAAGCTGTTAGAGTAGAAATTGAAGTTATATTTTATCGGTTTCACTGTAAAAGGGTGGGACCTAGTTGCTAGTCTAGTAGCTCGAGTAAATTCATACATAGGGGTCACCAGTGAGCTAAGTTCATCAGATGAACACATTTTACAGGCTGTCAGAGATGGTCCAGGTATAAGTGAAGTGGCCCTAACATCTGGTACTGCATGGAGAGTACTTCAAGAGCAGCTACTGTATCCATATCATCTGCAATGTGTACAGGGTTTTTCACCCTCTGATCACTCACCATGGGAGAACCTTTGTCAATGGTTTATTGTACATACTGCCCATCTGTTGTTTGTCTTTTCAGTTTTGTTTAGAGATGAGGCAGCATTTGGAAGAGATGGAATAACAAATTTACACAACCAGCATTTGTAGGTGGATCAAAAATCCACAATTTTTATCCAATTCTCACCAAACTTCATACAAATATTCTTTGGGCTGAGTCTGAGCTAAGGGGCCATGGATTAGTTTTAAAGCTTTCATTACACCTGAGCAATGCTGGATTATACTGCTAGTAAAGTCTAAAAATAAACTGGTGGCCATATGGTTATTGTTAGCATTTCAGACTTGAAACTATGGTTCACATTTCACCATAGTCAGTTTACTGAAGAGGTGACTTCTTGATAATGTTGGCCTGGAGAGATGAGTGGTGCTGAAATCATCTCCCCAGGCCAACATTATCAAGAAGTCACCTCTTGTGGATTTGTATAAAGGACATACAGACAGATAAACAGACACACACAAACATCTTGCCTTTTATATGTATATATTATTGATTTTCTGCACTATTGTAAGAACTGCAACCTTGAAGCTTCTGAATATCGTTTCTTATGTCTTTGTCTGTGAGTGTATCAAATTTGATTAAAATCGGACCACTCCTATAACCCAATCTTTTCAATTATCAATTTTCTATATTTCTCGGGGGTACCTCGACACAAAACCTAGCTAAGAACACTCGCAAACGCTTATAGTACAACTGTGCAAATTTTCAAGAAAATCAGTTCAGCCATTTCAAAGTTTATAGTTACAGACACACAGACACACACACACACACACACACACACACACAAAGTTCCATTTATAAATAAGTTTAGATTAAATTAGATAGATAAATCTTACTATACAGTTCTTAAACAAGAAAACAGATATACATGATGAATCTAATGAATACCAAAATAGTACTTAACAGAAATTATTTTGAATAAAAAAATGCATTTTATAAGTTTAAATATCTAGGAAGTGTTTTAGCAGATGAAAGAAAGTGTGATACTAAAATCTGGAGGTACATTGGGAAGGTGAAAGCTGCATTTCAAAAGCAAAGAAAAGTATGAAGAAACTGGAAAATTTCATTTGAAACAAAGAAAATTGTACTGAACTGTTACATAATATTGATTCTCTCATATGGCAGTGAAAACTGAATAATCTCCTTACAGATGAAGGGACTTGAGGAAATAGAAATGTGCTGAGAAGGAACCATGGACAGAAGATGAGGAAAGAGAGCTTAGAAAATTCGACACTTATAGGATATATTGAAGGCAAGAGAGATGGAAAAAAGAAGTGCATAACCCTGCCTAATGAGCTTGCATGAACGGTTAGCAGAAAAAGGATTAGGAGAGATAGTGAAAGTACATACTACAATTGAATGATCTCCATTCCCAGCCTAGAAATCATCTCTCAGCTCAACCCTGCACCTGGATGACACTGAATGACACTGAGTGCAAAGTTTGTTCTGACACGATCTGCAGTGAGTTTAGTACATACTACTTCAATCATGAACTTTCTGCAAAGAATCTAATACTGCCACCTGAATTCAATAAAGACTGTAAGAAAAATCAGTATTATTTGGTACATGAAGCTAAAAATTAATAATACAACCTGTAGGCTACCTTATAGCTTATAGAATTGTACCTTCATTTTCAGTGAAAGTTTGGTTTATTACAGCAAGGCATTTATTTCCTTATACCAACCTCTTCTTTTCCTGGAATTATGATTCCTAGTCTTTTCCTGTTAGAGTCAAAAACAGAAGTTATTTACGACTCAACCTGATACATCGCTAAAATGCTCCAACTACCCTCTTATTTACTCATAGTTAAAGGGGAGAATTGGATTCATGCCTTTCTCAAGGACATTAGAATGAAGTAAATACAAAGTCTTAATTTAAATTTGAACATGGTTTTCTGATTCTGATTCAAATAATTGAAACACCAACTTAAAATCCCCATAGAGTTTTGGGTAGCCAAATGGGTAACAACATAGAAAATAGTAGCAATAAATAAAGTTCAACTTCCAACTGAGACATTTTCTGTTTATTTTGTACTAATGTCTTTGGGAAAGGTACAAATCCTTCAGGATGTGCATTGTGGGTCAGTGGATATCAACTCAGAACAACAAATCAGGGAGCTGAGTTCAAATTCCAGTTGAATTCCTTGCATTCACTTACGCACAAATACCCTTGGGAAAAGTATTAATCTATCTTTTCCCTATAGTTATGGGTTAAATATTAGGATTAATTGGGTTCAATAGCCTTAGCTGGCAACCAGTCTATCACAGAAAGCAATGTCAACCTACTGCGGGATAATTTTCTCCCCAGTCAGTCATGTCTCTTTCGAGACATGATCGCCCAAAGCGTGTATCACATATGGCATTTAACTGACTGACTGACAAATCCTTCCCTTCTTTCTTGAAGCTGTGAGTAAACATAGCAGACACATTGAGCTCTTTAGCCTTGATTGACAAGCAGTCTAAGAGGATTGAAAAAAGGGAGTTGAACCCACTCCTTCCAGCTCTGGGTTATAAAATAGCAAAAATCTCAGGGTGGAGCTTGCAATCCATTATTATAATAATCTACTTGTCAAAATATGATCTGCATACAAACTGAAGAACCAACTTGATCCAGGGATCAATAATTAGGATTATGTAACTATAACCAAGTAAACTGAAAGTTTCTGAATTCAGTAAAATCTTTGCCAACATTTTAATGGTATCAATGTATGGATCCATCTCATTGATTCTGAAAAAATATCTTTAACAGATGTCATGTTGTGGTTATGATAAAATCAGTAATGCCCATGTCATAGACACCTGCAAAGAATCACAGATTTAAAATGATGACTATCTGTAATCCTAGAGAAACTTGGATACAGTTGAATAAAGAAAGGTGGATTTTTTTTTAAAGTGCATTTCCTAAATCACTTAAATACAAGCTGAAATGTCATATCACTACAGAGTGCTCTTGTCAATAAAAATGAATGATAACAAGGGGCAGATATCAACACAATTATGTTCAGCAGAATAAAAGTTTTGCTTAAAAAATCAATGCCAAGTTATTTTGGATCAAGTGGAATCACTTTAATTTAAAGCTCAGAAACTGTCTTTTTCTTCTATATGCCCTGTCCTTTCAGGATGTAGGCGATCATGGCTTTCCACATCTCCCTATCCCTGGTGGCTCTTAGCACGCTTTCTCCTGTTACACCACGCAACCCTCGTTCTGTCATCCACCTGATCAGGTTCTTCAAATATGTTATCCACTGCTTTCCCCTGTCTCATTTTCTCTCTATCTGGCCTGTTAGTATCAAGTTCTTCAACCCCTCCTTCCACATTGCATGTCCCAGGAACTTTAGCTGTCTCTCCCTGATGCTCAGTATTAATTTCCTTTTCATTTCCAACCTTTCCAAAACTTCATCATTGCTCACATGCTTGATCCATGATATTCACAGTATCCTTCTGTAGGAGTGCATTTCAGTTGCTTCGAGTTTTTCTTTCATCTTTGATGATATTGTCTAGCATTCACTGCCATATTGAAGAACTGACAACACATAGCAATCCAGTACTCTCTTCTGTGTTTTTAGCAAAATTGTCCTGTTTCTTAATACTTTACTCAACTTCTGGAATGCTTCCTTCGCCATGCCAATTTGCCTGCAGATCTCTGTGTCACAGTTTCTATCTTCTGTTAGAACACTTCTCAGGTATTCAAATTTTTGTACCTGCTTGATTTTAGTATCCCCACCTGTATTTGGCATTTTGGGCTGCCCTTTTTGCTGATGACAATGTATTCAGTTTTCTTGCAGTTTATTTGTAGTCCTTTCTTGTCACTCTCTTCTGTAAGAGGTCTTGTAGTTTCCTTTCCATGTCTGCTATCTGCGTACCTTATGTTGTTTAAATTGTGGCTGCCAATAACAGATCCTGGCATAACTTCTAGGGTCCTCAGAATAGTCTCACTATACAAGTTGAATAGATCCTGTTGAAAAGACACATCCTTGTCTTACACCCCCTTCTATATATGCCCCTTTCTATATATATATATTACTGAACAAAAAAATTAATTGATGATCCCATGTTGCCATAGAAAAGATATTTACTGAAATACTTAGACCCAGATTAACATAGATCCCCCTATGCGTTTCTTTCTTTCTCACTCCCTTGCTCTTTTTCTTTCTTTTTTCTTTCTTTTCCACATAAATATTCATTATTAATAATAATTATGAATTGACCCTACTTTGCATTCATCTCCCCTAATTTAATATTTTTAATTTTTTATATTTTTATTTTTTATTTAAATTTTTATCTTTATGTAATTTTTGTCTATTTATATTATAATATTTATAAATTAAAAATGTATTACCCTAACATTGTAAGATTTAACTTCTACAAACATTGGATGAACTTAAATTCAAGTCTCTTAAACAGTCAGTTTGTAATATGCACCTGATAACTGCATAGTGTCTGAAATTCTGAGTTGTGCCACCAATGTAGGATGCATGTATATATATATATATATATATATATATATATATATATTTGTTTTTTTAAATAGTGGATATCAACTCGGAACGAGAAATCGGGGACCCGAGTTTGAATTCCAGTTGAATTCATTGCATTCACTTACACGCAAATACCCTTGGGAAAGGTATTAATCTGTCTATTCCTTCCAGTTATGGGTTAAATAACAGGACAGATTGGGTTCTATAGCCTTGGCTGGCAACCAGTCTACTGCAGAAAGCAATGGCAACCTACTGCGGGATAATCTTCTGCCCAGTCAGTCATGTCTCTCTCGAGACATGATCGCCCAAGCATGTTTCATGTATGGCACTTAACTGGCTGACTCACTCCAAGCAAGGCATTCTACTGCCATTGTTGTGCAGGGGGTTATATAGGGGAAAGTGATGAGAAAGAGGAGATAGTTATGATAAATGTCAGGAGGAAGGTAATAGACGAATGAGAATACCGAGAATAGGGGTGGAGTAGAGGGAAAAAAGAGATTGAGAGAATGGATGTAAGTTAGTTAGATAGAAGATGTCTATTGACCTTACATTTAAATTCCTGGAGATTGTAGCTGTCGAGGAAGCAAGTATATAGAAGAGAATTCCACAGGTGGGAGGTGCAGTAAAAGAAGCTGTTAGAGTAGAAATTGCGGTTATATTTTATTGGTTTCACTGTAATATATATGTGTGTGTGTGTGTGTGTGTGTGTGTGTGCATATATATATATATATATATATATATATATATATATATATATATGATACCTACTAGCACCTTGCATTTTGCAACCTACATCTTGCATCAAACAGAGAAGTGTGGAGAAATCTGATAGTCATTGAATAATTTGAGAACAACACAGTTGCTCATGCTAAGTTGAAAGTCTCTTCTCAAGACAAGCACAAATGTGCTCTTCTTGTGTGATAAATGCAAACATATCTGCTTCTTGCAGTCAGGAATCCTCAACCACATACCTGAGCACAGAAACACTCCCATCTACCAATATATCACCCAGCAAGATTTTCATGCAATATTTTTAACAAACTGTGTAGGCCAGTCAGCTGACTAACTCAGTCAGTCAGTTAAGTGTCATACGTGAAACATGCTTGGGCGATCATGTCTCGAAAGAGACATGACTGACTGGGCAGAAGATTATCCCACAGTAGGTTGCCATTGCTTTCTGCCAAGGCTATAGAACCCAATCTGTCCTGTTATTTAACCCATAACTGGAGGGAAGAGATGGATTAATACCTTTATCATAAAAATTAAGATCTAGATAATCAGATTGCTGTTGAAAGACTCGCCCGAACTTAATGTAGAATGTCTTGCAAGTCGCTTGCAGGTCTTATAAGCCATTTTAGACATCAGCAATGATCACTCAGTTATGTGCCATATGTGATACACACTTGAGTGATCATGTCTTGAAAGAGACATGACTGACTGGGCAGAAGATTTTTCCTATAGTAGGTTACCATTACTTTCTGTGGTAGACTGGTTGCCAACCAAGGCTATAGAACACAATCTGTCTTGCCATTTAACCTTTAGCTGGAGGGAGAAGTGTCGGATTAAATTTTTCCCAAGGGTATTTGTGCATAAGTGAATAAATACAACTGGAATTTGAACTCAGCTCACCGATTTCTCGTTCCAAGCCAATATCCACTGCATTACAACACACATCCTCTAATTGTCAGTATAACCCGGATATAAGAGATCATGTTATAAGAGAAACTCGGATATAAGAGAGACTGTTATTTTAGAATTTTATTATTGTTTTTTTTATAGCAAGATTATCAATGCAGCTATAAGTAAGTTTCAGTGTATTTTTATTAAAAATTTTTCTCAGGGGATTATTATTTGAGAAGTGTTTTTGAACTAGATTAAGGAATGTATTGCCTAACTTAGGACTAACCATTTGATTAAATGGTGGTGTGTACTAAATTATTTTCCTATTTCAATTATGTTTGGTATTATGATTAATTTGTTTATGATATTTAATATTATATAATATATTTAATATATATATATTAATTAAACAGAAATTTACATAAATTAAGAAAGTATATATTCACTTATTCTCTGTTTAAGATAAATAATTGTTATTTCCCAATATCTATGCATGTGCTTCCAAAACAAAATCTTTAAAAATCTTTTACAAACCTTTTCTAAATTCAGAAAATAGAAAAATAAAAATATGCTGATATCAATGATATAAGCACAGTTTAAAACTTGACATTAGCAAATAATGCTTAGTTCAATAACTCTATAAAAAGTCAGGGATTGATTTTACACTGTATCAATATTATGAAAAGGGCATCCTTCTAAACTGATAGGAAATACTTTACAATTCTGACAAATTGCTTCAGGAAGATCTGAAGAATGCTAATCTTCAAAAACTATTCTCCAAAAACATTCTCCCTATTTTTAACAGTCAGTCAGTTAAAGTGCCATACGTGATACATGCTTGGGCGATCATGTCTCGAAAGAAACATGACTGACTGGGCAGAAGATTATCCCGCAGTAGGTTGCCATTGCTTTCTGCGGTAGACTGGTTGCCGACCAAGGCTATAGAACCCAATCTGTCCTGTTATTTAACCCATAACTGGAAGGAAGAGACGGATTAATACCTTTCCCAAGGGTATTTGCGCGTAAGTGAATACAATGGATTCAACTGGAATTCGAACTCGGCTCCCCGGTTTCTCGTTCCGAGCCGATATCCACTGTACCACAACGCACATCCTTTTTTACAGTAGACCAGCGACCAGCCTATTTAACTAGCTAATTATCATTGTTAATGTAATATACATTGTTTGTTTTCAAAACTTCTATAGAAAATCAACAGAAATTGATTACTTTATAAAAATTTAATCAACATGACCAACTTAATATACATATTTTGTTTCCAAATTTGTACATAAAATCAATATAAAATTAATTATTTTGTAAAAAGCTAATTAGCATAATCAACATAATTTAAATTTTATATACAATCAATATAAAATGCATGTAGTAAAACTGCCAAAATTGGATTTGCAAAGTATAAACAACGGATCAATGAAAATAATAAAGCTGTTTAAGACTGTATAACAAAAGATAAAAACGCAACAGATTTAGTCATAGAGAAAAATTGAAAAAGCAAACATTATCCACATTAAATTTAGAACACTAACAAAAACTACATAAAGTGATTTATGCAGAGGACTTTTTTTTCACACCATGTAAGGCAATAAAGCCACTAAGTAACAAGTGGTTACAGGGAGTAAAAGAATTAGGAACAGAAACATTAATAATGAGTGGGAAAAGGAAAGAGTAATCAGACAGACAGTAGATAGCAATTGACATTGCATTTAAATTTTTAGACATTAAAACTGGCTGGAAAGCATGGAAGCAGAAGGGAGTTCCTCAAGCAAGAAGTGCAAGAAAAGAAAATGTTAGCATAGAATTTATAGTTACATGTAGCCAGCTCAAGTGTAAATTGATGAAATCTTGTCTAGTACTGTGCTTAAATTTAAAATGTTTAAATTTAATATGTTTATGTACCATAGCGAACAATCATCCAAACAATTATCAGGAAAGTATTTATAGAAAAGATACAGAGAAGCAATGTTATGCTGATGGGAAAGTGTTTGAAGCCAAGCCAAGCTGCCAGATCAGGACCAATAATATTACAGATTCTTTGGAGTTTATCAAGGAGCTCAAAGTAAATAGCAGAGGCAACAGACCATATGTCTCAGCAATATTCTTAGTATGGCTGATTTGTAGACATAATGAAAACAGAAACAGACTTTTATTATAGCTATCCAGAATAACTGTATTTAGAAAAATTATACCAGAATGAAAACAGTCAAAACACAGAAAAGCAGTATTTTTGAAAAAAAACGGAGAAAAACAAGTTAATCATAAATTAATTTCGCAAGTTAGCTCAAATAAGACATAAAAATAAGCAGGACTGATGAGGAACAGTGAGTCAATAATGATTTGGATTTGGACATTTTTCAAAAATTATATCCAAAATAAAGTGAAAAGTCAGCTGAGGAAGTTATGACATAAAAATGATAATCATTTTAGTCATTATTTAGTTACTGTAAATAGTTTAAAAAAAACGAGGCTGGAAAAATGGAAAATTAGAGTTTGAGGTTTTTTTAACAATATATCAACCTCTGTGGGTTATTTAATGCCAAAAAGGTGGGGGGGGGGGGGGTTAAGGTATTTTTTAATGTTTGGTTATAGTGATTGATTTAGTTGGATTTAAATAAAAAAATTTCTGTTTTTATTCTTTTTTATTTTACAAAAGTGAAAATGTCTTCTAGTTTTGTATTCAAAAATGTTTTGCTGAAAATATTTTTTTTCCTTCAAGAATGTGTTATGGTAATAATTTTTTCTTCAAAAAAGTATTGTTGGTAATATTTTTCCTTCAAAAATGTATATTTTTCTATAAAAGTCTATTTTTATGTATATATTTCTATAAAAGTCTATTTTTATACTTTCATAGATTTTTGACCCCAGTTTAGGGGTTAACTATTTGCCCATAGCTGGGACCCTAACAGGTGCTACCACTCCAGGTCAGAGTGGACCTGAGAACAGAAATTAAGAGGTGGTTCCATGCTTCTCACAACCTCTCAATCAGAGGCCTTGCTGCTAGATACAGTTTAACTTCCTGCTCAGAACCTGGCAAATTAGAGGAAGAGATGGAATTATCCAGATGATGGTAATACTGAAAACAGTGAGAATACTCTCAAACGAACTTAAGTCACTGGTGCCTCCTCAACAGGTGTTTACTCTTACAACCAGATTGGCAACTGGGTCCCACCCATTCACAGTGAGGTTAGCCAAATGCAGACGACAATTCCACTACTACAGCTTCTTCTCTCGCACTTTCCGCCTGTGGAACTCGCTCCCATATTCTTGCTTTCCTGAAGGCTACAACCTCCAAGAATTTAAATGCAAGGTCAATACTCATCTATTAACCACTTGACTCTAGTTCTTTCCCCACCCCATACATCCTTTCCTTTCTCTCCACCTTTGAAACTGTCATCGCACCTGTATTCCCATCTTTCTCTTGCTCCTTTCTAACTGGTTCGTCTTCCTCTTCACTCTCTTCTAATTAATCTTTTTACACTTATGTAGCCCCCTGCACATCAGTGGCATTACCGCCTTGCTCGGGGTGATACGATTAAAAAAAAAAAAGTACTGAAAATTTGCTAACACATAATCTCTTATGTAAACCACCATTTAGAAGCTGTTTGATAGCTCAATAAGGTAACGATAATATTAATAATCTATTCTATAATAAAAGTCCTGTTCGTCTGCTCATCCATCCATCCCAATTTCATATTTATACTATAACTAGCAGTATAGCCCGGCATTGCTCGGGTGTAATGAAAGCTTTAAAACTAATCCATGGTCCTGGAGCTCAGACTCTTTGGACGTTGGCACAAAAGACTAAAAAGCAATAGTTGTTTCCAGTTAAAGTGAAACCGTAGACTGAAAGAAAAATGAATGAATGTAAGTCAAATTTTGATTCCCTGTTATCAATATCAAATAAGTTTCTTTAGTCGTAAACTGAATTTTGAAGGCTAAATAAGTCCTCTGAGTAAATGGTATCATGGCTGAGACTAAGAACTACAATTATACCTACTTAGAGCCAAACCCGAAGCAAAAACTAAAATAAAAGGGCTGAAAAAATAGACATACAGGCAGATAAACAGAACCACACACACAAACATCTTACCTTTTATATAAATATATATTATTGATTTTCTGCACTATTGTAAGAACTGCAACCTTGAAACTTCTGAATATCATTTCTTATGTCTTTGTCTATGAGTGTATCAAATTTGATTAAAATTGGACCACTCCTTTTATAACCCTGTTTTTTTTATTATTGATTTTCGATATTTATCAGGGATATCTCAACACAAAACCTAGCTAAAAACACTCACATACGCTTATAGTACAACTGTGTAAATTTTCAAGAAAATCAGTTCAGCCGTTTCGGAGTCTATACGTAACAGACACACACACACACACAGGCACGCACATACACGCACATACACGCACACACACACAGACAAAGTTCCATTTATAAATAAGTTTAGATAAGAGACATATCCATCTGTTACACGATTCAACCAGTAATAAAATATGTAGCATTTCCTTTACTAATAAGTAATACAGTATTTCTTTCAATTAATAATTTAATCTAATTTAATTTAAACTAAAACTTAAACATAAAATTGAAAGTCTTAGAAGTTGAATTAAAATGTAGAATATTTTAGCACTGATAGTATATGTTTAGTGCCTATGGGTCAAGTGGAGTTATTTGTAATAATAATAACTAGTATTATCCATAAAAATTTCACTCCTTCTGCTTAAATCTTCTGATGAATCTTAATTCTTAATTTAATGCTTGGATAAGCTTTATTTAAGTTCTATGACTAAAAAATACCTGTTGAAACTCCCTGATTGCATTGTTAAATATTTGAGTTTAACAACTTTAAAAAATATTGCAATAACAATCATAAATATGAATGCAGCACATTATTTAAAGAAGTAAGATGGTACAAATGAAATATTACAAGTTTTCTATTTCACTGAAGCAGACATGAGAGCATTATCATTTGTTCTTTCTTTTTCTCACTGGAACGAAACAGCATCTCTAATATGTCTTTTCTGTCTGTTCGCATGATCAAAACAGAATGATCTATTATATATGAGGTATTGACAGGGTGTACTGTATATGCTAACTAATGAGCAAAGGAAAAAGTAGAATGTTAATAAAAAGTAATAAGAAACTTTATTCAGTAATAGAGAAAGCTAATTAATTCAAAATGGAATTTCAAGTAGGTGAAGATGTGCTAGTAAACCATAATGACACCTATGACAAAGAGACTAAAAAAACAATGAAACAGTATTTACATTATTCAGACTATTGTCTTCATCTTCATTGCCATTTGTACAACGTTTCGGCTGTTGTATGCTCTGGCTTTCTTCAGGTGCTAGGAATTTTGAACTGAACTCTTTATTACAATCACTGGGAGATAACTCAGGACTATCAAAAGAGGCACTAGTATGCAAGGAATGGAGTTCATATACCCCAGTAGTTGTAATAAAGGGTTTGGTTCAAAATTTCTAGCACCTGATAAAGGCCGGAGCATACAAAGCCCGAAACGTCGTACAAATGGCAACAAAGATGAGGACAATAGTCCAAAAAATGTAAATACTGGAAATGCTACCTCATCTTAGAAATATAGACAAATACTAAAGAAAGAAAGCAAAAGCAAATGAAAATGCAGAAATGAGTGCAAGATAAGCCACTTCATTATCAATATTCTGCCTGTAACAAACAAGTTGATGTAGACAAACCATGTACCAATCAGTGGTTATATAGTCCATGGTTAAAACATTTTGTTTACTGCACAGGACCAATGTTGGCTAATATTGGATAGAAATTACGAAGTACACTTGCTAAAAAATTGTGTTAACCCAAAATGCAGATTGACTATCTTGTATTAGCATTAGCACCCACTGAACTTGGCATGATAGAGTGGGCCAATATCCGCACTGGAAAATATGTAATTTTTACGGAAAGAAAACTGCAAGAAACTGGTATGAATACTACTCAAACTAGGTTATAGGGATAAGACCTGTAACAATTTTATTATACTTTACAATAACCATAAACAGAACAATCAAAGCTAATTACGTAGACATCATGATCAAAGACCACAAGAACAGAATGTACTTTCTTATTGACATAGTAATCCCTGCAGATTGTAATGTATTTGAAGAATTTCAAAAAACTATCATGATACAAGAATCTTGAAATGGAAATCTCATTAATGTGACATATGGGGACATCAATAACTCCAGTGATAGTTCAGGCCCTTGGATTGATTAGAAAAGGGTCCAACTCATTGAAGGGATTCATGGTAGCTCAAGTGTTAAAGAAATTTTTAAAAAATTGTACGTACAAGTATAGTTCATAACTTACAATGATATATATATATATATATATATATATATATATAATTACTTAGTTTTTGGTCATAATTAAATTAGACCAGTTGTATTAAAAAGTGTTCAATACAATTATATTATAAAACTTTCAAATATTTTTTTCATTTTTAAATGAGTTATTATGCAACCTAGGTTTCTACCATGTGGTGTTAAGGGGATTTACAATAACTGATTTTTACCATTTTTTTTTTAATGCACAATTTTCAAAATTAAAAGTTATGACATCTTCATCCATAGTTGTATGACCCTAAAATGTATTTTATGATTTGGTTACACTTAGTTATAATTTCTGTTATTTCATTCAGTAATTCATTTTTGTTTGAGAATAACATACTAGCTAACTTTTCTTCCTGGCAAAGTCTAAATATTTTGCCACATTTGTAAGGCTTGGCTGTTTTCACTATACTCCACGCTATGTCTGCATCTTTTCTATAATTTAATTTCAATTGCCACATGTGGCTAGCCAATTTTGTCCAATGTTTTAAGTTTCTAGTTTAAATGTAGACCTATGATTGAGCCATCTAGTCTTAAAAGTATCTTTGGTTGGACCCAGATATGTTTTGTTTTGACCATTCAATTCATGTACTTTTGCTTTGTAAATGACTTCTTTTGTATTACAAAAGTCTTTGAACTAGGCATTTATTTTTGTCCCTGCAGTTACATTCCTTATTAATGATCTTGTTTTGTACAATGTTATTTAAATTTCTGGTGTTTTGTTTCTTTATGAAATTTTTTAAATATCTAGTTTGGCTGTAACTCAGTTTGATTGTATTTCTATTGAAAATTTCTTTAGTTCTAAGCTTTTTGGAAAGTGTTTATCGATCAGTTTAAAAATTATTTGTCCATTTTTAGTATAATAAAGACTTATTTATATATATATATAAATCTATATATGTGTGTGTGTGTGTGTGTGTGTGTGTGTGTGTGTGTGTGTGTGTGTGTGTGTGTGTGTGTATATATTTCCTTCCTGTCATGCTCATGGAGAGAGAGACAATAATAAGGCAGCATTGGTTCAGTCCATTGGAGAAGCAATAGCAAAATAGCAAGACAGCATTGACTCAGTTCATTCTCTTTACTACTGGTTGTTAGGATGTGGTTTCCGGCTTTCTCTTTTCCAATCTTTTCACTTTTCTTTTTCTTATTTTTTATTTTTTTATTTTTTTTTTCTATTGGAGTAGATAGACTAAACTATCGCCCAGTTCACACTCCACCCACATCTATTGTACAGGTGTAGAGGCTCATCCCTTGTTCCCTGTTTAGGATGTGGTTTCCAGCTTTCTCTTTTCCAAATCTTTTCACTCTTGTGTAGCCCCCTGCACATCAGTGGCGTTACCACCTTGCTTGGGGTGACATGATTAAAAAAAAAAAAAATCTTTACTAACAGTTATGAAAGCACTTGCTATGTGTTTTCTCTTTAACAGTGACTTATTATGTTATTTTTTTGCAATAATTATGTCATCAAGTAGTGAACTACATATATATATATATATATATATATATATATATATATATATATATATAATTATTCTTAATCAGTTTTTGGTCATAATTAAATTAAACCAGTACACAGTTATATTAAAAAGTACTCAATGCATATATATTATTATAAAGCTTTTGAACTTTTTTCATTTAGAAACAAGTTATTTCTGCAATCTAGATTTCAACTTGTCAGTATCTTTAGGCAATTTATAATAACTGATTTTCCAATGTTTTCAAGCCTACAATAGGGATTATTACAAACACACGACTGAAATTTTTAAACAACAGAAAATTTTAAAATTAGAGAGGAGTTACTTAAGGATCTTAAATACTTTTATCCAAGTTTGTAAGATCCTAAGATGTATTTTTGGTGTAATTACATCTGGACATTTTTTCTGATTTTTCATTTAGTAATTTTTTGAAAAACATATTTGGGATCTACAAAAGGGGATTTTCAAAACAGATGGAATAATCACAAATCTACATTCAAGCTGAAAAACCTTAAAAACTAGCTAACCACAAGCGGAAAATAAAAAAATATGGAAAAGACCTTCATATAACATGGAGTATAATAAAAAAAGCCAAACCATACAACGGTGCAACTGTCTGCAGATTGTGCCAAGAGGAAAAGTTAGCCATAATATTGTTTCCAGAACAAAAAAAGATTACTAAATGAAGATCAGAAATAGTGTCCAGATGTTGGTTGGTTGTTTTGTTTTTATGGCATATCAACCTCGGCGGGTCATTTATTGCCAACTAAATTTTATTTATTTATTGCTGATAATACCTTTTTCTTTCAACAATTTTTATATAAGTTTTGTGTCTAGTAATACTTTTTTCTTTTCAAGTAGCAAGATTCATTGGGATTTGTTTTTAAGGGAAGGGTCCCCAAGTCCTACCCTTGTTATTTAATCCATAACTGGAGAGAAGGGATGGATTAATACCTTTCCCAAGAGTACCAGTGCTTAAGTGAATGCAGGGTATTCAACTGGAATTCGAACTCAGCTCACCGATTTCTCTTTCTGAGCTAATATCCACTGCACCACAATGCACATCTGTCATTAAACGCTTACAGCACCTGGTATTCCCAAGCGGTCACCCATCTAAGTACTGATCAGGCTCAACATTGCTTAACTTCGGTGATCAAGCGAGAACCGGTGTATTCAATGTGATATGGCTGTAAGCCGCATGTCCAGATGTAATCACACCAAAAAATACATCTTACGATCATACAAACCTGGATGAAAGTGTTTAAGATCCCTAAGTAACTCCTCCATAATTTTAAAATTTTTGGTTGTTTAAAAATTCCAGTCACACGTTTATAAAAATGCCTGTTATATGTTTAAAAACGCTGGTAAATCAATTATTATTAGTCACTTAAAGATACCAAAAGGTGGAAACATAGCTTGCAGAAATAACTCATTTTCAAATGAAAAATAAATATATATATATATATATATTTATTATAAATTATATTTTAGAATATGTACATAATTTTTCTATATATATCCACGATAAAGGTACGTTTGTTTCGACATTAAATCTTCAATGTCACATCAGGTGGTATGTAAGATAATAGGAAGCCTCTTTCCTTATATTTGGTCAGTTTAGTTGGAGGTGTTGGTGGGGGTTAGTGATAGGGGAGTGTGTCTCTGACCATTGGAATTTTGGAGAGGGTTTAGTTAAAGTCGTTGATTAATGACCTCTAGACAGATTTAGCATTGTAAGTTTTATATCGTTTGGATTTCTTAGAGTAGCTGGTCGGGGTGGGGGGAGATGGGTTTGGAACTGGATATTTTTATTTAAGCAGAGTCTTTATAATTAATGTAAATTAGTGTATTTAATCTTAAATTTTGAACTAGGAAATATATTTTTTCTATTAAATTTTAATTTTTAATTATTACTTAGATCATAGATTGGAGACCGTTTTTACTATTAAATTTTAAATTTTAAATTTCTTGGTTTCTTTTTTTTTATTCTGTATTCACTTGGATATATATATATATATATACCCTCCTGTCACACTCAGGAATTTGGATTATCTTTTTTTCTTATGTCTTAATGTAAGATACTCAATAGTAGGTACATCAATATATATGTTGCTGTCATTTAAGACGGTGTATTAATATAAATATTTTGCCATCATTTTTGATGGCATGGACACACTTGTATATATATATATATATAAACTGTTTGGTCTTAGGTTGTTTTTTCGGTTTTTTTTGTTTTGTATTTTGTATTTTTTTACAAGAATGCTCAGTGGAAAATGTCATGATACCATTTCTGACCTTAAGTCTTTGGTTGGGTCTCAGAAAAAATGAGTATAGAACAGAAATCAAAGGAAATAATAATAATATTTTTTTTTATATCTAAACATTTTCATATATACACACATATATAACTCTTGTCAACATAAATGCTTGTGTTTTCTCTTTATTCACTAATGCAAATAGAAAAACAATGATAAACTCACTCTCTCTATTTTCCAACAACCAGGAAAATGTCTTACACAAACAATAATGTGCTTTCTCTCTCTCTCTCTCTCTCTCTTTCTCTCTCTCTCTCTCTCTCTCTCTCTCTCTCTCTCTCTCTCTCTTTCTCTCTCTCTCTCTATCTCTCTCTTTCTCTCTCTCTCTCTCTCTCTCTCTCTCTCTCTCTCTCTCTTCTCTCTCTCTCTCTCTCTCTCTGAGCACTTCCCCATTTCTATTTCAAATGATGAAATAAAAAATGCATGATTGAAAATGTGCACTCTCGTCTGCTCTGACCTTTTGATTGAAATCAAAGAAACCTAAGAGGTATTTTAAACCAAGACACATGCTCTTTATAATGTAGAACGGCACCATGTATTGGCTACTTCCAACTAAATCTTCCATATTGAAATGATCCAACTTAAGTTAACAACAAGGTTTAAAGTTCATTGTTAGGTCACAGCCCTTTCAAATTTCTGCCAAAAGTATTTGGAATGAAAGTAAACGTGAAATTATCAATCAATAGCTAACCCCAGGTGGCACATTATACAACCTTAGCAAACTAGGCTTTTAAGAATAGGCATTTTGGTAACATAAATCTTTAATCACTAAAGTTAATCAACAATATTACTGGACTGAACCAGACAGCACTTAAAAATAAAAGGCCCTGATTGTAAGAATAAGCATATTTATTTGATGTCAAACTCGTTCAGAAATATTCAAGCTGTATTTAACTGCTTTCTCAGATCAGTGGTTAAAAATGGCTTGAAGCAAATGAATCATCTTAATGAAGGTCATTCTTCTTCGAACATCGTGGACTGGTACTACAGAATCCCAAATAAAGGACTGTACCAAATAACAGTAATCACATCACTTGAGGAATTTCAACAGAAGCAACAATTAAAATGGATATCAGATATAACTCGAAGAAAAAATAATGACTATCATCCTGTTGACATTCCACACTACATCAAACTAAAGGTTAGGAAGGAAACCGTATCAATACTGGAAAGAGTAATAACAATAACTGAACTTGAGAAATCTGTTTTTCCAGAAAAATTCTTTTGATAGAAAGAGTTTATATATTTCAACTGAAAGTAGCAATAGCTGCTTGATCAATTAATGTCAAACATTTCCTTTTTAGAATTCTTGATTACCACAGAAGTATACAGGATCCCTACCACATAACAATCTCTAGCAAGCTAGTTTCATAAATAATTGATAGCATAGTGAGTTCAGTCCTTACTGGATGCTTAATTATTATAACCCTGTGCCTGACTAAATTAAACTTAGTAAATACTAGCAGTATAGCCCGGCATTGCTCGGGTGTAATGAAAGCTTTAAAACTAATCCATGGTCCTGGAAATCAGACTCTTTGGATGTTGGCACGAAAGACTAAAAAGCAATAGTTGTTTCCAGTTAAAGTGAAACTGTAGACTGAAAAAAAATGAATGGATATAAGTCAAATTTTGATTTCCTGGTATCGATATCAAATTTTCTGCACTATTGTAAGAACTGCAACCTTGAAACTTCTGAATATCATTTCTTATGTCTTTGTCTATGAGTGTATCAAATTTGATTAAAATCGGACCACTCCTTCTATAACCCGTTTTTTTTTATTATCAATTTTTTATATTTATCGGGGGTACCTCGACACAAAACCTAGCTAAGAACACTTGCAGACGCTTATAGTGCAACTGTGTAAAGTTTCAAGAAAATAAGTTCAGCCATTTCGGAGTCTATAGGTAATGGATACACACACAGACACACACAGACACACACACACACACACACACACACACACACACACACACACAAAGTTGCATTTATAAATAAGTTTAGATCTATGGAGGTTAACAACTAGAGTGTGTGTGAATTTTATGTGGGTGTGTTCCAAATATGTAAACAAAGAAGATAAAAACATACAAAAATTTTGAGTTTTTACTATGAATGTTCATTCTTTTCATGATGACTCTAGTGAATCAAAGTCCTCTGTGTCTCTTGGGTATGTCCATTTTTATTTTTGGTTCAGAAGTTAAGATAACAATAGTTAAAATAGTAGAGCTTGTCAGCTTTGCACTAAGTTGGAATGACCAACTCACTTATTTCATGAATAGGGCTAACAAAACACATCCAACCGATGATATTGTCGGAAAATGTAAAAGAGAAAGATTCTTTCCTTTCCAAATATGTGGTCATAAAATCAGGTATGTGACCAAAAACCTTTTTCAGTTTCTTTGTCATATTTGCATAATGGGAAAATTAGTTTATTTTTACATTTTTTATTCTTTATTATTATTGGTTTTATTTCATTTTCTCACATATCTACTATGGCAGTATACTCAGAAATAGTAAGTTGTTAATATTGTCAGTCAGTTAATTGGGTGATCATGTCACTTTTGAAACATGACAGACTAGGCAAAAGATTTTCCTGCAGTAGATTGCCATTAGTTTCTGTAGTAGACTAGTTGACAACCAAGGCTATAAAACCCAATTTGTCCTACTATTCAACTGGAGAGAGAAAAGATGAATTAATACTTTTCCCAAGGGTATTTTTGTTTAAGTGAATGAAACAAATTCGACTGTAATTCAAAAATAGCTCTCAGGGTTCTTATTCTAAGCCAATATCCATTATACCACAAGGCTCATCCATTAATATTGTATTCACCATATTAAAGTCAACTCTCCCATTTTCAAGATGGTCAACATTAATGAGTTATTAGTAGAAACCTATAATTAATACAAGATTTTTATAAACATATAATCATACCATAATTTTTAGAAATCTGTAATTAAAACTGCATTTTCATTTTTGTTTTTATAATTAACACTTCATTTTATTGTGGGCATTAATGAATTAATCTCAAACTTCTACCAGCTTGCATTTTACTAAACAACAAAACCTAAATGATAAAAAATATTTAATAATAAAAATATACACCTTTCTTCAAATTAATTGAAACAACTGCTTTAGTTTCATTTCTTTCACCATAGGGTCAGTTTTAGACCCACTGGAGTGATAGGGTGTAATTGATTTCTATTTTTTCCAGGGATTAGGTTATTTGCAGCAGTGTGCAGTAATATGAATCTATTTTTGGGGTGTATGATGCAATTTGTTTGGTTTTGAAAAATATTACGTCATCCGTGATTGCATCAGAATTTTATCATGCACAGACACTATTGTCTCGACTGTCAATTAGTTGTCCAACAATCATTGTCTGCAATGGACGTTACCCCAAGGAAACATACCAAAACTGTAATGTATATGTGATCAGGGAATGTGTGAAAGATCCTAGGAAGACATTATTCATTTTGTTTCAATTAATTTGTGCAAGAGTGTATTTATTAAGGCAAAAAGACATTTTGAAAATTGAATTTTGTTATTTTTATTTCCATAGAAAATTGTATGTAATTTTAAGAAGGAAATATTGGTTATTTTAGGATTGCTGAGAAGCAAGAAAAATAATGAAGATTCAAAGACAAACTTCTAACTTTTATGCTTACATATAAGCCAATTTAGCACAATTATCAAAGCAAATAAAATCTTAAAGGACTTAAATATATGAAATATATGATTAAAATATATAAGTAGTCAATAATATCCAAGTTACACAAATGTGATGAAAGTATACAAAATGTATTAACTGACAGCAAAGTTTCTAAAAAGATATATTTTGTTATTTTGAAATGATTCATTAACATCTCGAGAGTTATTCTAATTACAGAGCTGAATCTTTTTAATATGTTTCTTATTGCAGATTTTTCAGCTGATCTATTCTCCAAAATCCCCCAGGTATACAATCCATGCAAACCTACTGAAGTGGGTACTGAAAGGTTATTGAACAACTTCCCAAAATCTAAACATTATTTTGTCAATATAACCAGGAAGTGTGTTCTGTATTTATGTTATCCAGACTTTTGTCCTTAAGGACACGTGGCCCAGTGGATATAGATGTTGGTTAGTTCCTGTGAATTGACCAAAAGAGTTGTGAGTTCAATAACAGGCTACAGCAGTGGTGAACAAGTTACAGGGTTAGAGGGAGATAACTCATGACTACCAGAAGAGGCTCTAGGCAAAGAATAAGAATGATATATCCCAGTAATTGTAATAAAGGTTTTGGTCAAAATTCCTAGCACCTGAAGAAGGCCAATGGCTGAAATGTCATACAAATGACAACAAAGATGACAACAATAGTCTGAATAATGTAAATACTACCTCATCTCAGAAATATAGATAAAGACCATGAAGTGTGTTCTTTTATATTGTAAAATGCTAATTTGAAAAATCTTTGTGTTTATTTTTAGATTTCTTTCAAATCATTAACTGAACGATGTCAAAGGAATATGTAGAATTTTCAAATATTGAACTCCGGACCATCATTAAGTTCCTATTTCTGCTGAAGAAAGCTCCCAAGGAAATTCACAGCTAATGCAAACATTGGGTGTTAACTAAACAGCATACTTAATTGTAAAGAAATGTGTAAACTTCAGAGATTTTGAGATTCAAATTGAAGCATGATCTTGGAGACATTCAGCTGTGCCAACTTTTGTTCATGACTTAATTTTGTCTGATCAACAAATCTTAACTAAAAAATTCCTTAATATCTCAGGAATTCTTTAGTTAAGATTATAAACCTGACCCACTCCCTGGACATCTCATATTAGAGATATCCAGGGAATGAGTCAGGTTTATACTCTACAGATAGTTGAGTTAACAGGAGCTATCCACTAGGAATATACCAAAATGTTTGAATGCACACCAGAAATGATATTAAATGAACACCATCATGTTGATTTTGGAATAACTTATCGCTGTTAAGAAAAGAGGGTTATGTCAAAAAAGTCCAGAGACAAACAAATTCAAGAAATGGTGATACTTGGGCTATCTGCAGTCAATGACATTTATCACTTAATAGTTATAAATGTCATGACTATAGTTTCTGAGCATATGAAAGGTATTTTGATGAATAGTTGAACAGAAGAGTTGAACAGTGAATGCAGAATATTACTTGAACTAATTAAAAGAGATGCAGTGAGTAAACCAATAGAAAGGTGTTATTTTTTTGAAGGACAATATACCTGGACACAGGGCTAGCAAGATGATGAATGTCTCAAACAATTTGGGATGTTTCAGAACATAATAGAATTTAGAATTAGAATTATGTGAAAATAAATAAATATGGGTAGACTATTCTGTAATTAACAAAACTCCAACTAAATTTAAAATTATTCCTGACTTTTTTTGAAAAAATTTGTAGTAGTTTCCCCACTGCTTTTGCCATGGTTTTTATTTCAGAGTCGTCCTTCAACTAGATTGGCTTCCACCCAGTCTAGTTCTGCTAGTTAACTAATAGATGAGTGTGGAGAGAGAAAAGATAGATTCATGCTTTTTTCAAAAGCATAAGTGTGAAAGCAAATACAATAGATTAGGCTGAGATATAAACTGAGTTTGCAGAGTACACTTCTAAGTACACATCCTTGTTTAGTTTGTTACTAGGCCATATAATATGCCAAATGAAAGATTGGTATACATGCTTGTTTGCTAAAAAGTATATGAAAAAAAGAGTAAAATGATTGAAGGTATTGAAAGTCAGTCAGTTAAGTGCCATACGTGATACACGCTTGGGCGATCATGTCTTGAAAGAGACATGACTGACTGGGCAGAAGATTATCCTGTAGTAGGTTGCTATTGCTTTCTGCAGTAGACTAGTTGCCTACCAAGGCTATAGAACCCAATCTGTCCTATTATTTAACCCATAACTGGAAGGAATAAACGGATTAATACCTTTCCCAAGGGTATTTGCACGTAAGTGAATGCAATGAATTCAGCTGGAATTCGAACTCGGGTCCCCGATTTCTCGTTCCGAGCCGATATCCAATGCCCCACAACGCACATCCAACCTGGAAACATGGAAAGTAAGGGAGATAAATAATCAATACAAAGGAGATAAATATCAATACAATTTTCTATTTTCTAAAGTGGTTTGAAAGAAAGGAAAGTTTTCAATGTTCCAGAATTTCTAGTGGCAACAGATTAGTATTTCAATGACCAAACATTAGAATCTTTTTCAGAAATGTTAAACAGATTTGGCAAACAATGTTTTTTTTTCTACTATTGTTTACTGAATCGAACATCCACGAATCACTAAGGATAGAACGTTACTGTGTAGGGTTATATGAGCATAAGAAAAGTCTATTGCAATTCGTGAGGCTATATAGAAAAGATAACAGTTACCCTAAACTTGAAGAGGTCAAGATTGTGGAGATCTACAGGAGTCTGTTCCAAAAAGTAGCAGCTGAAGAGAAAATGCTATTTGAGTGAAAATTACTTCTTACTAATGAAGTATGAAGAAAATGAGGATGATTCGTTCTTTTGTATGTGGCATAGTCAGTTCCAGCTGCAAAGGTCAGGGCTGGTGTAACAAAGGAATTTATCTCAGCAGAACACTTGCCATAGAAAGAATGATAGAGTAGCAAGAGGTTTGAAAGATTTAGTCTGTGGGAAAAGGGCTGTAAAGTGGGAAATAATTCATTACCCACAAGCAAGCATAAATGCTATTGAACTCCATCAAAAACAAGCAAGTGAGGACTGAGCAGGTCAAAACTATATACTCCATTTTTGATCTGATCTTGCTCTTGTAAAGATAGAGTATGGCAGGGTGATCAAATACTTACTATAGAGCTACAAGGACGTGACCATTTTTTCAGCCTCCTTGAGAGAATACATATCCATTAGGTGAAAGTTTATGGTTTGTTCATGCAACAAATGTGTTGAACTGTATAGTCAATACATTAGAGTTTCATGGCTCTAAGTTATTCTCTTCTTGGTCAACTTTTCCTCACCTTCTCGTTCTATGCAGGAAGAGGTTAAAGAGTGGATCAACTGAAATGTTTTGGTAACAGCAAAAAGAAAGATGAAAATTCAAAAAATCTCTTGAAAAGATATTGACAATAAGGAGAAATTTGGGAGAATGTCCTAGATTACAATGTTATTTATAAAATTTGAATTCTTATGTAATTGTAACATTTTATACTGAGATAATTCTTTTTTATTTCACAAAAATCATATAATTATTGTATGAAGTGGTGTGCCCATGGCCCAGAGGTAGAACTGCTGACTGACACCACTTCGGTCGGGTTTCAATCCTCGGTTAAAAGCAATCAGAGTCTAACCGTATGGATGAGCTGTGATACAGCGAAACAGATCTGTCTGTGAATGACAATATATATATATATATATATATATATATATATATATATATATCAGAAAGAAGTAAATCTCAAATTGTCCTAGGATGTGCGTTGTGGAGCATTAGATATCGGCTCGGAACAAGAAATCGGGGGCCCGAGTTCGAATTCCAGCCGAATTCATTGCATTCATTTACGCGCAAATACCCTTGGGAAAGGTATTAATCCATCTATTCCTTCCAGTTATGGGTTAAATAACAGGACAGATTGCTTTGTCGGCAACTAGTCTAGCACAGAAAGCAATGGCAACCTACTGTGTGATAATCTTCTGCCTAGTCAGTCATGTTTGTTTTGAGACATGATCGCCCAAGCGTGTATCATGTATGACACTTAACTGACTGAAGAGGTGCTGAAAAGATTATGACTTAACCAAGAAACCCTTGTAAAAAAAAAATAAATCCAGTGTTTGATAATTTGAGCTGATTTTGGGAAGCAAGTTAGTATAAAAACTTTTTGGCACTGCCTGCTATTTGGGTGTATGCCAGACTCTACAAGAACAACTCTTTGCAACAAGTAGTATGTATTTATTATGACCAAGCTAAGGTCATAAAGACTGCCCAAAAAAATAAAAATGCCTGGTAGCAGGAAATAATCTCTAACATCAGAGACTGCTGCAACTGCTTCTTTTCAGAACACTGGAGACATGCAGTCTAGATGAAAAATCTACTACTATTATTATCAATTCTTTAATTATCAGAATCCCTTCATCTTTGCTCCATCTTTCCCTTGATTCCATTTGCAGCTCTTGCAATTTTCAATAATGCAAATGGCATCTTCCTTCTGGGACCATTCATTCTTTTTCCTTTGGCTTCAGATGCTGTCCTGTTGCTATAGCTACTCCAATTTCTGAATCATCTTAAGTTACAAGAAGTGAAAAAAAAAGGCAGTAATAGCAATAAAAACAAGAACAACAAAAGGCAAAAGGCATAGCAATAAAATGAGAACAACATAAATAACAGCAAGTTTTACTAAAAAAAACATTTTCCCACACTCAACATTATTGGTTTTTCAGTCAAGTGCACAAATGGCAATAGTGGATCACAGTTCTTTCTTTTTTCTTTTTCTTTTACTGATAAAAATCAAGGAATAGAAAATGTTCATAATAACAAAATAGAAGTCTCTTAGATTTAATGTAATATAGATCCCTATCTGCACCATTGTTTTTTTTTTTAGTCTTTTTGTTCATAAGTAAAATGTCCTCATTTTATTGTTAATTTAAAATATAATTTTTATTAGTTTCTAGGTGACTGTTTTACAACAATTAATTAAAAAAAATGTATTTGTGCATGCTTCAAAAATAGACCGTCACTGAAACTATTTTGGTTATTTAATGGAGAGAAAATATCCTGCTTCCAACAAAGACTATCTTTTAATTGTCAGTGTGATGTCAAGCCTTGTCTTTCTTGACAAATTAAATGGACAAAGAAGCAATGCTGAATTTTCACCAAATTCACTAAACTTAAAGTTGTTTTTTTTTTTACAGTAAGGCTCACCAAGGCCTGGTAGCCACTCAAGGTAGAGGGTTACTTTAAGGGGTAGTTTATATGGATAGGAGGGGAAGATAACTCTAGATTTGAACAGGTCAAGATTGTAGTGATTAGGGAAACATCCTCTTAAGGGTCGGTTGCATAGAGCAGTGGTTTGCAGGAAGAAACTGTTCAAGTGGAACTTATTTATCACCATTGAAATACACAGAGAATGTGGGTGGCATTGCGGGTCTTAGTCATGAAGGTTAGACCTGGAAGAACCAAGGAATATAGTTCGTCCAAACACTTTCCACGAAAGTAGTGACAGAGCAGTAAGAAGGTCACCATATCCTATTTGTGAGAGAGAGGTTGGAGGAGGAAAATATGTCACCCACAAGGATTCAAAGAGACTTTTGAACTCTATCAAGGCTGGAAAGTAAAGACTGGGGGTACCTATATCTTTCTGATGGGGATACTTTACAAACAAATTTTATACCAAAAGATTATGCTTGAAAAAATTATGAATAGAACAATTATGACATCCATCACAGTAAAAAAAACTGTTACACCCATTGTTAACCTTGGCATATTTCAAAGGTAAAATAGGTAAAATAGAATAACCAAAGTATGTTCATTAAAATTTTTCTATAGGTGTGATTGTTAAACAAATTCAAACCCATAACAGAATATCTTCATTGCCTGTTAAAAGATTTTATCAACATCTTTTAAGATATTCCAAAGTTAAAATATATATAATCTAATGTTAGGTAATTGAATGACAAAACGTAATGTGTTTAATGTTTCAAAAGATTTCATACTCTGATGAAGTCTTTTTGAAGAATGAAACACAATACATAGATGTTTTAGTTGGTTGGTTGATTTTGTTTAGCAGCGTATCAAACTCTATAGGTTATTTAATCCCAAAATCTAATATTTTAAATGCAATTTTATGACTTCAACTACAGATAAAATGTATTGTTGGTTTATTTTGCTGCAAAATGTATTATTGGTTTATTTTGCTATAAAATGTATTGTTGGTAATTTTACTACAAATATGTACTGTGGGTAAATTTTTTATATAAAAATGTATTGCTGGTATTTTTACTAAAAAAATGTATTTTTATCTTTTCAAAGCATTTTGTTTTTGTTTGCAGGGGTTCACTATTTGCCCATATCTGGGACTCTAACAGTTACTACTACACCAGGTCAGAGTGGACCTGAGAACAACAGCAATTAAGAGGTGATTCCAAGTGCTTTAAAGACCCCAATATGCTGATCAGAGGCCTTGCTGCCAGATGTAATTTATCATCATACCCAGATCTCAGAGATGTTTTTTCTATTTTGTCACTCATTTACCTAGTCTGATATAAAGATTTTATGTATCATATTTTTCACATAATCTCATATATAAACCTGAAAATGTGTGTGTCTATCAAACCCCTAAAATATATAAAATTGTTTATCTATCAATGCATACAAATATGACATAAAACTATTGCATCATTTAAATATGGCCAAATCTACAGCAAATCAGTAGCTACAGCTACTCCTACGAAGGTTGGGTCACAGTGTCAAAACAGTAGGATTTTCTCATCAGAATCCATCTTACATATATACAAATCTATTATTCCACTGTGCATTGAATACTGTTGCCATATCTGGTTGGGCACTCTTGCTTTTCATTTCAGTAGGGTCAATGAAATTCAAAAGAAGATCTGCAATGTTGGCAGCTCAACTTTAGCCACTTTCTCACCGTCAGTGGCTTCTCTCTACCTTTTCTACAGGCAAGAAGTGTGAGCAAAGAAGTTAGTAGAGTAGAAATTGCGGTTACATTTGATCGGTTTTACTGTAAGTGGCAGCTTTGGAAAGTGATTCAAGCCTCGTGAGTAAAATTGAGTCTATTTGGTAGACAGAAATATTTGGAAGCCAACATTGGTAGTGCTAACATGAAGTCACAAGTCATTGTGACTGAGGGTTTGAATGTACTGGTATTGTTCAGACTGTTGATCATGTCATGTAATACACTCTCTTCAAAAAACTATAACTACGATCTGCTCAGTATAGTTGAAGTATAAACAACAGGTGAGCTCTGTGGGTGTTGAACAAACAAATGCTCCTGAGCAGGCATCTGTAACAGGGATTGGCTACCAGCTGTAGTAGATAGACACACTTAGATACTAGCAGCCAGACACCATTGTTCTATTTTGCCTGACATTGATACTTATAGAAAAGATATAACAAAGTGTTTAGTGATATTTTGTTTGAGGCTACTAAATTGTCATTTTAAAAAGGATACAAATACTTTATGGCTGTTAGTAAAACCCAAAAAAAATTCATTATCAATTAAATATTACATCAAGAAGAAAGCCAGATACTTTTTTTTTTAATCATTTCCCTCTAAGCAAGGCAGTACTGCCACTGGTGTGGGTTACATAAGAAGAGAGTGTTGAGAAAGAGGAACAAGTTACAGAGGGTGTCAGATAATAGTTAAGAGAAGGGTGAGAACACTGGTGTGAAGAGAGATGCATGAGAGTAGAGTGGAAAGAGAGAAGAACATGATACAAGGCTTGTCGGGAAAAAGATGCGAGTCAAAGAGATAGGAGATGACAATTGATCTTGCATTTTAATTCTTCGAGTTTGAAGCTGTCAGGGAAGTAAGTATGTGGAAGGGAATTCGACAGGTGAGAAGTGCGAGAAAAGAAGCTAGTAGAGTAGAAATTGCAGTTACATTTGATCAGTTTTACTGTAAGTGGGTGGGATCTACTTGCTAATCTACAAGATCAAATAAATTTATGCAAAGGGAGCTAAGCTCGTTGAAGCAGAGGCGTGAAAGTATTTATAAAAGAGACAGAGGGAAGCCACATTACATCGGTTTGAAAATGACTAGAATTGAAAGGTTACAATTTTTTCTATTGGGCTTAATTAGAAAAAACTGTATTAACAGCAATGTTTGGACAATTAAGGGATAAATTAAAGCTATCAAATTGTCAAAGGAAGTATATGCTTAATATATCAAATAAAGAACAGGTTACTATTTGTTCTATTGGGCTTAATTAGAAAAAACTTTATTAACCGCAATGTTTGGACAATTAAGGGATAAATTAATGTTATCAACTTGTCAAAGGAAGTATATGCTTAATATATCAAATAAAGAACAGGTTACTATTCGTTCTATTGGGCTTAATTAAAAGAAACTGTATTAAAAGCAAGGTTTGGGCAATTAAGGGACAAATTAAAGCTATCAAATTGTCAAAGGAAGTATATGCCTAATATATGAAATAAAGACCAGGTTACTATTTGTTCTATTGGGCGTAATTAGAAAAAACTGTAATAACCACAATGTTTGAACAGTTATGGGATAAATTAAAGCTATCAAATTATCAAAGGAAGTATATGCTTAATATATCAAATAAAGAACAGGCTACTATTTGTTTTATTGGATTTAATTAAAAGAAACTCTATTAACAGCAATGTTTGGTCAATTAAAGGATAAATTATAGCTATCACATTGTCTAAGGAAATTAATGCTTAATATATGAATAAAAGAACAGGCTACTATTTGTTTTATTGGGCTTAATTAGAAGAAACTGTATTAACAGCAATGTTTGGATAATTAAGGGATAAATTAAAGCTATCAAATTCTCAAGAGAAGTATATGCTTAATATATGAATAAAAGAACAGGTTACTAGTACTTCTATTGTCTTAATTAGAAAAAAATATATTAACAGCAATATTTCAACAATTAAGGGATAAATTAAAGCTCTCTAATTGTCAAGGAAGTATATGCTTAATATATGAACAAAAGAACAGGTTACTATTTCTTCTATTAGGCGTAATTAGAAAAATCTGTATTAACAGCAATGTTTGGACAATTAAGGGATAAATTAAAGCTATCAAATTATGAAAGGAAGTATATGCTTAATATATGAATAAAAGAACAGGTTACTAGTACTTCTATTGAGCTTAATTAGAAAAAAATATATTAAAAGCAATGTTTCGACAATTAAGGGATAAATTAAAGCTATCTAATTGTCAAAGGAAGTATATGCTTAATATCTGAACAAAAGAACAGGTTCCTTTTTGTTTTATTGGGCGTAATTAGAAAAACCTGTATTAACAGCATTGTTTGAACAATTAAAGGATAAATTAAAGCTATCAAATTGTCAAAGGAAGCATATGCTTAATATATGAATAAAAGAACAGGCTACTATTTGTTCTATTGGGCGTAATTAGAAAAAACTGTAATAACCGCAATTTTTGGACAATTAAGGGATAAATTAATTTTCTCAAATTGTCAAAGGAAGTATATGCTTAATATATCCAATAAAGAACAGGTTACTATTTTCTCTATTGGGCTTAATTAGAAAAAAACTGTATTAACAGCAATGTTTTAACAATTTAGGGATAAATTAAAGCTATCAAATTGTCTAAGGAAGTATATGCTTATTATATGAATAAAAGAGCAGGTTACTATTTGTTCTATTGGGCTTAATTAGAAGAAACTCTATTAAAAGCAATGTTTGGGCAATTATGGGATAAATTAAAGCTATCAAATTTTCAAAGGAAGTATATGCTTAATATATGAAATAAATAACAGGTATGCTTTCTAATAGTTTCTTCTTTTCTCACAGCTCCCACCTGTGGAAGTCGTTTCTTGCCTCCCTGCCACCTACAATCTTCAAAAAATTTAAATGCAACACCAATCGCCATCATTTGTCTTCTTGGATTTCAGTCCTTTCTCCTTACGAAATTCTTCTCATCCTCTTTCATGCCCAGTAACCCTTTGCATCACAGTGGCATTATCACCTTGCTTGGGGTGAAATCACTAAAAAGAGAAAAAAGATCATTGGCATTCTTATTTGTAAATTCAAGCAACTGCATATCAAAAGATCAAAAATATTTGTAAAAAATATTTAAGAAAAGTGCCAAAATTCCTGATTCAGGCCTGAAGATCACTTGAATTGTGAAACTGATAGTTACCAGGCAGTGCTAATTTTTAATGCATTCTGTATCTATCTATTTGTAATATATATATATATATAAATATATATGTGTGTGTGTGTGTGTGTGTGTGTGTGTGTGTGTGTGTGTGTGTGTGTGTAGAAACTCAACACAATTTTAATTTTCATTATGAATCCAGAATTTATTTCAGCATCAAATTTTGGATTTATAACTGTTTATTTATGTGTTGAGTTTTCTTCTCAGTATATTTGCTGTGGATAATATCCATTGAGCTCTCTATTTCTATCTGATTGATATTTTACATTAATTTGATAAAATCTTTGGGATTATTCTCTTTGTCATCACACGTTACCATTCTCTTATATATATATATATATATATATATATATATATATATATATATATATATATGCTCTCACACCCTTATTGAGCACTCTGGAAGAATGGTAGACTTTGAAAAACAGTAGCTACTCTGGCATCTACACATCATTCTTTCAGCAATGAATTAGGACCCTCTTAGCTATTGGGCGTGTATAATAATATCCACGCTAAAAATTCTGCCTCCTTCTACCGAGCACCCGTAGCTCAGAGGTAGAATTGCCGACTGATGATTCAGTCAGGTTTCAATCCTGGGTAAAAAGCAATCTGCTGTCTAACCATAGTGAGCTGTGATACAGTGAAGCAGATCTGTCTGCGGATGACAATATATATATATAAGTAAGTAAGTAAGTAAATACTCTAGTGAACCAACAAACCTACCAAGGTTTCACCTAAATGGATCTTCAGGGAAAGTTGGCTCCTTCCATGAAGATCCGTTTAGGTGAAACCTTGGTGGGTTTGTTGGCTCACTAGGTTATTTATTTATTCTGTTCTGCTTACATATTGAGCGCTTTTTTGTTATTGATTACTCATCTCGTGTTTTTTCTTTGGGCTATGTACTGGCTTGGTCCAAATTGCTTTGGCTGATGTTCATGTGCTTGGCTCTTTCTTTTTTTACAACCATTTTTTCCTTCCGCGAATATACGCAGAGGATTTTTCGAAATGATTATTGTGATAAGTTTGCATTTATATATATATATATAGTGTGCGTGATAACAGTATATGTGTGTACTTCCAAAAATCTAGATGACCAGATTTAGTCATCATCTTTGCTCATCTTTATATTTATTTTCTAACACATTCTCTTCCATTCATATCACACACCTCATTCAGCATTACTCTTTTTGCTTTAAACTTCTACCTTGAGTCATTCTTGAGCCATTTACTTGGTGAAATTCAGCATTAAAACTTCCAATTAATTTGTGCATAATCAAAAGTGATTAATTCATCAGATATTAACTATATAATATATTTGTGTTTTTTGTCATTTTTTTAAAGATTTCTGCGCCAATTATACCATCAATGTTAATGGACCAATCTATTAAAACTGATGATAATTGTACTCACTGATAATATTTATCACAGCCTGCAACCTAATCTTCTAATTCTTGATTACACTAATAAAAAAAGAAGCAATCTGACATTGGGACAAGCCACCATCATTAAAATGTATTCTTTGGAAAGCTACCAATTCTTTAATAGCTTTCTCATTTTTCAGCACCAATAAATTATCTGCATTTGCCACTAGTGCTGAAATCTTTACATGACAACTAAAGACAGTTTAAATGCAGCCCTGATAAGATGGGCTTAAAAAGAATGAAAGAAAATATCCCAATGTCATTCCATGTACTCATTATCTTCTGCATATAAATGAGAATATTTTTGGCTTTTTCAGCTCTGTGTCCCAGAATTATTTTTCTGGTTATCTAAAGCAAAGTCTACAGTGAAAATCTCCAGTACTTAGAAATCAAAAAGATCTCAACTAGCAAAGCACATTTTCTTTTATATTTTTCTTTTTATTAACAAAGAAAAGACCTTCTGTATTTGGCTTTTTATACAAAAAAGTAGATCCTAATAAACAATTATTTGGCCAATCAGAATTTGATGCAAAAGAAATCTTGGTTTTCAGCCAGTCATTGCATGCAAGCTTGATGTGAGATGAACTGACATCAAAACAGGATACCAATTCAAAAGAGATATTCAGCTCTTACAAAAGGCTCAACACAATATAAAAATTCAGTTAATTTTAATTACTTGGTCTTTCAAAGAGTCATCTGTTTTAAGACCTAATGTAGAATGAATTAAATTATTTTCATTTTTATAGATCTTATTGTAGCCCTAGGCTACTCACCTTAAAAGCTCTGGTTTTTATATCACATAACCATGACTCAGTAAAATGAAAACAAGACTCACAACAACTGTAATGTACACAGGAGCATATAAAAGGAGCAGTCTAAAGACAAACAAGTCAGCCCATGTGGGCAAAGAAAGAATGCCATGTCATTTCAGGAACCATATGCAGTGATGCTACCAACCACTACCACTGCTACCATGCTGTTTGATGCCTCAAACCTGCTACCACACTACCTGAAGCCTTCAACTACTACCATGCCGCCTGCCACCTCCGACTTGCTACCACACCTACTGATGTCTCCTACTACTTCCACCACAACTGTCCTTTTCATAACAAACAACAGGTCTTTTTTCTAGTCACTACAATTGTCCTTTTCAAGGCAGGAAAATCTGTCTTTATGAAATATTCACCAACTCAGTGCAACAACCTTCAGTGACCAGTCCAAATTGACATGACAGTGACCTCCAGCATAGCAATCTTACTGGATCAACTACTGACTGCTAACATAGTCTACACACCAGTCAAGCAGAGCAGACTACACTTCAACAGCACAGTCTATATTTTATAGATTATCTAAGATGGTCAATGATTTTGTGAAGAAGTATATTTTTATGAAACAGCAAAAAAAATATGCAAACTGGCTAGCAAAAGAAAAATAAACATTGTTTCGATAAATATTTGATTGTTGTCAAAGTTAAGAATGCAGGCAAAATTCTCCATGTCAGGAAAATATTTGATTATTTTGAAACCTGCATAGCCCAGGTTATATAATATGGGCCTTGAACTTATGCAAAAAATGTGCTGAAAGATGACATAGTTGCTTATATAAGAGACAGATTGCTGGTAGTAGTCAGCAGTTCATGAACATTTGAGATCGGAACCCAGACCAAGTGAAACACAAGGATAGTTGCGGACGAGCACAGCCTCTGGCTCCTCATTGCCTGTGTGCTGACACCTCTGACTCCACCTCTGATCCTATGCCATGCCACTTAAAAAGCGAATAAAAGATATGCTGTCTACATTTGCTTATAAAGATGTGTTACTGTTGTCATTTCATTAAGTGAGACTGTTGTAATTTTATCAGCATTAAAAAGGCAAGCAATTTTATAAAAGTGAAGATAACAAGTGTTGGAACCCCATCATCAAATTAGTAATTATCATTTTAGTGAAGTGTATACAACATATATGTTGTTTTGGTTGCAGTTTAATTTTCACCATCTTTGGTACAGGTTATACAGCATTGGTCATTTTGGTTTCCAAGTTATACAGGACTATGTCGCTCTGGTATATGTCCTGGTACACTACATATGCCAAACAACTACAACAAACACACAACAGACAAATCCTATCCACCCAGTGCAGTAACAACTAGCAATTCAGGCCCCATTTTCTGACCTACATATTGTTAACCGCACACATGAACTACTCAAGCCTACGATCATTGGATATCACTCAATTAACAACAGTTTTCAACAACTGAAGTGATTGTTTTGAACTGTAAAACAACATAAATAAAAGTTGTCAGACTAAGACAACTTTTTTAACTTGCATCTTATTTTTGTCATTCTTGCCTTTCCAATGTCACGTCAACTTTTAAAAGTCAGCAGAATCGGTTAACCATAATCATCCCCATGACTACTTTCATTCCAAATCTTATTTTATTGTATAATTTTAATTTCATTATACTATTAATGTTATTTATATATTAAGATGTATCAAAAGTATTTCCTTTAAACCAAAGCTGATTCACATATAAAGCCTCTCAATGACTTGATTATATTAGTCAATTTTTTCTGTTATATATCATATGATTGCCACTGCTATCCACCTGAAGCATTTGTTTCTGATATTATAATGGCAAATACAAGTTGAGTGCCATATGTGATACACACTTGGGGGATCATGTCTTGAAAGAGACATGACTGACTGGGCAAAAGATTATCCTGCAGTAGGTTGCCATTGCTTTCTGTGGTAGACTGGTTGCCAGCCAAGGCTATAGAACCTAATCTGTCCTATTATTTAACCCATAACTGGAGGGGAGAGATGGATTAATACTTTTACAAAAAGTATTTGTGTGTAAGTGAATGCAAGGAATTTAACTGAGATTCAAACTAGGCTCCCCGATTTGTCGTTCTGAGTTGATTGAGATGAATTTCAACACTGTGGAAGATGATTGCTGAATCTAGAGAGTGAAAAGAACTGAAACAATATCTGACAAAACAGTACTTCCTTGAATATCCAAACCATTTGGAACTGGAAGTGAAAAAATATGTTCAGATAACTACAAGACCTTCTAAAAAGGTAGATGAAGAAAGTGGAAAAAAAAAAGAACTGATAATAAACTACAAGAAAACCGAATGTATGGTCATCAGCAAACAGAGGAGCCCAAAATACTAATTACAGGTTAAGGATACTAAAATCAAGCAGGTACAAAAATTTAAGTACTTGGGAAGTGTTCAAACAGCAGACAAGAAGTGTGACACTGAGATCTAAAGGTGAACTGGAATGGCAAAGATCGCATTCCAGAAACTGAAGAGACAGAAAAATTTCTTTAGAAACAAAGAAGAGAGTACTGGATTGCTATGTAATGTCTGTTCTTCAATATGGCAGCAAATACTGGATAATATCATCAAAGATGAAGAGAAAACTTGAAGCTACTGGAATGTAGTTCTACAGAAGGATGTTGTGGATATCATGGATTGAGCATGTAAACAATGATGAGGTTTTAGAAAAGATGGAAATGAAAAGGAAATTAATACCGAGCATCAGGAAAAGACAGCTAAAGTTCCTGGGACATATAATGAGGAAGGAAGGAAGGATACTCACAGGTCAGATAGAGGGAAAGAGAGACAGGGGAAAGCAGCAGATAACATATTTGATGGGCCTGGGCAGGTGGATAGCAGAGCGGGGTTTTGGGTGGAGCAACAGGAGAAAGCATGCTAACAGGGACAGGGAGATGTGTTAGACCATGATCCCCTACATCCTGGCACATAGAAGAAAAAGAACTCAAAATTCCAGATAATTTAATACCTAAATTATCAAGAAAAAAAAAATGATAATAAAAGTTATTTTCTGAACATTTACATAATTTTCCATTTTATTTTTTTATGAAAAAAATGCATTAATTTGTGCATTTCTAGCTAGCCTTGCATTTTTCTTCTATTGACTAAAGGGGTTTAAGACATTAATGTGTCGTCCCACTGAACTTATTCAACCTATACAGTTACACAATTCTGGGAGAATTAAAAAATCCTACCAGGATTCATTATTGGCAGCCACAATCCTAACAACATAAGATATCTAGATGATACAGTGTTGCTAGCATACATAGAAACAAAACTACAATCACAGAAGATAGTGAAGGAAAACAAGAAGAAAGAACTAAACATCAATTGCAAGAAGATAGAATGCATGCTTGTAAGCAAAAGGAAAAGCCCAATATGCAAATTACAAATTAGAGATACCAAAATCAAACACATACTTTAATTACCTAGTAATCTGAAGGTACATTGAGATAGCAAATGTTGCCTTCAAAAAGCTAAGCAAAATATTAAGAAATAAAAAAAAATTGTTAAAAACAATTTTGTTAGAAAACAAAACAGCATTGAACTGTTATATAATATCAGTCCTCATAAATGGCAGAAAATGTTGGACAATTTCCTCACAAATGAAGAGTCTTGAAGCAACAGAAATAAAATTATACAGAAGGAAGCTGAGAATAACACAGCACAGTTTCCATTTTCTTTAAAACTTTGCTGTTGTTCACATGTTTAGTACATGTGAACAACAGCAAAGTTTTAAAGAAAATGGAAACTAAAAGGACACTTATACTTAACATCAGAAAGATATAGTTGAAATTTCTAAGGCACTGAATGAGAAAAGAGGACCTGGAAATTTTGATACTCACAAGACATAGTAAAGGCAAAAGAAACAAAAGACAATGCATAATGTAACTTAAATAAATGGATGGCAAAACAAGGTTTAGGGGAAATAACAAATAACCCTAACATTTCTAAGAGCTAGAAAGGATAGGAAGTTGTGAAGAGCTATAAAGACACACATCCTGAAGAGATGTAGCACATACAAGATACTGAAGGAATAAATTAAAGCTATAAAATTGTCAAAGGAAGTATATGCTTAATATATGAATAAAAGGACAGGTTACTATTTGTTTTATTGGGCTTAATTATAATAAACTATATTAACAGCAATGTTTGGACAATTAAGGGATAAATTAAAGCCATCAAATTGTTGAAGGAAGTACATGCTTAAGATATGAATAAAAGAACAGGTAATATTTGTTCTATTTGGCTTAATTAGATAAAAACTGCATTAACAGCAATGATTAGATAATTAAATTGGTGGATTTAACCATCTCAGCCATAAATTGCATTGATGATCAAGCAAATTTGAATAGTTCCATATAAATGGAAATCTATCTCAGACTCTCAAAAACAAGGACACAGGTTTGAATCCTTCCAGAGAGCCCATATTTTTCTTTAATAAAGTTACTTGAACAATCACACCAGTAGATGAAAATAAATAAATATATGATTTAATATATAAGTAGAGCTAATACTCAAATATGGATATCCACTAAAAATAACATTTAAGTAATAAAACTTGTTAAATTAATAAATAAAAATCCATCACTTCATTAGAAATTGCTTTGTTTATTTTTGGATACAAAAGTGAGCAGATATGTATATTACTGGCTATAATTATTAGGCAAACCCAGTTTTTTTTTTAAAATTATGTATTTCATACTATTTTTAGTATTTATTGCCAAGTGGATAATTCCAAATGAAAATAGAATTGTTCTTTTGTTAATACTGCACAATAAAATGCTCATCAAATGAACTGTTCTGGTGTCCAGTTTTTATGCTCTCTTCCCCATGCTGGTCTGTTCTCCTTATTGGCTGGCCAAAGCAAAGGCTTCCTGGTTGCCTTGTAAAATTTTGCAAAGTAATAATAACAAAAGAATCATTCTATTTTCATTTAGAATTATCCACTTGGCAATAAATACTAAAAATAGTATGAAATACTTCATTTTCTTTTAAACTGGGGTTGCCTAATAATTATGACCAGTAGTGTATGTTTTGAGAGTCTGAGAAAGATTTATGTTTATAAGGCACTTTTCAAAATATCCATAGATAAAAATCCATAGAAGTTTTCAGATTTTATCTTCTAGCTTAAATATTTGTTTATTTCTTGTCTTTATTTACATTGATGAAAGAAGATAAGAATTTGTTTGCCACAAATCTAATATAAATAAGATTACTAACAAAAAAAGTATCACTGAATTGGTATATTTACTTATATAAGTAAGTGTTTATAAGGCACTTTTATACTTATATAAGTGTTTATAAGGCACTTTTCAAAATATCCATAGATAAAAATCCATAGAAGTTTTCAGATTTTATCTTCTAGCTTAAATATTTGTTTATTTCTTGTCTTTATTTACATTGATGAAAGAAGATAAGAATTTGTTTGCCACAAATCTAATATAAATAAGATTACTAACAAAAAAAGTATCACTGAATTGGTATATTTACTTATATAAGTAAGTGTTTATAAGGCACTTTTATACTTATATAAGTAAGTGTTTATAAGGCACTTTTCAAAATATCCATGGATAAAAATCCATAGAAGTTTTCAGATTTTATCTTCTAGCTTAAATATTTGTTTATTTCTTGTCTTTATTTACATTGATGAAAGAAGATAAGAATTTGTTTGCCACAAATCTAATATAAATAAGATTACTAACAAAAAAAGTATCACTGAATTGGTATATTTACTTATATTACACGATGCTAGACAGCTGATCACCTTCCACATGAAATGCCTGAGAACATTGCTCCACATCAAATGGCAGGGCAAAGTTCCAGATGCAGAGGTACTCGAGCGAGCCCAGATGAAGAGCATCCATGACACGCTCATGCACTCCAAGCTTTGGTGGGTTAGTCATGTACACCCCATGGAAGACAACTGCCTCCCAAAACATCTCTTCTACAGAGGGCTCAAGGAAGCAAAGCGATCTTATGTTGGATGGAGGAAGTGCTTCAAGGACAACTTTTCAGGCCTCCCTGAAACACTGCAACATCCCACCTGTCTCCTACCCTATTTGGCACACCTCAGTCAAAACAGGCTCCAAAGTACTATGCATCCAAAAACTGCAGCAAAAGCAATAACACCAGAGGGACAGGTCAAGCTCCCTTTCCCAGCCAGACATTCTATGCTCACACTGCAACAGAAAACTTAGAGCCAAGATTGACTCGATTAGCTATCTTCACACTTATAATTACTAGTAGTAATGTGTGAAGAAAAATGGTCATCTTTGTTTGTGAAGGATGAAAATCATCATATTTACTTAAAACTACATTATGCAAGCGGTTAGTCTATATTTTGGAAATTAATCATGTTTTATATGGCTGTTTGGTTATAATAGAGGCTAACCGCTTATATCTGAATATGCCTGTCTACTAAGGTGGCTAGCCAATCCCTGTTGCAGATGCCTCATCAGGCACATTTTTGTTTGTTCAACACCCACGGAGTTTATCTGTAGTTTATAATACAATGAAGCTAAGCAGACCTTAGTTACAGTTTCTGGAAAAGAGCACATTACCTGGTATGATCAAAAGTTTGAACAAGGTCAGTATACTTGAATCCTTGGTTGTAAATCATTCACTCACAAGACTTGGATCAACTCATTGTATGGTTTTCAAGCACTTTCTAAAGGTATCATATGCTTGGATCATCTCATCAGGCTGATGATAAATTGATAAATTGACCATGATGAGATTCAAATCCAGGTTTCATGTTCAGAAAGGCAACATTCTAACCACTTGCCAAAACAACCATTTGGTTCTTATAATTTCTGTATGTTATGATTATGTTATAAAGTCATTTTGCTATGTTATAAATCAAGCAGAACTAGGAGTTGATTATTATTTTGTTTTGTTTTTTTAAGACTTTACTTAGCTATAAAGAAATTTGTGTAGTGCAAGCAAATTTTATTCCAAAAGTGCAGCTCAGAGAAAAAAAAAATTGAGAAACACTTCTCAGAGGTCTAGAGAATCAAGACATGAAATAATAGTGGGGTCTTAGAGAAAAACTGATGGAGCTTGGCACTTTTTCTATATTTGGATAGAGATTTATCTATAAAAAGTAACTACTTTTTTTTTTTTTTTACCTATTATTTGTACAACATCTTTTGTAAAATTATTTAAATAACAGTTTCTTTCAAATCTGGACAGTACTGAGATGGAGGACTAAAATGTGTTTCAGCATTAAATAAAATGAAGAGTCATCTTCTAAACATAACAAAAACTCAATAAGTGTCTGTAAGGAGTAACAGGCAGTCAACATTTTATGGTTAATACCCACAGGCTGAAAAAGGTCGATAAGTCATAAAAAACAAAATCAATCAATCCAATGTTTCTCTTAAAATAATTTTTCAGGAAAAGAAGTTTCCAGTAGATGTTATCGATCTTTCTAGTATTTATGGTGGTTTTCTAGGCATAGATTAGATGTGACTAAAGGCTAAAAGTATAGTGCATCCAGTGAGAATCAAACTCACTAATCAGTCAGTTAAGTGACACACACTTGGGTGATCATGTCTCTTTTGATCCATGACTGACTAGGCAGAAGGTTTTCCTGCAGTAGATTTCCATTTCTTTCCGTGGTTGCCATCCAAGGCTATAGAACGCAATATGTCCTGCTATTCAACACATACTAGAGGAATAAGAGATGGATTAATACCTTTCCCAAAGATATCTGTGCATAAGTGAATGCAATGAATTCAATTAGGATTTGAACTCATCTCTCTGTTTTCTCATTCCGAGCTGATATCCATTAGACCACAATGCACATTTGCTAACCATGATACCACATTGAAGTGCCACTCTTTCTAGTATTCATGCTGGTTTTCTTTCTAATCTGAAGTATTGGGGAAAATCAACATCTTGATTATATCATTGTTTTCCCTTCAACTTATATATGATATCCATTAAATTGAGTTATGACCAACCTTTGAGCAGTAACCATAAAATATCGACTGTTTGTTACTCCTTAGAGACACTTACTGGGTTTTTGGTGTTTAGAAGACAAATTTTCTTTTTTATTTCTATTTTTCTCAAACGCAATCTACATAGCCTTGGTTTTTACAAAAGGAACTTGCTGTTTGGTTGTGTTTAAATCCAAGAGATCTAAAACCCTTTTATAAATTGAATACTGCTGCCATATCTGGTTGGGTGCCCCTGCTATCCTCCTTGGGCTTCTTGACAAAATACAAAGGAGAATCTGTAATGTGGTTGATACTGACTTGGCAGACCGACTGCAACCACTCTCTCACCGGCGTGATGTGGCTTCCCTGTGCCTCTTCTACAAGTACATTCATGGCTTCTGCTTCAATGAACTTAGATCACTGATGCCGCCTAAGCACAAATTTGCACGAGATACTAGATTAGCAACTAGGTCCCACCCTCTTACAGTTAAACCGATAAGATGTAACCGTAATTTCTACTCCAACAGCTTCTTTTCTCGTGCTTCCCACCTGTGGATTTCCCTTCCAAAACTCTGCTTTCCCGACAACTACAATCTCCAGGTGTTTAAATGTAGGGTCAATAGACACCTCCTATCACACTAACTTCCTATTATTCTCAGAACACTCTCACTACCAAACCTTCATTCTCGGTATCCTTACCTGCCTATCACCCACCCTCTGACATTTCCTATATTTAACCATCCTTCCTCCACTCTATGTAGCCCCCTGCGCAGTAGTGGCAGTGAAATGCCTTGCTCAGGATGAAATGCTTATAAAAAAAAAATATTGCACTAGCAATGCTCATTGGTATATATACACTTTAGTAATAAAATTGATTTGAAATCATATCAAGCGTTTTTACTATTCATCATATTTCTGTCTATATTTTCTAAACCTAAACAATATATCTTTAGATTGAATCAGTTTCATACAGACTTGAACACTGATATTATAGACATTTCTACTTTCTTGCAGAAATGTACTTTCCTAGATACTGTTTATAACAATATCAATATAACCACAATTTCAACATAAAACATTAGAAATGTTTATTGATGTTTTTGTTTTTCTTTTACAATAAATGACTTTTACAATTTCAGACATAGCAAAAAATATAATGCAAACTTATGGCTCTATAATGTATTGTAATCACTACTGTAAAGTAAAGAAACTGAAAAGAAAAGCTTAAAACAAGTATAACTTTTTCGTAATAAAAATTTATCGTAAATAATCAGGCCAGTAGATATAAATATATATATAAGTTTCGTTAATCTTTGTTAATTTCCGTAATATATATATATATATATATATCTGTGTGCGTATATATATATATATATATACTCCACCCACGTCTGAACAGGTGAACAGGTGAAGAGGCTCATCCCTTGTTTCCTGGTTAGGATGTAGGTTTCCGGCTTTCTCTTTTCCAATCTTTTTACTCTTATGTAGCCCCCTGCGCATCAGTGGCGTTATGACCTTGCTTGGGGTGATATGATTAAAAAATATATATATATATATATATATATATACACAGGTGCAATGGGTAAATTATTGCCATTTTATATTGTTAATTTTGTGCATGCACATTGTTTGTTACTGATTTTGTCAGGGTCATCAGGCACCATCTGTGAGAAAAAAACAGTATGACAATTCACTTCACCAGAAATTTGGAAACAGCACACTTTTCTGTTTGACATTTGCACTGGAAGCTCCAATATGAACATTTCAGAGTGTTTTGATTTCAGTCTGAGGACAGTGCAAAAGATTCAAAAAGAGTTGAAGGAATCTTATAGTGATTACATAGGCATAGCAGCTTGGAAAACAAACTCTGATCATTCTAATCAGAAAAGATCTCCAGAATTTGTTGGTGAGAGCTTCAAACACAACCTGGTGGCCTATATCAAGTACCTTGAAGAGATAGAGATGCCCTGGGTCAAGAGGGTGTCTGTTGGAAAGCCTTGTGTCTGGCAACAGGGTTTTGCACCATATCACACAAGTAGAAGGACCCAGTCATGGCTGTCAAGCAATTTCTGTGACCACATCACCCATTACATCTGGCAATTTAACTCTCCAGACTGCAACCCCCTTGATTATTATGTGTGGGGTGCAGTTGAGTGAGAGAATAATAAATCTCATTGTAGTACCAAATCAAATTGAAAACAAAGAAAACTATCAAATCCAACCTAAAGAAAAATAAAAATAAAAATAAACCCCAGTTATAACATCTCCTACACCAATGTTAGGGGTCTATGTTCCAAGTTTCCAGAAGTTGAACTCAATCTTCTTCAGTATAAAACTGACCACCTGTTCCTGTCTGAAATGGGTATCAATGCCTCAATCTTATTGCAGGAGCCCACAATCCTAGACTACTACTCACCCATTATACCAAAACATGACTACCTAAATCGCCATGATCACAGGCTCAGTTCCTACATCAAGCATGGGTTTCCCTGCAGCAGAGAAACAAAAAATAAGGACCCTAATCTCCCATATGTATGTTTCCATGTGGCACTTATTTATAGTACCACATTCATTTTTGCTCTAGACTGTCCTCAAGATGAAGTGTTAGTAATCTTCAATTGAATATCCTCACTGAATATGCATCTGCCAAATTTCACATATCTGGTGACTTCAATGTTCACCACAAAGTGTGGTTAGTCTACGCTAGCAAAATGAGGAAGGCAGATATTGCAGAGACTTTTCCATTGCTCATGATTTTACCCAGATCATTAGAGAACCCCACCAAGTCCCATATGTGATGGGACAGCAGGCAAATCGTCTCAACCTATTTCTAAGATCCTGACCTGACAAATGCACAGCAAAAACTTTACCCCCAGTGTCCCATCCGATCATTGTCTAATCAGTGTCCAGATTGACTCCAAGCCAATGGCATTCCATGATTTACTGTTCAATAGAAAAGTTTTCTCTATGAGAAGGCAGAATAGGACAGCTTTTGGCCCTATATGAAGGAAGCTCCTCTCTCAACCTTCTTCATATATGTTGTCTCTAAAACTGCGACCCTAATCTCTGAATGGACCCTTTCTGGAATGTAGTCTTTTATACCACCAAAAGAAATTTCAGCAAAAACCAATCCTGGTTCACCCCTGAATGCATTGCAGCCATAGCAAAAGTATTTCTTTAACATCTATTGCAAAGACTAGTGTAGTCTAATCTTTACTTTTTTTAGAACCACTTGCAATCACTGTAAGAACATTGTGGAAAACACAAAGTGCAGCTATGCATGAGCTGTCTAGGCTAAGTTGAAAAGAAACAAATTGGATCTTGCGAATTCTGGAAGATCACCAACTAAATCAGGAATAGAGGCAGAGCAAAATGGCCATGCCCACTATTATAAATGGCCCCAAGGTCATATCCTTCTTAACAGATAAGGCAAAGCTCTTTGCCTTGATCTTTGCTTCAAACTCAGCATAAGATGACAAAGGCCATTCCTTCCCTAACTTCGGTCTCATGGAGCACAATTTCACTAATATACTCATTTCAGTAAAATAAGTTTAAGTAAATAAGTTTATTTAATCACCACTGAATTTATCAATGGGCTTGTTAAGATTAAAACTTTTAATCATATTTTAAATATTATAAAAATATAATTCTTTCCAATCTGTGATTGTGAGGTATAAAAATAACTACTTAACCAGAATTTGTTTTGCATGGAATGAAAACAATGATAGCACACTGAATCCATCATAAAAAAAAATTCAGGATGTAGAATTAGTAAATAATAAATGGCTCAAATACGTCAAAGTATGGATTGATAACAACAAATTTAGTATAAAAGAAAAGGGAATTAAACATAGAATAAGCTTCTGGGTAGTTTTTTTCCTAGCACCATAAATTACTACAAAACCAAAACATCAACTTGAAAACACAAGTTATGTTCTTAAATAGTCTCATTAGATCGAGAATTTCATTTGCACAGTGCCAAACCCGTTCAGAAATAACTGAACTATCAGCTGTATACAACCACTTTCTCAAATCAATTGTTAAAAATGGCTTTGAGCAAGTAAAGCCTGAGGGTTCTGGCAACGATCATCCTTTTTTTGAACATTGTGGACTAGTGCTACATAATCAAGAAGGAACAGTATCAAATAAAAGAAACCATATCTGGGTTTGAATTGAGTTTTGTTTAACAGCATATCAACTTCTATGGGTTATTTAATGCTAAAAAGTTAGGGTTTTTTAATGTTCAGTTATAGTGAGAAGGTTGATTTCGTCAGATATTGATGAAAATTTTTATTATTTTTTTTATTTTATTTTAGAAAAAACTGAAGATGTCTTCTACTTTTGTATTCAAAAATGTATTAAGGTAATATGTTTTTTCTTTAAAAAATTTGTTATGGTAATAATTTTTTCCTTCAAAAATGTATTATTGGTAATATTTTCATTCAAAAATGTATACTTTTCTAAACAAGCTTATTTTTATACTTTCATAGTGTTTTAACCCCAGTTAGGGAATAAACTATTTGCCCATAGTTGGGACCCTAACAAGTGCTACCACCCTGTGTCAGGGTGGACTTGGTAACCATATCTGAATAAATCTTTCCAAAACTGAAACTATGATCTAGAATTAGAATAAAACCAGTGATGGCACATACCCTGAATCTATCATAAAAATTAAGGATGTGGAATTAATAAATACTAAACACTTCATACACCTCAGAATATGGATCAGTATAAGAGTATGCTTTAGTATAAGAGAAAAGGAAATTGAACATAGAATAGGCTGTGCCAGAGGTAGTTTCTCCCAACACCACAAGTTGCTACAAAACCAAAACATTAACCTGAAAATTTGTGTCATGTTCTTAGTCTTGTCAGATTAAAACTTTCATAAGAATGTCATGACTGATCCAAAACTGTTCAGAAATATCTAAAATGTCAGCTATATACAACTGCTTTCTAAGATCAATGGTTAAAAATGGCTCTGAATGAAATCTGAGGATCTTGGCAAAGACGATCCCTCTTTGAATGTTATGAACTGGTGCTAAAGAATCACAAAGAACTGTACCAAATAAGAGAAACCACATCACTTGAGGACTACCAACAGCAGTAACAACTCAAATGAATAGCACATGTAACTCAAGGAGGAAATAATGATATAACTAAGATGCTAACATTCCACACCACTTCGAATATAAAGTTTGGAAGAAAATCCCCACCAATGACTGGAAAGAGTGACAACAACCACTGTACCTATTTTCCTGAAATATTGTTTTAAGAGAAAGATTTTGTAGATTTCAACCAACAGCAGTACTGCCTGGTAAGTAAATAAATGCCAAATGTTTCCTTATATGGAAACGGTTAATATTACCATTATCATAGTCTTTGATATTGTCTTTGCAGAAGTATTTTTAAAGCAGTAGTGTTTTAATAACAAACACTTGCTGGCTGGTTCTGAGTTTAGAAAAATAAATTCTGAAGTTCCGTTTAAAATAGTGAACTAAAAATGTCCATTGTCACAAACTGAAGACAAAGAAATGAAACTTTAATTTCAAGCTTAGTCAAGGAACTTTCTCTTCAAAAAACAGCTGAGACTTGTCATGCCATATTAATGGTGACAAACCATTCTTCCTTAGAAATGTTACTTTGTGGAACAAGCTCCCAAGAGAATGCTTACCTGACAACTACAAGTTTGGTTTCTTTAAGTCCAGGTCAACTGATACCTATCCTACACATCCTCATAATACTCCTTTACTTCCTTCTTTCTTACAGTATCACTCAGTAACCTTCTAACTTGAGTATTCATTGGGTTTTGTATTGAGTGAACTATTAGTAATAAAACAAATAAACAAATAAAAATCAATTTTGCATATATAAACTCCATGACTAAAAGTATTAAAACAAACAGTAATATATGACATGCATAAGTGTTTGGTACATAATACAAAATAATAACTATTATATAATTATATATCATTATACAGAAATTTTGACTCACCAGTAAAGCTATTTCCAGTTCATTGATTTTACTGGCAGAGATGAAAGATTGAATACTCGCAGTTTGTTAGACATTGGCTATAAATGTTGTTTCTGAAATGAAAACAGAGAGAAAAATTATCCAAAATTAGACTGAATAAATGAATTGAGATACTTTCAATAATGCATTCATGCATTTCATAAACTATTGTGGGGACCCTGGGGTACTATAGACTACTGGAGAGTCTTTGGGGTACCATAAACTATTGGAGTTTCTTTACAGGCACTGCAAGGCATGTGTTTAGGGCAAAATTATCTGATCGAGCCCATCCAATTTCAGGCTGGTGGGAAACTTTTATTTGTCTTTCTCCTTGAATGGTCACTCTGCAAAAACTAATGGATTCAGTCCGCCCCTCTATTTCACCATTCGCTAGAGAAAGAAGAGATTGATTCATACCTTTTCCCAGACGGTACAAAGTCAACACAAACAAGTCCAGCCAGAAATTGCACTCAGTTCACTAATTCCATTTTCAATGATGATAACCATTATGCCAACTGCATCTCCATATAAAAATGAGTATAATATAACACTTGGTACGTATGTCAAGGTCAATCTGTGCCAAATGGTTCACTTTTCATAATTTAGCTGTTACCATAGCAACAGTCACAATACTTTTTGATCATTTTTGTCAATTGGCAAAATATTTAAATTCTGAGAATGATATTCTTAATTTTTCAGATAAAAACTCAGTTATACGATTATATATATGTGTGTGTGTGTGTGTGTGTGTGTGTGTGTGTGTGTGTGTGTGTGTGTGTGTGTTCATATTATCTACCCATTTAAATAATATATGGTTCCAGTATCTTCTTCTTTGATGTGCCCTGTCCCTTCAGGACATAAGTGAGCATGGCTTTCCGCGTCTCCCTATCCCTGGTGGCTCTTAGCATGCCTTCTCCTGTTGCACCATGAAACCCTCGTTCCATCATCCACCTGATTAGGTTCTTCAAATATGTTATCCGTTGCTTTCCCCTGTCTCTTTTTCCCTCTATCTGGCCTGTTAGTATCAGGTTCTCAAAGCCCTCCTTCCTCATTTCATGTCCCAGGAATTTCAGCTGTCTCTCCCTGATGCTCAGTATTAATTTCCTTTTTGTTTCCATCATTTCCAAAACCTTACATTTGCTCACATGCTCAATCTGTGATATTCGCAGTATCCTTCTGTAGAACCACATTTCAGCTGCTTCCAGTTTTTCCTACATCTTTGATGATATTGTCCAGCATTCACTGCCATATTGAAGAACTGACAACACATAGTAATCCAGTACTCTCTTCTTTGTTTTTAGCAAAATTGTCCCATTTCTTAATACTTTACTCAACTTCTAGAATGCTTCCTTTGCCATGCCAATTCACCTTCGGATCTCTGTGTCGTACTTTCCGTCTTCTGTTATAACACTTCCCATGTATTTAAATTTTTGTACCTGCTTGATTCTAGTATCTCCAACCTGTATTTGGCATATTGGGCTGCCTTTTTTACTGGTGACCATGCATTTAGTTTTCTTGCAGTTTATTTGTAGTTCTTTCTTGTCACTCTGTTCAGCTACTTTCTGTAGGAGGTCTTGTAGTTTCCTTTCTGCATCTGCTATCAGCACTGTATCATCTGCATACCTTAGGTTGTTTAAATTGTGGCCTCCGATGACAAATCCAGGCATAACTTCTAGGGTCCTCAAAATATTCTTGCTGTACAAGTTGAACAGATCCAGTGAAAAGACACATCCTTGTCTTACGCCCCTTTCTATCTTTGTATATCTGCTGAATTCGTTACCTGTCCGTAGACAAGCGGTTTACTGCCAGTAAAGATTCTTGATTATTCTTTACCCAGACAAAATTAAAAAAGTGTCATGTTTGACATTGTGTTACTTTGTTCTCCTTCAACTCCATCTAATTCTCACTTTTGCTTGAACAATGTTGACACACCTACAAGCATATTGTCTAACTTCCTCCAACTACCACTCCTTAATTTTCTAAATAACTATGAATTCAACTTCATTTGTTTTAAAATATCACCTGAAAAAGAACAATATTGTTCTGAAACATGAAAATTTTTGTGTAGTGATTTAATGATTTTATAAACCATTGCAATAACAAAATTACAATATATATATATATTGGAGTAGATAGACTTTAATTGGAGTAGATAGACTAAACTATCGCCTGGTTCACACTCCATCCACGTCTATTGAACAGGTGTAGAGGCTCATCCCTTGTTCCCTGTTTAGGATGTGGTTCCTGGCTTTCTCTTTTCCAATCTTTTCATTCTTACATAGCCCCCTGTGCTTCAATGGCATTACCGCCTTGCTTGGGGTGATATGATTAAAAAAAAAAAAATATATATATATATATATATATATATATGGTGAGAGCAGTAATTGAATAACAAAATGGAAAAACTTCTGTTGTGCATTTATCTATCAAAAGGACTTATTCAAAATAAATAATTTTACTGATAGAATCATATATATGTAAGGGGAAGAAATGAAACACAAAAAAAGAATGATAATAATTTTACATCAAGATATACTAAAGATATACTAACACTTAACTTTTGAAAAACAAAATGCATAATATCAGACTTTTCCATTTTGTCATTCAACTCTCTTTTGTTAGTTTTATATACAGAGTTTGTATATCTTATTCTCCCATATATAAATGGACATTGAAGTCAACTCCCAGAGATGACAGTATGTTTTCTGGGTAAATGCAATTCTCAGGCCAAATGCAAATATATAGAGCAGAAGTCGTGAAAGTATTATACCATTATATATATATATATATATATATATATATATATATATATATAATGGTATAATACTTTCACGACTTCTGCTCGGGTGAATTTAGCTCACTGGTGCCCCCTATATATAAATTTACTCAAGCCACAAGATTAGCAACCAGGTCGCACCACTTTTACTGTGAATCCAATAAATTGTAAACACAAATTCTACTCCAGCTGCTTTTTTTCTTGCACTTCCCGCCTGTGGAATTTCCTTCCATTTACTTGCTTCCCCGACAGCTACAATCTCCAAGAATTTCAATGTAAAGTCATTAGTAATCTCCTATCTCACTAACCTGCATCCTCTCTCTCATACCCACTTCCTGACACCCCCAATAACCTGTCACTCTTTCTCATAATTTCCAGTAATTTCTACAGTACACTGATTGCCAGCCAAGACTATAGAACCCAATCTGTCCTGTTATTTAACCCATAACTGGAGCGAAGAGATGGATTAATACCTTTCCCAAGGGTATTTGTGCATATGTGAATACAAGGAATTCAACTGGAATTTGAAATCGATTCCCCACTTTCTTGTTCTGAGTTGACATCCATATGAGCTTGTTTCACTGTATGACAGCTCATCAGTATGGCTAGACATCAACTTGCTTCCAGCCAAGTTCGAAACATTACTGATTTAATGTGTCAGTCAAAGTGCCTACCCCTAAGCTATTGGCATATATATATATGTGTGTGTGTGTGTGTGTGTGTGTGTGTGTGTGTGTGTGTGTGTGTGTGTGTGTATTTTAAATCCAAAAAGAATGAGCAAAAGGTGAAATCCCAAAAACCTGATCCTATTAATATTAATTTATATTAAAAATGATCATGGTAGGGGACTCGATGTAAATAATGTTATCTATTTACATAGCCAAATATATATATATATATATATAGTATGTAAAAAAATTCCGAATTCAATGGCCATTTCAGCGAGAAAATTCTTGTATCAAAATCAAAAATTCTCTTGCTGAAATGGACATTCAACGAATTTAAATTTCAGAATTTTTTGACATACTATATATCACAAAAAAGCTTGATTAAAGGCAACAATATCTATATATATATTATTAATTATTATGTTAGAACATGTGAAAAACTACAAGCTACTACAAAATTGTACATTTTGTTTTGACATTGAAAGAATGATTAGTTAACAATGATGGTAATAAGCGTTTTTATTTTTAAAAAAATTCTTTTAAGAACAACACTTCTCTTTACTTTCGGAGTTTTATTTTTCCCCCTGTACGAGGTAAAAAGATGTTAAATAAAAGAAAGAAATAGGAAAGATAAGATAAGAAAATAAGATGAGAAATCAAGAAAAGGAAAGATACAGAAGAAATAGAAAGTAAAGAGAAAAATAAGTGAGATGTAGAGAGAGAAGAGCCAATGAAAACAGCTGAAAGAAAGAAATTTTAAATTTGGGTTGGAAATGAATTGTAGACAGATATTGACATTGGATACAATGTTGCAGCTCAAGTCTTTTGGCAATTTGAAAAAAATGATGAAATTCCATACACAAACAGAATGATTATTCATAAAATGTAAAATAAAAGATATTTATAAAAACAATACAAATATATAAATTCATTAGACCTAATATTATAAATTAGAAAAATAAAATAAAATAAATTAAAATAAAGTAAAATTAAAATTAAATTCAAATAAAATAATATAAATAAATAAAACAAACATAAAATAAATGAAAAATATTATTAAAATAATAATAATAATAAATATAAAAAATATAACAAAATATTAAAGATTTTAATAATTATAATAAAAATAAAAATATAATAAAATAAAAATAATAATAAAATATACAATATAAAATAATAATAATAATAATGATATATATATATATATATATATATATATATATATATATATATACATACATACATACATACATACATACATTTAAATATATTTAATTTAAATGCTTTTTGGGTGATTGTCTCTCTGACAAAAAAGCAAATCTGTTGACAACAATCCTATAAAGAAAGTTTACACTATATATGTTTGTTCATCATCAATTGTACAAAATTTAAATGAACATTCCTGTTCAAATTTATAATTTAGGGAAATATCAATTGACAATAAATGCATGCTCTTCCATAAAAATAATAAGCAAAAACTTCAAATTCTCAAACATTTGAATATTAAAAAATTAAAACTGACACTAAACAAAATGAATTATGAGTATAGTAACAATGTTCTAAAATTATTGTAACAGTAAGTCTTTAAAATATCTAAGTTTTAATTTTTGGTAAAACACAAAAGTTTAAAACATGTAAATTATCATTTTTATAAGTTACAGAAATTATGTTACCTCCCTTACACCATATAATTTTGAAATCAGCATCCTGTTTTTACGTTTATGCTCAAAATTCGTAATAATTAAACCACAATATATTCATAACTGATAACTTTTCATAATGCGAAACTACATTAATTATGTCTTAAAAAATCCTGAATATGATCTTAGATAAAATTTGGGGAAAAAGAACTACCCAAAATACATACAACACCTTTCTTGCTGTTTTTAATCACCATATCAGGAAATTATTCATAACTATGAGAGGATTAAAATAAAAATAAATAGACATAATATGTGTAAATTATTTCATCAAACATGCTTAAATGAAGATATGCGGCCTAAATATAAACACACATGCATATATGATAATATACATGCTAAAAAGTCTGGCTTCTTCTACCAAGCGCCCATAGCCCAGAGGTAAAATTGTCGACTGACGCCAATTTGATCAGGTTTCAATCCTGGGTTAAAAGCAATCGGAGTCTAACCATACTGATGAGCTGTGATACAGTGATACAGATCTGTCTGTGGATGACTATATATATGTATATACATATATATATATATATATATATATATATATATATATATATACTAGCAGTATAGCCCGGCGTTGCTCGGATGTAATGAAAGCTTTAAAACTAATCCATGGTCCTGGAGCTCAGACTCTTTGGACGTTGGCACGAAAGACTAAAAGCAATAGTTGTTTCCATTTAACGCGAAACCGTAAACTGAAAAAAAAATGTATGGCTGTAAGTCAAATTTTGATTTCCTGGTATCGATATCCAATAAATGTTTTTCGTTGTAAACTGAATTTTGAAGGCTAAATAAGTCCTCTGAGTAAATGGTATCATGGCTGAGACTAAGAACTACAATTATACCTACTTAGAGCCAAAAACAAAGCAAAAACTAAAATAAAAGGGCTGAAAAAAGTACAGACATACAGACAGAAAAACAGACACACATGCAAACATCTTGCCTTTTATATATATTATTGATTTTCTGCACTATTGTAAGAACTGCAACCTTGAAACTTCTGAATATCATTTCTTATGTCTTTGTCTGTGAGTGTATCAAATTTGATTAAAATTGAACCACTCCTTCTATAACCTGAGTTTTTCGATTATCGATTTTCAATATTTATCGGTGGTACCTCGACACAAAACCTAGCTAAGAACACTCACAGACGCTTATAGTACAACTGTGTAAATTTTCAAGAAAATCGGTTCAGCCATTTCGAAGTCTATAGGTAACACACACACACACACACACACACACAAAGTTCCATTTATAAATAAGTTTAGATTTTTATATATATATATATATATATATATATATATAATGAGCAGAGTTATGCCAACTTCAGAGTTTCATAAAGATATTATTGTGATGTCTTCATACTTCATGGTTTTTGTTTCTTTAGCAGTAGGTTTCCAATTTTTTCTTATTTATATGGAGCTTGGTATAATTTAATATCTTTGTATATAAGTGAATCTAAAGATGGTTAATTGCTTTTTATTGCTTTTTGTTGTGTTGACCTCTTTTAGTACACTTAAGTAGATGTCTGCTTAATTGCTATACAATGAGTTGATCTTTTCTTATCATTTTGAGTTGGCCTCTTTTTACTGTGTTGGATTGACTTTTTTTTTACTCTGTTAATAAATGTGACCACTTAAAAAAACCTATTACAGTCAACCTATACTACATAACCTCATCACCAAGGGGAGTCTCAGCAGAAGAAAGATATGATCAAAGTCCATTGCAATTGCAAAAGAGAATATGAAAGAGACTGTCTCTTAAAGGTAAGATTTGAGAACACAAAATTCTATTATCAAAGATGAAACAGTTAAATCGGGTTTAGCAGTGGAAAGAAATGGAAGTACATTGCTCGATCTAGAATTAAATAAAACAATAAACAAAAAAAATTGATGGAATATGTAAAAGGAAAGACATGAGTCTATCAAAAGAAGAATACGCAAACCAAACAAATATAGCATATGTTTTTAAAAACCATATGGAAACAGGTGCTTAGAAAAATTTACTTTTTGTTGTTAACATCGTTTTAGATACAAGCCTATTTAACCTCAATACAACCTCTCATCAAAAAACAAAACACAATGAAATTATAAAAATAGATTGTATAGTAAAAATATCAGCAATACGATTTATAAAAAAATTATAAACAATACATATTCATAGTAAGATTACCAACAATATCCACATACTAACAAACTGTAGTGCCTTCACCTAAAGCTATTTAAAACACTACCAAACAATCAACATAAAGGAGCTTTCATAGCATTAACCATATATCCTACAATTTCTTAAATCAAACTGTATTTCAAAATAAAACTTCAACAAAATCACAACAAGAAAACACATATATCACCACCTCTAGTAATCATGTTCACACAAACATGTACATGCACAAAAATCTGAGTATCGTCTACCAAGTATTCAGTTGTGAAAGTAGAATAACATATAGCATGTTTTTATAACTTCCAAGCTCCCAAGAAAATTCCATTTTGGCATTACATGGCACAAGTTGTTGATATGCCATTTAACAGACAAATCAGTTAAATCAATGGCCAATGCAATAACCGGTTCAATAAAAAAGCTATTTAACCTATTCAATGCAAGGCTATTTAACTTGTTCAGTGCATGGCTATTAAATCTATTAATTGCCACAGATAAGATAATTTATCTGAGCAAGCTGTCAGTTTAGTGCCATGAATGTGATAATATATGATAATGTGTTATGCTTTCACAAGTTGTCAGCATCTTCTTGTGCAAACAAAAGAAATCTGCATATTTATTTTGGTGAATGCTTAGACCCATGTTTTAAGATATTTCATGCATGCTTAAATTATTAAAACAATTTATCATATGTCTATATCATATTTTTTAATCATTTCTCCCCAAGCAAGGTAATAAAGCCACTATTTTTTTTTAAGATATTTCATGCATGTTTAAATTATTAAAACAATTTATCATATGTCTATATCATATTTTTTAATCATTTCTCCCCAAGCAAGGTAACTAATTTTTTTTTTTTAAGATATTTCATGCATGTTTAAATTATTAAAACAATTTATCATATGTCTATATCATATTTTTTAATCATTTCTCCCCAAGCAAGGTAATAAAGCCACTAAGACACATGGTGTTACTGGGTGTTAGAAAATATGAGAAAAATATTCTATTAAGGAGAGAGAACAATAAAAGAACAAGACTTTTTTTTTTTTTTTTTTTTATAAGCATTTCACCCCGAGCAAGGCATGTCACTGCCACTACTGTGCAGGGGGCTACGTAGAGTGGAGAAAGGCTGGTTAAATATAGGAAATAACAGAGGGTGGGTGATAGGCGGGTGAGGATACCGAGAATGAGGGTTGGGTAGATGAGAGTGTTGTGAGAATAGTTGGGAGTTAGTGTGATAGGAGGTGTCTATTGACCCTACATTTAAACACCTGGAGATTGTAACTGTCGGGAAAGCAGACTTGTGGAAGGGAGTTCCACAGGCGGGAAGCGCGAGAAAAGAAGCTGTTGGAGTAGAATTTACGGTTACATCTTATTTGTTTAACTGTAAAAGGGTGGGACCTAGTTGCTAATCTAGTATCTCGTGTAAATTCGTGCTTAGGCGGCACCAGTGATCTAAGCTCATCGGAGCAGAAGCTATGAAAGTACTTGTAGAAGAGGCACAGGGAAGCCACATCACGCCGGTGTGAGAGCGGCTGCAGCCGGTCTGCCAAGTCAGTATCAACCACGTTACAGATCCTCCTTTGTATTTTGTCAAGAAGCCCAAGGAGAGCAGCAGGGGCACCCAACCAGATATGGCAGCAATATTCAATACACGGGCAGATGGTAGATTTAGAAGATAACAACTGACATTGCATTAACATATTTGAAGATCAAAGTTGACTGGGAAGCAAGAAGCCAGAATAGAGTTCCTCAAATGAGAATTGAGATAAAAGAAACTATTAGCATAACTTACAGTTACATCTAGCCATTTCAGTTGTAAAATGATGAAAGCTTACCACCAATCTAGTAATGTGCTTAAATTCATAAAGTCTAGGTACCATAGAAGAAAGTTCATCAGAACAATTACTATAAAGTATTTACAGAAAATGCTCAGGAAATCTGTTACAGCTGTATTAGATAAGTTAACAGGTGAAGAGGCTCATCCCTTGTTTCCTGTTTAGGATGAAGTTTCCAGTTTTCTCTTTTCCAATCTTTTCACTCTTTTCTTTTTTTCTATTTTTTTTCATTTGGAGTAGATAGACTAAACTATCGCCTGGTTCACACTCCACCCACGTCTATTGAACAGGTTAAGAGGCTCATCCCTTGTTTCCTGGTTTGGATGAAGTTTCCAGCTTTCTCTTTTCCAATCTTTTTACGCTTACATAGCCCCCTGCGCATCAGTGGCGTTATCGCCTTGCTTGGGGTGATATGATTAAAAAAAAAAAAATTAGTTGATTGGCATGAAAATAAAACCATTTACAGCATTTAAGGAAGACTATACCTTATAGAAAGAAAAACTTGACACAGGAATTATATCTCTGACTAGCCAGACTGTCAGGTGCTGCTTTGGCTCTAATGGTCACAGCATTTTTTATGCTTTGGCTATTAAATGCTACCACCACACTGGCTGAGTGAGCAGACTATTGCACTACTTCACTGCTGTCCCAGGTTTTGAATTTAGAGATGACCTTCTTCTAGACTGGTTGCCAACCAAAGTTAGAGAAGAGTCTATAACTAACACAGGAGGTTACATAAGAGGAGAGTGATGAAAAAGAGGGACAAGTTATAGGGGGTCAGAGAATGGGTAAGAGAAGGATGAGAACACTGGTGTGAAGAGATCTGATGAGAGTAGAGTGGACAGAACAAAGAATGTGAGGGGAAGGATGCAAGGCAGAGAGATAGGAGATGGCAATTGACTTTACATTTAAATTCTTGGAGATTGTAGCTGTCAGGGAAGCAAGTATACGGAAGGGAATTCCACAGGTGGGAAGTGCAATAAAAGAAGTTGATGGAGTAAAAGTTGGGGTTACATTTTATTGGTTTCACTGTAAAAGGGTGGGACCTAGTTGCTAGTCTAGTAGCTCAAGTAAATTCATGCAGAGGGGGCACCAGGGAGCTACGCTTGTTGGAGCAGAAGCTGTGAAAGTATTTGTAGAAGAGACAGAGGGAAGCCACATTACATCGCTGAGAAAATGACTGCAGCTGAGCTACCAAGTCTCGATCAATTACATTGCAGATTCTCTGCTGGATTTTGTCAAGAACCCCAAAGTGAATAGCAGAGGCCAGATGCAACAACAGTATTCAATACATGGGCAGATCATAGATTTATATATGTGCAGGATGGATTCAGACAGGAAAAACTTCTTTCCCCTCCACAGTGAACCAACCTTCCTAGCAGCAGATTTAGCTACTGATTTGATATAGTCATTCCACTTGAGGTCTGCTGAGAGAGTTAGGCCAAGGAGGTGCAGTGTTTTGCTTTCAGAGAGACTAGCCTGATCCATGCTAATGCTAAGATATAACTGAAGTGAATAAATTAAAGGTCAACAACCATAAGTACTTTGAGGTATTGGCACAATTTCTACAGCCGACTGTTCTTTCACTCATATTACTAACATGTGACTTTCATATGAATCACATTGCATGACATTAAACCTATTCAGAAATATCTAAACTGTTAGCTCTTTACAAACACTTTCTAAGAGCAATGGTTAAAAACAGCTTTGAGCTATTGAGGCTGAATGAAGACCAAACTTCTTCAAACATTGTGGCTAATGCTACAGAATCACAAAGAATCTTATTAGATTATAGAAACCTTATCTCTTAAGGAATTCAATAGCAGAAAAATCTAAAATGGATATCTAACCTTATTTATAAATGGAACATTGTCTGTGTGTGTGTATGTGTCTGTGTGTGTGTGTGTGTGTCCATTACCTATAGACTCCGAAACTGCTGAACTGATTTTCTTGAAAATTTACACAGTTGTACTATAAGTGTCTGCGAGTGTTCTTAGCTAGGTTTTGTGTCAAGGTACACCCGATAAATATCGAAAATCAATAATCGAAAAAATCGGGTTATAGAAGGAGTAGTCTGATTTTAATCAAATTTGATACACTCATAGACAAAGACATAAGAAACAATATTCAGGAGTTTCAAGGTTGAAGTTCTTACAATAGTGCAGAAAATCGATAATATATATATATATATAAAAGGCAAGATGTTTGTGTGTGTGTCTGTTTATCTGCCTATATGTCTGTTTTTTTTTCAGCCCTTTTATCTTAGTTTTTGTTTTGGGTTTGGCTCTAAGTAGGTATAATTGTAGTTCTTAGTCTCAGCCATGATACCATTTACTCAGAGGACTTATTTAGCGTTCAAAATTCAGTTTATGACGAAAAAAACTTATTTGATAATGATACCAGGAAATCAAAATTTGACTTACATCCATTCATTTTTCTTTCAGTCTACGGTTTCACTTTAACTGGAAACAACTATTGCTTTTTAGTCTTTCGTGCCAACATCCAAAGAGTCTGAGCTCCAGGACCATAGATTAGTTTTAAAGCTTTCATTACACCTGAGCAACACCGGGCTATACTGCTAGTCAGATATAACTCAAAGGGAAATAATTATATAATCAAAATATTGACATTCAGCATGACTTCAAATAAATGGTTAGGAAATAAACTCCTATTAATAGTGGAAAGAGCAATAACTGCTACGGGTCTTGAGGAAACTATCTTCTTGAATTGTTTTAAGAGAAAGATTTTATAAATGACAACTATTTATAGTTCTAGTTGTTTCCTCAATGAGTGACAAAGGTTTCCTCATAAGGAAACAACTAATATGATTACCATTAGTAATTGGTTCCATGATTTCTTTGAATTTATATAATCTCAGTCAATTAATTGCTATATGTGATGCACTTAAGGGCAATCATATCTCTTTCAAAACATGACTGACTGGGCAGAAGATTTTTCTGCAGTAGGTTGCCATTTCTTTCTGTGGTCGACTGATTGCCAACCAAGGCTATAAAACCAAATCAGTCCTGCTATTCAGCTGGATGGAGAAGAGATGGATTAATACCTTTCTCAAGGGTATTTGTGCATAAGTGAATGAAATGAATTCAACATGAATTTGAACTCACCTCTCTGATTTCTCATTTGGAGCTGATATCCATTGCACCACAACACAGATAGTTTCTAATCTAAAGACTATATAAAAAATGTAACTGAGGAAGGTAGAAGAATATATTAGATGAAATACTGTGTTATGAACAATAGATACAGATAGTAGATAAAAAAATATATATTATTATTATTATTATTATTATTAGGCCCCTTCACTCCCAGAAGGTCAAAGACCATCAATTTTCCATAGAACTTAGTTTTGTTATTGCTTCTATCTTATTATTTCTCTGCTCCTTTATTCCATTCTCATCATCATCTCTTCCTTTTCCCCCTATGCTTTTCTGGTCAAAGTTTGGCAAGTGATGCTCCATGCTGGTTTCGTGAGAGTGGGTTCAATTCAACTCCACTTAATTAAATAATCATTATCAGAGACCTTCAGAAAAAAATCGATTTTTTTTATCTTTCAGTACTCTGGTTAGCTTTTGAAATGCATCCTTGGCCATGCCAATGCATCTTTGGATCTGAACATCTTATTTTCCATCCTCTGTCACATGTTTCCCAGGTATTTAAATTTCTTTACTTGTTTTATTTTAGTTTCTCTGACCTGTAGTTAGTATTTGGGGGTCTTTTTTTTTTTTTGGCTGATGACGATACATTCAGTTTTCTAGAAGTTTCTTCTCACTTTCTTTTGCTACCTTCTGTAGGAGTCTCTGCATTCTCCTTTCCATGTCTCCTATCAGCACTGTGACATCTGTGTGTATCTTACATTGAGATTATGGCTGCCAATGACAAATCCTGACAAGTATTTTATTTCTCTCAGAATTGTTTTTGCTGTATAAGTTGAATAGATCTGGTGAGAAAACACAACCTTATCTTACGCCCCTTTCTTTTTTTGTATACCTGCTGAATTCACTTCCTATCTGTATGCTAGTGATTTACTGCCAATATATATTTTTGATTATCCTAATGTCTTTTCCAAAAAAGCCAAGATTATCGAGCATCTCTATGAGACTGAAAAACAATATGTAAGCAAAGAAGATCTCTAGTAAGCAATAAAATTAAAATTGAAACAGTAGAAAAGCTAAGAAAATCAATGAATGAAAGAATGCTAAAAGTTATAAAATTTCAAGGAGCCAGGTAAAATGATAAAACAATGGTAACATTAGCTATTTTCCTACAAGGAAACACTTGGCATTCATTGACTGAGCAACAAGTTATGCTTTCAGTTGGAATTCATAAAATCTTTCTCTTAAAACAATTTTTCAGGAAAAGAGGCTTCTCAAGTTCAGTAGCTGTTATCACACTTTCAAATATTGATGGGGGTTATCTTCCTCACCTTTTACTTGAATTAGACTTGAATGTTAACATCTTATGCTATTATTTTCTCTTTGCATCACATGTGCTATCAATTTTAATAATGATTTATCCCAACATGTGAGATATTGTGGTAATCAAATATATATTTCTACAACTTTCCTTTTTAGGGTTATTTATAAAATAAAAAATTATGTTGCATTCAATTTGTCTGCATAATAAAACTTGACACTCACAAAACAAGATATTATAAAGACCAGCAGTATAGCTTGGTGTTGCTCGGGTGTAATGAAAGCTTTAAAACTAATCCATGGTCCTGGAGCTCAGACTCTTTAGACATTGGGACGAAAGACTAAAAAGCAATAGTTGTTTACAGTTAAAGCGAAATTGTAGACTGAAATGGATGTAAGTCAAATTTTGATTTCCTGATATCGATATCAAATAAGTTTTTTTCATCGTAAACTGAATTTTGAAGGCTAAATAAGTCCTCTGAGTAAATGGTATCATGGCTGAGACTAAGAACTACAATTATACCTACTTAGAGTCAAACCCGAAACAAAAACTAAGATAAAAGGGCTGAAAAACTGATTTTGATCAGACCCGGTATCTTGCCTTATATATATATATATATATATATATATATATATTATAGATTTTCTGCACTATTGTAAGAACTGCAACCTTGAAATTTCTGAATATCATTTCTTATGTCTTTGTCTATGAGTGTATCAAATTTGATTAAAATCGGACCACTCCTTCTATAACCTGATTTTTTCGATTATCGATTTTTGATATTTATCAGGGGTACCTCAAAACAAAACCTAGCTAAGAACACTCACAGACACTTATAGTACAACTGTGTAAATTTTCAAGAAAATCAGTTCAGCCGTTTTGGAGTTTATAGGTAACAGACACATTTATAAATAAGTTTAGATTTAGATTATTAATTAGAAGAAATATTATAAATTGAAACATGCACAAATTTGTGGGGATTACCCTCATCTTATTTGCCAAGACACATGCTAGGTGGCACTCTTCCAGGATTATAACAGGACAGAATAATAAACACTTACTCTTTTTTTATTTTGGAATGCAGTAACGAAAAGAAGAGGATCTCTCTGCTGAAGAAGATTTCTTTCCCCAGGGTACCATCTTCTTAATTTCAGCCAGCCACATGGCACATCACATTTTCTAACAGCAAAGCCTATAAACATTTTTCTTCTTTTTTCAACTGTGTACACACAAGTATATTTTCTCTCTTCTTGAATTATATCACATGTTTTCTCTTCTTGAATTATATCATTTTTTATGTAAAAATATATACTTAAAATTCCTTCACATGTTGACATTCATTTATTTTGAAATTTCTTGACTTTTGCCACTACAAACTGGCAACCAGCAGCAACTTAGTCTAATACTAATTGTAGCACTGTTCACAAAACATTGGAAACAAAGAAAAGAGTTCTAGATTTCTATGTGATATCTCTCTTCCTATATGGCAGTGAATGTTGGCCAATCTCTTCAAGGATGAAGAAGAGGCTCAAAATAACAGAAATGTGTTTTGAGAGAAGGATGCTGAGGATACTAGGTGCCAAGAAAAGTGAGCAACAACAAGGTGTTGGAGAGGATGCAAATGAGAAGAAAACTTGGCAGACCTGTATGACATCACCACCCGCTGTAAATTTGTTGATTATCATTTGTTTTTGTTTTTTTTGGAGAGTTTCTTTGAAAATTTCTATTCTAATAAAATTTTGAATAAAAGCATATTTTCAAAACGTTTTTTTTTCATTAATTTCCTACAAGCTTAAAAAAAAAAAGGACAACAACTGGAAGTGTGTGTATCCAAAATGGAGGATCAATTTATTATAAGGTTGTATGACAAACTGAGCACCCTCCAAAATTGTTTAAATATTGAAATTTTTCCAATTTTTAAAAAAATCTGAAACTTTATATACTAATTGATAAGATTGCACTGAAAAGAGTAAAAAAAAAAAATGATAATCAACAAATTTACAGGGGGTGGTGATGTTGTAGAGGTCTGCTGAAAACTTATACTTACCACCAGGAAGTGACAACTGAGGTTTGTAGGACACATAATGAGAAAGGAGGATTTGGAGAATCTAATACTCACAGGATGGATAGAGAGAAAGAGAGACAGGGAAAAGCAGCATAAGAAATACTTGATAGGCTTGAGCAAATGGATGGCAAAGCAGGGATTGAGATAGATACCAAGAGAAAAACTATTAAGAGCGACAAGGAACGGAAGCAAGTGAAAGTCCATGATTGCCTACATCCTGAAGAGTCATGGTACATAAAAAAGAAGAATTCACAAAACATATCCCAAAAATTTTAACAATATAAGTTGAATAAGTTATTACTAATTTTATCATGAAAGCATTGACTTACCACTCATATAAAGTATACTGATTTGATTCACACATGTTGCAAGTAGCATTCAAATCAGAATTGTAATTAGCATGAAAACTAAGCAAAAGAAAGCTCTTTCTGCAAAATAAAATTTGCTTTTTTATAGATACTCCTGATCTGAAAGAATTTTATTTGCATAAAAGAACTGAGAGATGATAGTGACAGAAGTATTGCAAATTGTTTAATGTTGTTTTTTTTTAATTTTTTTTTTCTTCAAACCTTGGATCAAAATTTATTGGATCAATAAAAAATAAGAGAATGCTTCCCAAGCATATTTTGAGGTTGCTTAGAAGTAAAATCAATACATTGTTAGATTTTTGACTACAACATTTACTTATTCATTTTTTCTATGCTGTTTTTCTACAATTCCTTATGTAAAAGAACTCACTAAAAATTTATTCTTGAGCCTTATATATAAGTTAGGTACAACTTCAGTTACTGTTCAGTTTGAACTGCTATACAATCTAAACTTATTTATAAATGGAACATTGTCTGTGTGTGTGTGTGTGTGTGTGTGTGTGTCCATTACCTATAGACTCTGAAACAGCTGAACCGATTTTCTTGAAAATTTACACAGTTGTACTATAAGCGTCTGCGAGTGTTCTTAGCTAGGTTTTGTGTCGAGGTACCCCCGATAAATATCAAAAATAAATAATCGAAAAAATCAGGTTATAGAAGGATTGGTCCGATTTTAATCAAATTTGATACACTCATAGACAAAGACATAAGAAATGATATTCAGAAGTTTCAAGGTTGCAGTTCTTACAATAGTGAAGAAAATCTATAATATATATATATATATATATATATATATATATATATATATATATAGGCAAGATGTTTGTGTGTGTGTCTGTTTATCTGCCTGTATGTCTGTATTTTTTCATTCCTTTTATTTTAGTTTTTGCTTCGGGTTTGGCTCTAAGTAGGTATAATTGTAGTTCTTAGTCTCAGCCATGGTACCATTTACTCAGAGGACTTATTTAGCCTTCAAAATTCAGTTTACCACAAAAAAAAAATTATTTGATATCGATACCAGGAAATCAAAATTTGACTTACATCCATTCATTTTTCTTTCATTCTATGGTTTCACTTTAACTGGAAACAACTATTACTTTTTAGTCTTTCATGCCAACGTCCAAAGAGTCTGAGCTCCAGGACCACGGCTTAGTTTTAAAGCTTTCATTACACCCGAGCAACACCGGGCTATACTGCTAGAATACTATATAGCAGGGAATGCTGAATAATCTTCTCACATATGAAGAGGAAATTTGAGACAACATAGAAGTGGTAGCACAAAAAGATTCTAAGAATAACATCAACTAAACATATGAGCAACAAGGAATGGAAACAAAAAGGATATTTATATTTAGAGTAAGAAAGAGGTAGTTGAAATTTCCAAGTCAAATATTGAGGAAAAAGTATTTTCAGAATTTTGAACAACATTCGAAAGTACTTGGATAAAAATATAAGATAAAAATGCATAAAAACTTTGACAAATTTGCTAGCATGAAATAACTAATTAAGAAATTTGAAAAAAATTATTAAAAAAACAGAACTTATCAATATTATTTACTCAAACATATTTGAAATAATTTATGCCAATATATACCTTAGGCAAACACACACGTATATATGTTAAATTGTAATGATGCTTAGTGCCAAAAGTTTCTGGGACATGTAATGAGGAAGGAGGGCTTGGAAAATCTGATACTCACAGTATTGATTGAAGGAAAGAGTGACAGAGGAAAGCAACACATGACATACTTGATGGGCTTCAGCAAGTGGATGGTAGAGCAGGGCTTGAGAGAAATAACAAGACAAAATGTATTAAGAGATATAAGGAACAGGAAGATGTGGAGGGCTATGAACGCCTATGTCGTGAAGGGACACCTCACATAAAAGAAGAAAGAAAAAGCAAGAGGTAACTGTTTATTTTTCTAAAAAACATCTTAAACAAGCTAAACAATGACATCTTTCTTGCAACTCTGGTTTGATGTAGCAGATTGTATTTACTTTAATGAAAAAGAAAATTTGGATCATTAATCTGAACTGCTATTAATATTATTTTTTTATGTTTTTTTTTCTTACCCAACATTAATATGACCATTTATGAAATTCAAACCTATAATAATGACAACACGATAAACCCCATGCATATCAAAAGCACTTTATTGAGTCACTACCTCCAGAAACATTACCTACCAGTTCCACTTATGCTTTTCTGCAGAGTAAGTGTAGAGGTTTTTATTTCAGTGATTTTCTTTCTCTTAGACAAGTTGCTATCCAAAGCTAAAGACTCTTATCCATCCTAAGCAGTTTAAAGTCATATTTAATTTCTATAAAGATTAGCTACTAAGGTTAGAAATTCAGCCTACTCTTTTTCTACACAGTAAGTGTAGAGGGTTTTTATTCCAGTGATTTTCTTCTCTTAGACAAGTTGCTATCCAAAGCTAAAGACTCTTATCCATCCTAAGCAGTTTAAAGTCATATTTAATTTCTATAAAGATTAGCTACTAAGGTTAGAGAATTCAGCCTACTCTTTTTCTACACATTAAGTATAGAGGTTTTTATTTCAGTGATTTTCTTCTCTTAGACAAGTTGCTATCCAAAGCTAAAGACTCTTATCCATCCTAAGCAGTTTAAAGTCATATTTAATTTCTATAAAGATTAGCTACTAAGGTTAGAGAATTCAGCCTACTCTTTTTCTACACAGTAAGTGTGAGGTTTTTATTTCAGTGATTTTCTTCTCTTAGACAAGTTGCTATCCAAAGCTAAAGACTCTTATCCATCCTAAGCAGTTTAAAATTATATTTAATTTCTATAAAGATTAGCTACTAAGGTTAGAGAATTCAGCCTACTCTTTTTCTACACAGTAAGTGTAGAGGTTTTTATTTCAGTGATTTTCTTCTCTTAGACAAGTTGCTGTCAAGCTAAAGACTCTTATCCATCCTAAGCAGTTTAAAGTCATGTTTAATTTCTATAGTTAGCTACTAAGGTTAGAGAATTCAGCTACTCTTTTTCTACACAGTAAGTGTAGAGGTTTTTATTTCAGTGATTTTTTCTTCTCTTAGACAAGTTGTATCCAAAGCTAAAGACTCTTATCCATCCTAAGCAGTTTAAAGTCATATTTAATTTCTATAAAGATTAGCTACTAAGGTTAGAGAATTCAGCCTACTCTTTTTCTACACAGTAAGTGTAGAGGTTTTTATTTCAGTGATTTTCTTCTCTTAGACAAGTTGCTATCCAAAGCTAAAGACTCTTATCCATCATAAGCAGTTTAAAGTCATATTTAATTTCTATAAAGATTAGCTACTAAGGTTAGAAAATTCAGCCTACTCTTTTTCTACACAGTAAGTGTAGAGGTTTTTATTTCAGTGATTTTCTTCTCTTAGACAAGTTGCTATCCAAAGCTAAAGACTCTTATCCATACTAAAGCAGTTTAAAGTCATATTTAATTTCTATAAAGATTAGCTACTAAGGTTAGGGAATTCAGCCTACTCTTTTTCTACACAGTAAGTATAGAGGTTTTTATTTCAGTGATTTTCTTCTCTTAGACAAGTTGCTATCCAAAGCTAAAGACTTTTATCCATCCTAAGCAGTTTAAAGTCATATTTAATTTCTATAAAGATTAGCTACTAAGGTTAGAATTCAGCTACTCTTTTTCTACACAGTAAGTATAGGGTTTTATTTCAGTGATTTTCTTCTCTTAGACAAGTTGCTATCCAAAGCTAAAGACTCTTATCCATCCTAAGCAGTTTAAGTCATATTTAATTTCTATAAAGATTAGCTACTAAGGTTAGAGAATTCAGCCTACTCTTTTTCTACACAGTAAGTATAGAGGTTTTTATTTCAGTGATTTTCTTCTCTTAGACAAGTTGCTATCCAAAGCTAAAGACTCTTATCCATCCTAAGCAGTTTAAAGTCATATTTAATTTCTATAAAAGATTAGCTACTAAGGTTAAGAATTCAGCCTACTCTTTTTCTACCCACAGTAAGTATAGGTTTTATTTCAGTGATTTTCTTCTCTTAGACAAGTTGCTATCCAAAGCTAAAGACTCTTATCCATCCTAAGCAGTTTAAAGTCATATTTAATTTCTATAAAGATTAGCTACTAAGGTTAGAGAATTCAGCCTACTCTTTCTACACAGTAAGTGTAGGGTTTTATTTCAGTGATTTTCTTCTCTTAGACAAGTTGCTATCCATTAAAGACTCTTATCCATCCTAAGCAGTTTAAGTCATATTTAATTTCTATAAAGATTAGCTACTAAGGTTAGAATTCAGCCTACTCTTTTTCTACACAGTAAGTGTAGAGGTTTTTATTTCAGTGATTTTCTTCTCTTAGACAAGTTGCTATCCAAAGCTAAAGACTCTTATCCATCCTAAGCAGTTTAAAGTCATATTTAATTTCTATAAAGATTAGCTACTAAGGTTAGAGGTCAGCTCTCTTTTTCTACACAGTAAGTGTAGAGGTTTTATTTCAGTGATTTTCTTCTCTTAGACAAGTTGCTATCCAAAGCTGAAGACTCTTATCCATCCTAAGCAGTTTAAAGTCATATTTAATTTCTATAAAGATTAGCTACTAAGGTTAGAATTCAGCCTACTCTTTTTCTACACAGTAAGTGTGAAGTTTTTATTTCAATGATTTTCTTCTCTTAGACAAGTTGCTATCCAAAGCTAAAGAACTCTTATCCATCCTAAGCAGTTTAAAGTCATATTTAATTTCTATAAAGATTAGCTACTAAGGTTAGAGAATTCAGCCTACTCTTTTTCTACACAGTAAGTGTAGAGGTTTTTATTTCAGTGATTTTTCTTCTCTTAGACAAGTTGCTATCCAAAGCTAAAGACTCTTATCCATCATAAGCAGTTTAAAGTCATATTTAATTTCTATAAAGATTAGCTACTAAGGTTAGAGAATTCAGCCTACTCTTTTTCTACACAGTAAGTGCTGAGGTTTTTATTTCAGTGATTTTCTTCTCTTAGACAAGTTGCTATCCAAAGCTAAAGACTCTTATCCATCCTAAGCAGTTTAAAGTCATATTTAATTTCTATAAAGATTAGCTACTAAGGTTAGAGAATTCAGCCTACTCTTTTTCTACACAGTAAGTACAGAGGTTTTATTCAGTGATTTTTCTTCTCTTAGACAAGTTGCTATCCAAAGCTAAAGACTCTTATCCATCCTAAGCAGTTTAAAGTCATATTTAATTTCTATAAAGATTAGCTACTAAGGTTAGAGAATTCAGCCTACTCTTTTTCTACACAGTAAGTATAGGGTTTTTATTTCAGTGATTTCTTCTCTTAGACAAGTTGCTATCCAAAGCTAAAGACTCTTATCCATCCTAAGCAGTTTAAAGTCATATTTAATTTCTATAAAGATTAGCTACTAAGGTTAAGAAATTCAGCCTACTCTTTTTCTACCCAGTAAGTATAGAGGTTTTTATTTCAGTGATTTTCTTCTCTTAGACAAGTTGCTATCCAAAGCTAAAGACTCTTATCCATCCTAAGCAGTTTAAAGTCATACTTAATTTCTATAAAGATTAGCTACTAAGGTTAGAGAATTCAGCCTACTCTTTTTCTACACAGTAAGTATAGAGGTTTTTATTTCAGAGATTTCCTTCTCTTAGACAAGTTGCTATCCAAAGCTAAAGACTCTTACCTAACCTATGCAGTTTAACATCATATTTAGGAAACCCTTTTACACTATTTGTCTATAGCTGTAAACAGTAGCGGCAATAATTACTTTTAGGTTTGTTTGTTTTATGACATATTAACCTTTTCAGATGATTTAATATATTAAATTATTATATAAGTTGACATAGGTTCATTTTGCATAAGAATCAAAAAGATGTGTCCACTTTTAAAAGTAGATATAAATCAGCTTTGCGGGAGAGACAAAAGTTAAACATAGCTCCAATATGCAGGAGAGTCAAAAAGCTAAAAATAGGTCTACTTTTCACAAGAGACAAAATGGTAGACATAGACTTGAGGCAACAGAAATGGGGTCCTACAGAAGGATTATCATGGATTGAACATGTGAATAGCAACACAATTTTAGAGAAAATGCAAACAAAAATGACATTTATACATAGAAAGAGACATTTGAAATTTCTAGGGTACAAAATGTGGAAAGAGAGTTCAGAGAATATGACACTCAAAGGATATACTGAAGGCAAGAATAGAAAAAGAAGGAGGTCTAGTTTGCACAAGGGTCAAAACGTCTCTATTTTACATGAGAGTTAAAAAAGGTAGACGCAAGTTTACTTCTTGGTTTGCATGAAACTTTAATTAGGTAAAAACAGGCTCACTTTAGACAAGAGTCAAAAAGCTCGATGTAAGACAATTTTGCATGAGTCAAGAAGATAGACATAGATACAGTTTCCGTGAGAGTGAAAACAGATAGACATGGATTCACTTTGCACCAGATTAAAAATGCTAGATATAGATCAATTTTGCATCAGTGAAAAGGGTAGATGTAAATCCAGTTTGGATGAGTGTTAAAAAGGTTGAAACAGTCAAAAAGAAAGATATAGGTCCAGTTTGCATAAGATTTAAAAATTTAGACACTGGTTCACTTAGCACAAGAGTCAAAAGGATAGATATGAATCAATTTTTCATCAATCAAAAAAAGTTAATGTTAGACCCACTTTGCATGACAGTTAAAAAGGTAGAAACAAATTCATTTTATACAAGAGTTCAAAGGCTAGATATAGGTCAAATTTGTGCATGAAATACATAGTTTCAGTTGCCTGAGTGTTTAAAAAATGTAGAAACCGGTTCACTTTACACAAGAGTCAAAAGGCTAGATATAGGTCAATTTTCCATCAATCAAAAAGGTAGACATAGGTCCCATTTGCAAAGGAGTAAAAAAAGGTATTTCATTAATCAAGAATGTAGATATAGGACCAGCTGGTATAAGAGTTAAAAAAGGTATACACCAGTTCACTTTACACAAGATTCAAAAGATTAGATTTAGGTTAATTTTGTATCAATCAAAAAAGTAGACATTGGTCCAGTTAGCATGGGAGTAAAAAAAAGGTAGACATAGGTTCACTTTGCACAAGAGTCAAAAGGCTTGGTATAGATCAATTTTTCAACAATCAAGAAGATTGACATAGGTCCAGTTTGCATAAGAGTCAAAAAAGGCATATACCAGTTCACTTTAAACAAATGTAAAAAGGCTAGATATAGGTCAATTTTGCATCAATCAAGAAGATAGACATAAATCTGGTTTACTTAAGAGTTAAAAAAGTAGAAATATATTTACTTTGCACAGTAGTCAAAAAGCAAGATATAGGTTTATTTTGTACTAGCAGAATAGCCCGGCATTGCTCAGGTGTAATGAAAGCTTTAAAACTAATCCATGGTGCTGGAGCTCAGACTCTTTGGACGTTGGCACGAAAGACTAAAAAGCAATAGTTGTTTCCAGTTAAAGTGAAACCGTAGACTGAAAGAAAAATGAATGGATGTAAGTCAAATTTTGATTTCTTGGTATTGATATCAAATAAGTTTTTTTCGTTGTAAGCTGAATTTTGAAGGCTAAATAAGTCCTCTGAGTAAATGGTATCATGGCTGAGACTAAGAACTACAATTATACCTACTTAGAGCCAAACCTGAAGCAAAAACTAAAATAAAAGGGCTGAAAAAAATACAGATATACAGGCAGATAAACAGACACACACACAAACATTTTGCCTTTTATATATATATATATTATCGATTTTCTGCACTATTGTAAGAACTGCAACCTTGAAACTTCTGAATATCATTTCTTATGTCTTTGTCTATGAGTGTATCAAATTTGATTAAAATCAGACCACTCCTTCTATAACCCGATTTTTTTGATTATTGATTTTCGATATTTATCGGGTGTACCTTGACACAAAACCTAGCTAAGAACACTCGCAGACGCTCATCGGACAACTGTGTAAATTTTCAAGAAAATCGGTTCAGCCGTTTCGGAGTCTATAGGTAAAGGATACACACACACACAGACACACACACAGACACACAGAGTTCCATTTATAAATAAGTTTAGATCAGTCTAAAAGGGAGACACAAATCCAATATGCATAAGAATAAGAAAAAGTAAGAAACAAGTTCACTTTACAGAAGAGTCAAGACACTATCAGTCAGTTAAGTGCCATTCACGATACACACTTGTGTGATCATGTCTCTTTCAAGACATGACTGACTGAGCAGAAGATTTTCCCAAAATAGGTTGCAATTATTTTTTGTGGTAGACTGATTGCTAACCAAGGCTATAGAACCCAATATATCCTGTTATTTGACCTATAGCTGGAGGGAAGAGATGGATTAATGCCATTCTAAAGTGTAAGGAAATGCAAGTTATTCAACTGGAATTCGAACTCGGTTTTCTGATTTCTCGTTCCAAGCCAATATTTCCTGCATCACAACACACATCCAAGAGGCTATGTATAAGTCAATTTTGTATCAGTCTAAAAGACAGACATAGGTCCAGTTTACATGAGTGCAAAATAGAAGGTAGAAACAGGTTCACTTTACTCAAGAGTGAAATGGCTTGATATAGGTCAATTTGGTAGAAGTCAAAAAGGTACACATAAGTCCAGTTTGCATGAGAGCTAAAATAAGTTAGACACAGGTTCACTTAAAGTAAGCATTAAAAGGCTAGATATAAATTAATTTTGTATTAGTCAAAAAGGTAGACAGTGATCCAGTTTACATAAGTGTTAAAAAGTAAACACTTTAAACAAGAGTCAAAATGCTAGATATAAGTCAATTTTGCATCAATCAAGAAGGTAGACACATCCATTTTACAGTAACAAGACAGAGAAATCACTTTTTAAAGCTATTTATAATATATATGTAATTTGGTAATTTGTATATGTAAGGTATACGTAACACATTCTACAAGATGGTTATGCTTTAACTTATTCTGTTGTATAATATTTGAGCCATATTCCAGCAATTGTTCATCTTTTGTCTATTTTAGATTGAAAACAATTTTCCTCTGCTATACAGTGAAAGCCAATCATTTCTTATCAAGTTATACTGGTACCTGATATTGAAGCTGTGACCCTACACACCATAGTACAATATTTTAAGAATTCAAGTAGCAGATTACCAATGATAATCTGCATATAATCTGTGAGAACTGATTTCATTGTCCAAAAATGTAGTTTTTATCACCAAATTAACATTCTTATGAGAAACTATTCATTAAAAGACATTGTTGTTTACAGCAATAACCATTACTTTCTTGCAAGGTCAAAAACTGGTATTTTTGTGAAATTGTTCAGACATAGTACTTCTTAATCATTACTTTTATGAATTACCCAACATATTAGAGATAATTAAATTATTATCAACACAACCAAATAGTTAGTAGTTGTCTTTAAAAAAATTATTTCTTTGAATCAGTTGGATTTCTCTCATTTTTTAATTTACTTTGTTTATTTTCACTTTGCCAACTTTTGCTTCAGGTCAAGTTGAAAAAATACAAAAAAATGATGAAACGAGAATACGACATATTTAGAGAAATACATAGTCTACAATCAATAAATGAGTAAGCAGATAGAAAGATAGAAATGAGGAGACTGAGATAGATAAAAGAATAAGCAGCCAGAAAAAAAATGAAATGATATGGAAGGACAGAAAGGTAATTGCTTGGACAGTTAAAAGAACAACATGACAGATCTAAATCTAAACTTATTTATTAATGGAACTTTGTGTGTGTGTGTGTGTGTGTGTGTGTGTGTGTGTGTGTGTGTGTGTGTGTGTGTGTGTGTGTGTGTGTGTCCTTTACCTATAGACTCCGAAATGGCTGAACCGATTTCCTTGAAAATTTACACAGTTGTCTGATGAGCGTCTGCGAGTGTTCTTAGCTAGGTTTTGTGTCAAGGTACACCCGATAAATATCGAAAATCAATAATCAAAAAAATCGGGTTATAGAAGGAGTGGTCCGATTTTAATCAAATTTGATACACTCATAGACAAAGACATAAGAAATGATATTCAGAAGTTTCAAGGTTGCAGTTCTTACAATAGTGCAGAAAATCGATAATATATATATATATAAAAGGCAAGATGTTTTTGTGTGTGTCTGTTTATCTGCCTGTATATCTATTTTTTTCAGCCCTTTTATTTTAGTTTTTGCTTCAGGTTTGGCTCTAAGTAGGTATAATTGTAGTTCTTAGTCTCAGCCATGATACCATTTACTCAGAGGACTTATTTAGCCTTCAAAATTCAGTTTACAACGAAAAAAACTTATTTGATATCAATACCAGGAAATCAAAATTTGACTTACATCCATTCATTTTTCTTTCAGTCTATTGCTTTTTAGTCTTTCATGCCAACGTCCAAAGAGTCTGAGCTCCAGGACCATGGATTAGTTTTAAAGTTTTCATTACACCTGAGCAATGCTGGGCTATGCTGCTAGTGAATAAATAGGTTAAAACAGATTGAAATAGACTGATATAAATGGACAGGTATGTAGATAAATTGATATACACAGAGATAGGTACTGTAGTGGCTTGATATGCTAAAAAGATGTTTTGATATGAAAGGGAATTACTGAATTAGATTGATAAGGACAGAGATAGGTACAGAAATGGCTTGATATGGTTGTAGTCAATGTTAGACCTTTAGACACACATCCATTGATAAATTTGTCAGCAGCAACAACTCCTTTTCTGCTTTTAAGCATGCATAAGAAGAAAAAACTGGGAGCATGCATGCTGTGAAACCTAGGAAGCTAGCTATTGTCTCTTTTACTTCTAGCTGAGGTTGAGATAGGATGCTAAAATCAGCACTCCTTAAAGTCAACACATCACTCATTCTTTAACTCACCAACAGAGATCAACTTTTTCTTCATCCTTTTTTACAGAGACTGTAGGGGATTTGGTAAGTGCTTGGTTGATGTGCTTCCGTATTTTACGGGTATTGCTCTCGAGATTAGTTCCCCCACAAATACAACACAATGTTTTACAATCGCGCAAAAGAAATGGAATAAGTCACAACGAACATTAAACAACAAACAATTTAATATGTATAAAATAAAATTAGCATGTGGAAACAAATAAAATACAAGATGTGAAAAATTGCCTTTTGGAAAATAAAGTTTGGCAAGAAGTTAAATTTGTTTAAAGGTGTGTGTAAGTTTATATTAACAGAGTCCGTAAATAAGTCGTTCTTACTTACATTAAGTTCATCTCGGGTGGCGACAGCATGTCGCGTTGATGAAAGAAAGTTTGTCGGGTTTTTCCTTTCACGGCCCTCTGTAGCTAGGTCATGAACTTTGGTGTGGAAGAATGACTTGGCTGGACAAAGTATCGGTTACATGCTGACTTAATGGCTAGCTTGGTGACTGACCTCTTTCTTCCTAACTGTGTGTTATTTATATACCATAATAGTGGATCAAAGAATCTTCTTAACATTTAGGTGTGAAGACATTTATTGACCAATCAGATTTGTATTTTACTATTTTGTTTTGGGGCCTAAATATTTTTTGTTAATTGACATCCGATCCTATTTTTCTAGAATGTTCTTATTCTATGTTTTTAGCTGATTGGTTGAGAAATATAAAAATGTAATTTAAATTCTAATGCCGTTTTGATCCAAAATTTCTATAATGTTTTTATGTATTTTCTTATTGCTTAATTTAATAGAAAAAAAATGTGTATCCCATAAGACTCTCTTAAGAACATTTCTTGAATTCACATTTCCATGAAAAATGCCCCCAATAGAATAATAATTTCTATCTTGTTTTGTTTCATTCTTTTGTTTGTCTATTTTTTTTCGCTAATTCAATACTTTTAGTTTTTGTTTGTCAACACCCAACATCCTCTCATCTTCAAACAACAAACCTTAACCTAAGAACATGGTAAAGAAATGGTTTGATATAAATAAAATTACTGAAATAAATTGATATAGACAGAGAAATATAGGGATGGTTTGCCATAAAGAGGTACAGAAATGTCTTTGTATAGACAAAATAACCTTAATAGCTTAATATAGTCTAAATTGATATAAACAGAGACAGGTACATTTATGAATTTATATAGCACATTTTAGTGTAATCGATACCAGCTCAGAATGAAAAATTGGAGGGCTGAGTTCATACCAATTGAATTTGTTGCATTCTCTTATGCACAAATACCCTTGAGAAAGGTATTAATTCATCTCTTCTCCCTCCAGCAATGGGTTAGATAGCAGGACAGATGGGGTTCTATAACCAGTCTGTCCAGCTATTCAGAATTTAAGAAAAGCAAAAGAGATGAAAAAAGACAGTGTTTAACAATGTTCAACAATATTTCGACAGTATATCTGTCTTCTTCAATTTATATTTAAAAATTGATACAAGTATAAAAATATAAAACATTTACAAAAAATAACAAGTTTTGTATAAATGACTCTTGTCTTGAGAAAAACGGTTGTACAACATTTTGTTGAACATTGTCGAACATCATCACTTTTCTTCTTTTTCTTTTCTTAAATTGCACTCTTCTCTAAATGTTGAAAAATACTGGAAGAGTTATGTCAATCTTTTTGGCAACCAGTCTACCACAGAAACAAATGGCAACCTACTGCAGGAAAATCTTCTGCCTAACCAGTCTTGGATTAAAAGAGAAATGATCACCCAAGCCTATATCATGTATGACAATTAACTGACTGATAGGCAGTACAGAAATGTCTTGATATAAAAAGACAGGGTTACAGTTATAGATGGATATAGCCAGACAGCATTACAGCAATTGATTGATATAGGCAGATAGCAGTATAGCAATTGATTGATATAGACAGATAGCAGTACAGTGATTGATTATTATAGGGAGATAGCAATACAGAGATTGATTAATATAAGCAGATAGCAGTAAAGCAATTAATTAATATAGGCAGATAGCAGTACAGCAATTGATTAATATAGGCCGATAACAGTACAGTGATTGATTAATTTAAGCAGATAGCAGTACAGTGATTGATTAATATAAGCAGATAGCAGTACAGTGATTGATTAATATAGGCAGATAGCAGTACAGTGATTGATTAATATAGGCAGATAGCAGTACAGTGATTGATTAATATAGGCAGATAGCAGTACAGTGATTGATTAATATAGGCAGATAGCAGTATAGTGATTGATTGATCTAGGCAGATAGCAGTATAGTGATTGATTGATCTAGGCAGATAGCAGTACAGCGATTGATTAATATAGGTAGATAGCAGTACAGCAATTGCTTAATTTAGGCATATAGCAGTACAGTGATTGCTTAATTTAGGTAGATAGCAGTACAGTGATTGCTTAATTTAGGCAAATAGCAGTACAGCTATTGATTAATATAGGCAGATAGCAGTACAATGATTGATTGATATAGGCAGATAGCAGTACAGTGATTGATTAATATAGGTAGATAGCAGTATAGTGATTGATTGATCTAGGCAGATAGCAGTATAGTGATTGATTAATATAGGCAGATAGCAGTATAGTGATTGATTGATCTAGGCAGATAGCAGTACAGCGATTGATTAATATAGGTAGATAGCAGTACAGTGATTGATTAATATAGGCAGATAGCAGTACAGTGATTGATTAATATAGGCAGATAGCAGTATAGTGATTGATTGATCTAGGCAGATAGCAGTATAGTGATTGATTGATCTAGGCAGATAGCAGTACAGCGATTGATTAATATAGGTAGATAGCAGTACAGCAATTGCTTAATTTAGGCATATAGCAGTACAGTGATTGCTTAATTTAGGCAGATAGCAGTACAGTGATTGCTTAATTTAGGCATATAGCAGTACGGTGATTGCTTAATTTAGGCAGATAGCAGTACAGTGATTGCTTAATTTAGGCAAATAGCACTACAGCTATTGATTAATATAGGCAGATAGCAGTACAATGATTGATTGATATAGACAGATAGCAGTATAGTGATTGCTTAATTTAGGGATATAGCAGTACTGCAATTGATTGATATACGCATATAGCAGTACAGCAATTGATTAATATAGGCAGATAGTAGTACAATGTTTGATTGTTATAGACAGCAGTACAATGAGTGATTAATATAGGCAGATAGCAGTACAGTGATTGATTGATATAAGCAGAGAGACATTTAAAGATTAACTTAGACAAACACATAGAAATTGATTATACATGTGTTACTGTCATATAGTGGTCATGGGTTCAACTCCTAGATCAGCACCAATTCAGCAGGAAAGAACAATAACTGACATCACAGAAACAATTATCACAATAATCAACAGAGATCCCATATTAGCCAAACAATTGACACCTGATGATGACCAGAGGATGCTTGATTGAAACAATGTATGTATAATAATGTCTACATCAACCAAGATGGGAATAATCATTTTAAATGACACCATTATATTGACAATTACTCATCTCTGAAATAAAATGCTAAATTAATAATGGTTTCTTTACCACTATCGCCAACATCACGTTGTAACTAACATGCACAGAATTTCTCCATACTAAACAACCAGTCTGTCAAAGACTACAATCCAATTCCTCCAAAATGGTATAATTAAAAAAAAAGAGCATGAGTTATTTCTTACAACATTTTATTATCATTTTATTAAAAGTTCCCATTCCTTGTTATGTACTGTCATTCCAACACTCTTCATTATTACTATTAATTTATTATTTGGTTTTCCTTAATCTTGCATTTTATCACAAAAATCTGAGTCTTTTCAACTCATTAATATTACTGCTTTTTTTATTTCCAGTTTTGGGTTGTTTTTTTTTTCTTTTTATTGTTGCTTCTTATCTTGACAATCTGGGTAAATAAACTCTACATTATTATCCTTATTATTCTCAACGTGGCATACTGGTTAACAAGCTTTTCTCACTTGACTATTTCAACTGAGTAGTGAGTTCAATCCTCACCGGGTGTCTATTACTTTCAGTATTATGGCACATTTAAGCTAGCTTAGAAAATCATTAAGTATATGGAAGGGAATTCTATAGGCGGAAAGCGTGGGAAAAGAAGCTGTTAGGGTAGAAATTGTGGTTAAATTTTATCAGTTTCACTCTAAAAGGGTGGGACCTAGTTGCTAATCTAGTCAGTCAGTTAAGTGCCATACGCGATACACGCTTGGGCGATCATGTCTCGAAACAGACATGACTGACTGGGCAGAAGATTATCCCGCAGTAGGTTGCCATTGCTTTCTGCGGTAGACTGGTTGCCGACCAAGGCTATAGAACCCAATCTGTCCTGCTATTTAACCCATAACTAGAAGGAAGAGACGGATTAATACCTTTCCCAAGGGTATTTGTGTGTAAGTGAATACAATGGATTCAACTGGAATTCGAACTCGGCTCCCTGGCTTCTCGTTCCGAGCCGATATCCACTGTACCACAACACACACATAGTAGCTCATATAAATTCATACCTAGGGAGCACCAGTGATCTAAGCTCATTGGAGCAAAAGCTGTGAAAGTATTTATAGAAGGGGGAAGATACGTCACGCTGATGAGATAGCGACTGCAGCCAACTTATTATTAGCTTCAGAACTTAGAGAAGGGCAGAATTTAAGAAAAGAAAAAGAGATGAAAAGAGACAATGTTTAACAATGTTCAACAATATTTCGACAGTATATCTGTCTTCTTCAAGTTATATTTAAAAATTGATACAAGTATAAAAATATAAAACATTTACAAAAAATAACAAGTTTTGTATAAATGACTCTTGTCTTGAGAAAAACGATTGTACAAAATTTTGTTGAACATTGTCGAACACCATCACTTTTCTTCTTTTTCTTTTCTTAAATTGCACTCTTCTCTCAATGTTGAAAAATACTGGAAGAGTTATGTCAATCTTTTTAGGTTTTTTATTATTATTATTACTATTATTATAACTGTAAATTTTTGTTGTAAGTCCTGACGCTTTTCCCCTTCAAATTTATCCAAAATAGCATTATTTCTGTGTAAATGTATATGCTGAACTCAAATCAACTGTTAGTTATTGAAGAAACTTACCTTTTTCATCTAAATGTCCATAAAAAAACCAAACTGTATCTTGCACTTTTTCTTTTTCTCTCGTAACTCTCACAAAGTCATGTGATTAACTGCAGAATGACGTACTGCGCATGTGAACGAATTTTGGCAGATTTTTGGTCGATTTTTCTTCATTTACTGATACTTCCGGCGATGTACTTCCAGAAATTAAAGTAATACGCTATTGTATTTCTATGCTTGTTACTCTCATAACAGGAAGTACATCGCCGGAAGTTTCAGTAAAGGAAGAAAATCGGCCAAAATTTGACAAAAAATTCTGCCTCCGTAGAACATCATTCTGCAGTTAATTACATGACTTCGTGAGAGTTAGGGGAGAGAAAAAGTGCAAGATATAATTCGTTTTTTATGAACTTTCAAAGCAAAAAAGGTAAATTTCTTCAATAACTAATTGTTGATTTGAGTTCAGCATATACATTTGCACAGAAATAATGCTATTTTGGATAAATTTGAAAGGGGGAAAGCCGTCGGCACCTAAAACAAACATTTACCGTTATAACTAAGTTATCTCTATCTTATTATTATTGCTTTTTTATCCCAACACTTTAGATCAATTCACTCTTTATTATTACAATAATCTTACCATTAGTTTTATTCCATCTTATTATTAGTTTGAAATAATAAAACTATATTGGCAATTACTCATCTCTGAAATGGAATACTAAATTAAAGTACAGAAATGTTTTGGTATAGACAGAGGAAAGTGAAGAGTTAGACTGATATGGATTGACAAAAAGAGGTAGAAAAATATGTAGATACACAGAGATATGTTTGGGGACAGCTAAAAAGATATATAGGGACATGCAAAGATAAATCATCAGGTAGATGAAAAAATATTAGTATGGTTGGTTGGAAAGATAAATTAAAGAATGTATTGATGGAATTAATATTTTGGGTGTAGAGTACACAGGCGAGATAGTGAGCCAGGTGTTGTATGTATTTGTCAGCCATAAGTGAACAAGACACAGAGTGGGCGATTTCAAGGCTAAAAGCTTCACAAGCGTAATTGAATTTGGTCTATCATTTCACTCCAACAAGCACAATGATTTGACAGGCTGCAAGTGGTGCTGGCAGAAAGATTACCATAATGCAACAAGCAGACAAATGTTGAAAAAGAAGAAGAAGAAGAAGAAGAGGGGGAGGAGAAGAAAAAATAAAAGAGGGGAGGAGGAGGAAAAGAAGAAAAAAGAAAGAAAAATAAGCAAATGGGGATGAAAAGAAAAGGAAGAAAAAGAAGAAGAGAAGGATTAGAAGAAGAGGGGAAGGAGAAGAAGAAATAGAAAAGTGGGGGGATAAGAAGAAGAAATAAAAGAGGGGGGAGGAAAAGAAGAAGAAAAGAAAGAAAAATAAGCAAATGGGGATGAAAAGAAAAGGAAGAAAAAGAAGAAGAGAAGGATTAGAAGAAGAGGGGGAGGAGAAGAAGAAATAGGAAAGAAGGAAAGAAGAAGAAGAAATAAAAGAGGGGGAGGAGGAGGAAAAGAAGAAGAAAAGAAAGAAAAATAAGAAAAAGGGGAGGAAAAGAAGAAGAAGAAAAAGAAGAAGAGAGGGAGGAGAAGAAGAAATAGAAGAAGAGGGAAAAAGAATCAATAGAAAAAAGGGAGGAGGAGGAAAAGAAAAAGAAAAGAATAAATAAGAAAAAGAGGAGTAAAAGAAGAAAAAGAAGGAGAATATTACTGAACATTGTTAAGAAAGAAAGAAAGAAAGAAAGAAAGAAAGAAAGAAAGAAAGAAAATATTGAATTGAGATAAATTTATTCTGGTTTATTTATTTACTTATATTTTATCCTGATACTGGTAAGTACAAAAAATATTATCAACTGAGGGACATGAAAAGACAGGTGGGCTTTGACATAAATATGAAAATATAACTACATTCAAATGCATGCTACTAAACTTGCACGCACGAATACACATGTAGACATTCACATATATTCCTGCACTCATATAGATACACATATATGCACACTCTCTCTCTCTTTTCTCTCTCTCTCTCTCTCTCTCTCTCTCTCTCTCTCTCTCTTTCTCTTTATTGTAAGGCTTGACTCACTCATCAAATATATAATTAAGCATGCAATGTGTTGGAGACGTGTTGGATGGCAGATAACTCTCACCAGTAGACAAATCACAGCTAACCAAGTGAATGAAAAGAAGGAAGAGACTTTAAGAAGCACTCTAAGGACTGAAATGGTTTTAGATTAATTTTTTTTTTTCTGCAATTTTGGCCATATTAACTGGAAGCAAAACCATTTGATAATCGTTAGAAAGTTTACAAATGTATCAGTCAGTCAGTTAAATGCCTTACGTGATACATGCTTAGGTAATCATGTCTCGAAAGAGACATAACCAACAGGACAGGAGATATTCCCGCAGTAGGTTGCCATTACTTTCTGCAGTAGACTGGTAGGCAACCAAGGATATAGAACCCAATCTGTCCTACTATTTAACCAATAGCTGGAGGGAGAAGCAGATTCATACCTTTCCCAAGAGTATTTAGCATATGTGAATGCAACGAATTCACCTGGAATACGCACTCAGCTGTATGATTTCTTGTTTTGAGCCAATATCCACGGCAATACAATGCACATCCTCTGCATCATCTAAATGTATAGTGAGGTGAATACAATAAATTAAATAAGTGGCTTACCCGCCTATCACCCACCCTCTGACATTTCCTATATTTAATCATCCTTTCTCCACTCTATGTAGCCCCCTGCGCAGTAGTGGCAGTGACATGCCTTGCTTGGGGTGAAATGCTTATAAAAAAAAAATGATAAATGAATAAAAACTGAGTATCACATATTTTTTTTATTTATTTTTATTTTTTTTAAAATCATATCACCCCGAGCAAGGTGGTAACGCCACTGATGTGCAGGGGGCTACATAAGAGAAAAAGATTAGAGGAGATTGAAGAGAAGGACGAACCAATTAGAAAGGAGCAAGAGAAGGATGGAAATACAGGTGTGATGACAGTTGCAAAGGTGGAGAAAAAGGAAAGGATATACAGGGCGGTGTAGAAAGATCTAGGGTCAAGTAGTTAAGAGATGAGTATTGACTTTGCATTTAAATTCCTGGAGGTTGTAGCCATCAGGAAAGCAAGAATAAGGAAGTGGGTTCCACAGGTGGGAAGTGTGAGAAAAGAAGCTGAAGGAGTAGAATTGTCGTCTGCATTTGATAAATGAATAAAGTAATTTTCTGAAGAAGTAATGGATTTTTTATTTATTAATCCAACAGATTTGTCTATACTCCTGAGATGAGGTAGTATTTACACTATTTACATCATTCAAACTATTGTCCTTATCTTTGTTGCTATTTTTACAATGTTTCAGACATTGTATGCTCCAGCTTTCGTCAGGTGTTAGGAATTTTAAACTGAACCTTTATTACAATCATTGGAGTATATCATTCTCATTCCTTGTGCTAAGGCACTTCTGGTATTTATGAGTTATCACCCTTTAATCTAACTCTCCAAGTTATTTGTTCACCACTGCTCTAGCCAGGTAATTAACTAACAACAAGGACACATGGCCCAGTGGATAAAGACGTTGGTTAGTTCCAGTGTCTTGACCCAAAGAGTTGTGAGTTCAATACTGGGCTACAGCATTGATGAACAAATATCTTAGAAAGTTAAGTTAAAGGCAGATAACTCATGACTACCAGAAGTAACTTCACACAAGGAATGAGAATGATATACCCCAGTGATTGTAATAAAGAGTTCAGTTTGAAATTCCTAGTACCTGAGGAAGGCTGGATCATACAATGGCTGAAACATCGTATAAATGACAAAAAAGATGATAACAATAGTTTGAATAATGTAAATAGTGTAGATTTTTATCACTTCAAGTGCTATTTTTAGTGGATATTCATATTTGAGTAGCAGCTCTGTTTATTTATTAAACTATATTTTTTTATTTTTTAATCATATCACCCTGAACAAGGCAGTAATGCCACTGATGTGCAGGGGGCTACATAAGAGTAAAAAAATTAGATAGGAGGAGAGTAAAGAGAAAGACAAACCAATTAAGGATGGGAATACAGGTGTGATGACAGTTGCAAAGGTGGAGAGAAAGCAAAAGATATCCAGGGTGGTGTAGAAAGAACTAGAGTCAAGTGGTTAAGAGATGAGTACTGACATTGCATTTAAATTCCTGGAGGTTATAGCTGTCAGGAAAGCAAGAATATTGAAGTGAATTCCACAGGCGGGAAGTGCAAGAAAAAAAGCTGCAGGAGTAGAATTATCGTTTGCATTTGGTTGATCTAACTGCGAATGTGTGGGACCCAGTTACCAGTCTGGTTGAACAAGTAAACACCTGTTGCAGGGACACCAGTGACTTAAGTTCTTTGGAGCAGAAGCCATGAAAATATTTATAGAACAGACAGAGGGAAGCCACATCCCATTGGTGGGAAAGTGGCTGGTGTTGAGCCACCAAGTTAGTACCTATCACATTACTGATTCTCCTTTGGAGCCTGTCAAGAACACTGAGATGAACAGTGAGTGCATCTGACCATATATGGCAGCAGTATTCCATGCACGGATGAATGGTTGATTTGTATATATGCAGGATGGATTCAGGCGGAAAAAACATCCTGGCCTGACACAATGACCCAACATTCCTAGCAGTGAATTTAGCTATTGACTCAATGTAATGGTTTCACTTGAGATCATAGGAGAGGGTAAGGCTGAGGAGGCGCAGTGTATTGCTCTCGGGGAGACTCGCTTGGTCCATGCTTATGGAAGGCAGGAGAGGTTGCCTGTGATGATTGACAGATAGCAGCTTGGTCTTAGATGCATTGAAATTTACAAGCCACTTCTTACCCCATTCCACCACAGAATGTAGATCCCTCTCAAAATCAACAGCAAGATTATATTTGTCTGTCTCACTGGATTTCTTACTGATGCGGGACTAAATTGTGGTGTCATTTGCATAGATGCCTACTTGGCACTTGATCATGTCTGGGAAATCATTTATGAAAATAAGGAAAAGTGTCGGGCCTAGGATAGAGCCCTGAGGAACACCAGTGTTTGTACAGTAGGATGTGAAGGCATGCCCATTCAAGATAACCTTCATTATGCAGTTAGATAGGAAAGACAGAATCAGATCAAGTAAGCATCTGGTGATACCATAACCCTGTAGCTAGCATAGAAGGCCAGCATGCCAAACCTGTCAAAAGCCTTGGAGATGTCCAGAGCAACAGCACAAGCCTCGCCAGACTTATCAAGGGCCTGGTACATGTACTCCAAGATGGTTGTTAGCATGTCAGCCATGGACCTGGTGAAGCGGAAGCTGTACTGCCTGTCTGAGAATAGTTTATGGGCAGTAAGATGTTGAACTATTTCAGCATTTATAATGGCCTCAAACGCTTTCCCAAAAATTAGTAGAAGGCTGATAGGGCGCTAGTTGAATGAGTCCGAAGGTTCCCCAAGTTCTTAAATACATGAACGACAGAAAAGGACTTCCAGCATGCAGGAAAACAGGAAGCAGAAAGGCAGTAATTATAGAGTTTAGAAAGAACAGAGGAGAGTTCAGGGGTACATTTCTTAAGGACAATGACCGGGATTCCATCACCTCTACTCGCCTTATGGGGGTCGAGTTTTGATATTACCTTAGATATCACTGTCAGGGTAATGTATACTTCATTCAGTTTAGCCTCAGTTCTAATAGAGAAGTTGGGTGCAGGTACTCCTGATGAGTCAAATGTGGAGTTTTATGAGAATCTGCAAGTAATGCACTCGGCCTTGTCCACTGATGCTGTAAGGACCTCAAATTCATTGATTAAGGGAGAGATAGAAGATCTGCTGTTGTTCAGCACCCTTTTGCATAACCGCCAGTCTACCTTGGAGCCAAACTTGCAGTCAGCTATGCGCTGTCTCATTCTCTCAGCAAACAACTGCTTGGCATCATTCAGGATTCTCTTGCACTCATTATGAGCAGACGTGAATAGGCGCCTATTGTGGTCAGGTGCATGTCTCCGAAATAGTCAGATGTAGTGGTTCCTGTGGGCAATGGTGGCCGAACAGGCAGGACAGAACCAAGAGAAGGAATGGGATTTAAGACAAAACTGCCTGGTAGGTATGAAGGCCTCAATGCCAGCTTTCACCCAGGAAGAAATCTCAGAGGTGCAGTCATCAACTGGGAGATCTAACACTTTTCCTCAAGGGACATCACTTAGGAAATCACGAAACATGTCCCAGTTAGCTTTTTGGTAGCCGTAGGAGATCCTATAGCTCTTGAGGGGAGTGAGAGTGGTGAGAAATATTGAGAGAGACAACAGCATGATCGGAGTTGCTGAGATGGCTAAGCTACGAATTATTCATTTTTGTCTATCTGCCTGAATCTTCGACAAATCTTCTCTCTCGCAGAATTCAAACTTGCATCCCTCTAAGCAGAGGAAAACTGTCATTAGATCTGACATGCCTTAACCTACTCAAGACTATTAGCAGCTTTGCAAACGCTTTGAACAACAGCAAATCTTCCAAACCTCCCTTAATCAATAAATTCAAGGTCCTCATGTCATCTGTGGCCAAGGCCAAGCACTTTACTCGCAGATTCTCATCAAACTCTACATTTGACTAATCTGGAGTACCCACACCTGACTTCCCTCCTAGAACTGAGGCTCAACTGAAAGGTGTTTATATAACCTCATTTCTGGCATCTAAGAATATCAAAACTTGACCCCCCCCCCATAAGGTGAGCAGAGGTGATTGAATCCCAGTCATTGTTCTAAAGAAATGTGCCCCTGAACTCTCCTCTGTCCTCTCTAAACTCAATAATCACTGCCCTTCTGCTTCCTGTTTTGCTGTTGCTGGAAATCCTCCTCTGTGGTTTCTGTATTTAAGAACTCAGAGTAACCCTCAGACCCATCTATCACCCTATCGGCTTTCTACCAATTTTTAAAAAAAATGTTTGAGGCTATCATCAATGCGAAAATAGTACAACATCTTACTGCCCATAAACTATTCTCAAACAGGCAATACAGCTTCTGCTTTGCCAGATCTACAGCTGATACGCTAACAAGCATCACAGAGTACATATACCAGGCCCTTGATAAGTCCAGTGAGGCTTGTGCTGTTGCCCTGGATATCTCCAAGACTTTTGATAGGGTTTAGCATGCTGGCCTTCTATGCTAGCTACAGGGTTATGGTATCACTGATCCTTGCTTGATCTAACTCAATCTTTCCTATCTAACTGCATAATGAAGGTTCTCTTGAATGGGCATGCCTCCACATCCTACTGCATGAATGCTGGTGACTCCCAGGGCTCTATCCTAGGCCCAACACTCTTTATGATCTTCATAAATGATCTCCTAGAAGTGATCAATTCTAAGTAGGCATCTACAGATATGACACTTCCATTTACTTCCTCATCAGTAAGAAACTTGGCAAGGTGGACAAGCATAACCTCACTGCTGATCTTGAGAAGGACTTCCACTCAGTGGTAGACTGGGGTAAGAAGTGGCTTGTAAATTTCAATGTTTCTAAAACAAAACTGCTATCTGTCAACCACCACAGGCAATTTCTCCCACTTCCCATATGCATGGACCAAGCAAATCTTCCTGAAAGCAATATACTGCTCTTCTTGGCCTTAACCTATCTTCCGGCCTCAAGTGGAATCATTACATTGAATCAATAGCTAAATCCACTGCTAGGAAGGTTGAGTCACTGTGTCAGGCCAGGAAGTTTTTTCTGCCTGAATCCATCTTGCACATATATAAATCAACCCTCTGACCATGCATAGAATACTGTTATCATATCTGGTCAGATGCCCCTGCTGTTCATCTCAATGTTCTCGATAGGCTCCAAAGGAGAATCTGTAATGTGATAAGTCCCAACCTAGCAGCTCAACTCCAGCCACTTTCTCACCAGAGGGATATGGCTTCACTCTCTCTTCTACAAATATTTTCATGGCTTCTGCTCCAACAAACTTAAGTCACTGGTGGCCCCCACCACAAGAATTTACTCGTGCAACCAGACTGGCAACAAAGTCCCACCCATTTACAGTTAAATTAACAAAATGCAGCCGACAATTCTACTCCAGCAGCTTCTTTTCTTGCACTTCCCGCCTGTGGAACTCTCTACCGTATACTTGTTTTCCTGACGGCTACAACCTCCGGCAATTTAAATGCAATGTCAATTCCCATCTCTTATCCACTTGACTCCAGTCCTTTCTACATCACCCTGTATATCTTGTTCTTTTCCTTTCTCTCTACCTTTACAACTGTCTTCACACCTGTGTTTCCATCCTTTTATGCCCTTTCTCTGACACCCCCTGTAACTGGTTTGTCTTTCTCTTCACCCTCCTACTGTCTAAAATTTTACTCTCTTATCTAGCCCCTTGTGCATCAGTGGTGGTTCCACCTTGCTTGGGGTGAAACGATTAAAAAAAAAAACAGAGAAAACATGAAGAAGCTTGGCTGATCAAGCAAGGTCCGAACAGCTCCTTTAAGTGAAATCCTTCCCAATTACTCAAAATTATCATATCTGCTGAGTTTTATATCCAAATGTAAACAAAGTAATTTTCTAAAGAATTCTAAATGGATTTATTTTTAGCGGATACTCATATTTGAGTAGATGCTCTGTTTATTTCTTAAACAGTGTAATTATTCATTTTTGACTACTGATTTGAATATTCAAGAAATCTTACTAAAGAAAAATATGTGCACTCCAGCAGGATTTGAATCTGCATCTCTCTGGGCAGTGGGAAACTGTTGTTAGATCTAACATGCTTTAATTGAATTCGCCATGAAGGAGCTTTAAAAAGAAATTAAATGAATAAGTAAAAATTGATTGTCAAATAAATGAATAAAAATTGATTGTCAAATACTCAAATAAAAAGTGATTGTCAAAAATAAAAACTGAATGTCATATAAACGAATAAAAACTGATTGTCAAATAAATCAATAAATAAAAATTGGTTGTCAAATAAATTTATAAAAATTAATTGTCACATAAATGACTAAGAATTTTTTGTCATATAAATGAATAAAAATTGGTTATCACATAAAAGAAAAAAAGAAAATTTGTTGTCATATAAATGAATAAAAAATTTTACAGAAAAGTGATGTTTCTCAACATATTTGTTATTATTTTCAGCCAGAATATCTAATCAGCAAACGTGAAAAATCACCTGTCAAGAATGAAGTTCTTGTAATCAAGTAGGCACTAACAAACATATCAATAAAAAAAAAATAGCAGCGGAGATGACTTCATCAGTCATACATGTTTAACAATTGACAGTGAAATAGAAAGGAAAAAAAGGGAAATGGTTTTGATAGACTGATTTTCAAGATAAATAAATAAAAAATATATTTCTCCCTGACAGCAGGCACTCTAAAAACATTGTTTTTCTTTCTATATCATTGCTGTTTACTGGGTCATCTTTATAACACTTTATTTTTACCTTTTTTTTTTTTTTTTTTTTTTTTTTTTTTGTGCAATAAAAGGAGTCTGATTGCTTTCAGTGAAATGGATTACAGTAGCCCCATACCAAAGTGCTGGGGATTCAGAAAACAAAGGCTTTTTCTAAAAAAGCCCTGTGCAAAATCTTTTTTTGTTTTTTAATCATTTTACCCCAAGCAAGGCGTTACCATTACTGGTGGTTACAGGAGGTTACATAAAAAAAGAGTGAAAGTGTAAGCAAGGGGAGAGCGAAGAGAAAGATGAACCAGTTACTGTGGGGTGTGAGAGAAAGAGCAAGAGAAGGGTGGGAATACCAGTGTGAAGACAGTTGCGAGAGTAAAGTGAGAAACAAAAAGAATGAGATACGGGAGGTGATGGGGAAAGGATGAGAGAAGGACTGGAGTCAAGTGGAAAAAAGATGGGAATTGACATTGCATTTAAATTCTTGGAGATTGTATTTGTCAGGGAAGCAAGCATACGGAAGGGAGTTCCACAGGCGGGAAGTGTGAGAAAGGAAGCTGCTGGAGTAGAAGTGATGGCTGCATTTAGTTGATTTAACTGTAAAAGTATGGGATCTTGTTGCCAGTCTGGTTGCTTGAGTAAATTTTTGTTGAGGGGGCATCAGTGAGCTAAGCTTTTCGGAGCAGAAGCCATGAAAATATTTGTCGGATAGACAGAAGGAAGCCACATCCCACTGGTGAGATATCCTGTTCTTTCTTTCTTGCTTTCTTTCTCTCTCTCTCTCTCTCTTCTTTCAAATATTCACTTCTATCTACTTCCCTTAGAACATAGGTGATCATGGCTCTCCATAATTTCCTATCCCTTGTGACCCTTAATGGTATTTCTCTTTATTTCAAGCCTCCCACCCTTTGCTCACTATCCATTCATACAAACTCATCAGGTAAATGGCTCCCCATATCTTTTTTTGCCTTCAATAAGTAAGAGTTAAGTATTTTCAGCCTTTCTTCTTAATTATGTGTCCAATAAATTTCAGCTATCTCTTTCTAAGTGTAGATGTTCTTTTTGTTATAATTTTCTTTAAGACCTCCTTGTTTCTTACTCACTCCATCCATGGAATTTTCAGCATCCTCCTGCGGAACCACATTTCTATTGCCTCCAGTTTTCTCTTCATCTGTGAAGATATTGTCCAGCATTCACTGTTATATAAAAAAATGGATATCATATAACAGCTAAACACTCTTTTCTCTGCTTCTAACAAATTTTTGTTTTGTTTTTTAGTACTATGCTTAGCTTCTAAAAGGCATTTTTCCTAATCCAATGTCAATTCAGATTTTGGTATCATATTTTCCATCCTCTGCTAAAACACTTATGAGATTTTAAACATCTGTACTTGCTTGATTTTGACAACTCCAGTTTGTAGTTTTTATCCCAGGTTTTTTTTATATTTTACTTAAAACTCTGTTTTCTATCTTCTTGCAGTTAATTGCTAGTCCTTTTTTTTCTCCCTTTCCTTTACTACCTTACCTACAAGATGCTGTAGTTTTCTTTTTGTACCTGCTAGCAACACTATGTCATCTACATATCTTATAGTGTTAAGATCTAGAGAGTTCCTTGTCTTATTTCCCTTTCATTTTTTGTGTAGCTACTCAATTCATTTCCTATCTCTAAACAGGCAGTTTTCTCTCAATATAAGTTCTGGATTATTCTAACATTCTTTCTGAATTGATATAGTTTTCCTAAGAGTTCATATATATCCTTGTGTGTCATATTTTGTCAAATGCTTTTGTAAATCTATAAAACCTAAATGCACATCCCTCTGCATTTCTATTGCTCTCTCTAATATCATTATAATCATAAATATTACATTTCTTGTTCCAGTGATAAAACTGCACTGTTCTTCTCCTGTTTCTGGTCTAACATTGTTTTTCTTTCTATATCATTGTGTTCTATTCATGTTCTGTCATTGTGCTTTATTCATATGTTCTGTGTAATTGTGCTCTATTTATATGTTCTATATGTTCTATATCATTGTACTCAATACATATGTTCTATGTCATTGTGTTCTATTCATATGTTCTACGTCATTGTGCTCTATTCATATGCTCTATGTCATTGCGCTCTATTTATATGATCTATATGTTCTATGTTATTGTGCTTTATTTATATGTTCTATGTTATTGTGCTCTATTCATTTGCTCTATGTCATTGTGCTCTATTTATATGCTCTATTTATATGTAATATGTCATTGTGCTCAGTTCATATGTTTTATGTCATTGTGCTTTATTCATATGTTCTATGTCATTGTGCTCTATTCATATGTTCTATGTTATTGTGCTCTATTCATATGTTCTATGTCATTGTGCTCTATTCATATGTTCTATGTTATTGTGCTCTATTCATATGTTCTATGTCATTGTGCTCTATTCATTTGCTCTATGTCATTGTGCTCTATTTATATGCTCTATTTATATGTAATATGTCATTGTGCTCAGTTCATATGTTTTATGTCATAGTGCTCTATTCATATGTTCTATGTCATTGTGTTCTATTCATTTGCTCTATGTCATTGTGCTCTATTTATATGCTCTATTTATATGTAATATGTCATTGTGCTCAGTTCATATGTTTTATGTCATAGTGCTCTATTCAAATGTTCTATGTCATTGTGTTCTATTCATTTGCTCTATGTCATTGTGCTCTATTTATATGCTCTATTTATATGTAATATGTCATTGTGCTCAGTTCATATGTTTTATGTCATTGTGCTTTATTCATATGTTCTATGTCATTGTGCTCTATTCATATGTTCTATGTTATTGTGCTCTATTCATATGTTCTATGTCATTGTGCTCTATTCATATGTTCTATGTTATTGTGCTCTATTCATATGTTCTATGTCATTGTGCTCTATTCATTTGCTCTATGTCATTGTGCTCTATTTATATGCTCTATTTATATGTAATATGTCATTGTGCTCAGTTCATATGTTTTATGTCATTGTGCTCTATTCAAATGTTCTATGTCATTGTGCTCTATTCATTTGCTCTATGTCATTGTGCTCTATTTATATGCTCTATTTATATGTAATATGTCATTGTGCTCAGTTCATATGTTTTATGTCATTGTGCTTTATTCATATGTTCTATGTCATTGTGCTCTATTCATATGTTCTATGTTATTGTGCTCTATTCATATGTTCTATGTCATTGTGCTCTATTCATATGTTCTATGTCATTGTGCTCTATTCATATGTTCTATGTTATTGTGCTCTATTCATATGTTCTATGTCATTGTGCTCTATTCATATGTTCTATGTTATTGTGCTCTATTCATATGTTCTATGTCATTGTGCTCTATTTATATGCTCTATTTATATGTAATATGTCATTGTGCTCAGTTCATATGTTTTATGTCATTGTGCTTTATTCATATGTTCTATGTCATTGTGCTCTATTCATATGTTCTATGTTATTGTGCTCTATTTATATGTTCTATGTCATTGTGCTCTATTCATATGTTCTATGTTATTGTGCTCTATTCATATGTTCAATGTCATTGTGCTCTATTCATATGTTCTATGTTATTGTGCTCTATTCATATGTTCTATGTCATTGTGCTCTATTTATATGCTCTATTTATATGTAATATGTCATTGTGCTCAGTTCATATGTTTTATGTCATTGTGCTCTATTTATATGTTCTATGTCATTGTGCTCTATTCATATGTTCTATGTTATTGTGCTCTATTCATATGTTCAATGTCATTGTGCTCTATTCATATGCTCTATGTCATTATGCTCTATTTATATGATCTATATGTTCTATGTTATTATGCTTTATATGTTCTATGTTATTGTGCTCTATTCATAGGTTTTTTGTCATTGTGCTCTATTCATATGCTCTATGTCAATGTGCTCTATTCATATGCTCTATGTCATTGTGCTCTATTTATATGCTCTATTCATATGTAATATGTCATTGTGCTCAGTTCATATGTTCTATGTCATTGTGCTCTATTCATATGTTCTATGTCATTGTGCTCTGTTCATATGTTCTATGTCATTGTGCTCTATTCATATGCTCTATTTATATGTAATATGTTATTGTGCTCAATTTATATGTCCTATGTTATTGTGCTCTATTCATATGTTCTATGTTATTGTGCTCTATTCATATGTTCTATGTTATTGTGCTCTATTCATATGTTCTATGTCATTGTGCTCTATTCATATGCTCTATGTCATTGTGCTCTATTCATATTCTCTATATGTAATATGTCATTGTGCTCTATTAATATGCTCTATGTCATTGTGCTCTATTTATATGCTCTATATGTTCTATGTTATTGTGCTCTATTTATATGTTCTATATTATTGTGCTCTGTTCATATGCTCTATGTCATTGTGCTCAATTCATGTTCTTTGTCATTGTGCTCTATTCACATGCTATGTCATTGTGCTTTATTCATATGTTCTATGACATCGTGCTCTATTCAAATGCTCTGTCATTGTGCTCTATTTATATGCTCTATTCATATGTTCGTTTCTTTATATATTATTGTGCCCTATTTATCAGAATTTGCATCATTAGTTTGATTATGTGGCACATTAAGCTGATTATCTGATGGAGCCCAAATTCATTTGCATCTCTCTTCTCAGGTAAAGCTGTTAAAATAGATTCACTCTGGTATATCGCCAATGGCATATTATTATTTACACTATTTGCATCATTCAAACTGTTGTTCCCATCTTTATTGCCATACTCACAACATTTCAGCAGGTGTACATTCTAGCCTTCGTCAAGTGATACATGTTCAAACTGATCCCATTATTTAGTTCACAGGGGTAGATTATTCTAATTCTACACAGGCATGGCACATAGAATTAGGATAATCTATTCCCCAAATAAGTAAATAAAGGGTTCACTTCGAAATTCGAACATACATGACCTAAACAACATTGGAGCATACAACAGGCAAAACAATGGCAATAAAGATGAAGACAACAGTTTAAATGATGTAAATATTTGCAATGCTGCATCTCAGAAATATAGACAGATGCTTCTATGATCCCAACAATTTTGAAATCATCCAAGGCTGAAACCATTTCTATTATGATCCCATCTGCTTTGTTTCTACTTAAACCTTGTTCATCTCTTTGGTTCTCTCCTTCTTGCTCAGCTGCCATCACCCACAGGAATCACTTGTGGCTTTCAGGCCGACATGTCTGATCACAATAGATGGCTCTTTGTCTTAGTTTTTAATAAATGTAAGTGTAACCTAAATGATGCTAAGATATTGTCTGCTAGTAGAATGAAGCAGTGTATAGTATCTTGCAAGTTTGGTTCCAATTATTACTGGCAGTTTTGCAAGAGTGTACTAAACAACAGAAAACCCTTAAGCCTTCCTCTATTCAATCAATTCTAAGTTCTCACATCCCCAGCAGACAGAGTCAAATGCTTTGCTCACAAATTCTCATCTAACTCCACACTTGACTCATCTGGAATAACCACACCAAATTTCCCACCTAGAACTGAGTAATATATATAATCCCATCTCTGGTCTTTAATATAATTTCTAAGCTTGACTCCCATAAGGCAAGAGAATTATTGATAGAATTCCAGCCATAATCCTAAATAAATGTGCCCCTGAGCTGGCACCCAGTTCTCTCCAAACTCTACTACTATTGCCTCACTTCTTCTTGCTTTCCTGCTTGTTGAAAGTCCTCCTCTGTAGTTCCTGTTTTTAAGAACTAAAGGAACACTTTTTTGGCAAGCTATTCAAGACTATTATCAATGGCAAAATAGGTATCTCACATCTCACAACCTTCTCTCTGACAAACAATATGGCTTCCATTTCACCAGGTCTACTGCTGACATGCTAACGATCATCTCTGAATATATATATCAAGCTCTTAATAAGAATGGCAAAGCTTGAACTGTTGCTCTTGATATCTTGAAAGCATTTGACAGGGTTTGGCATTCTGGCCTTATGTACAAGCTCCAGAACTATGGCATTTCTGGAAATTTGTTTGATTTAATACAATCATCCCTATCAAATTGTGAAATGATGCTTGTTTTGAATGAGCAAGATGCCAGATTCTTTCATACAAATGCGGACGTCCCTCAAAACTCTACCTTAAGTCCTACAGTTTTTCTGACTTTCATTAATGATCTTCCTGATGCAATCAATTCCCAAGTTGGCATCTTTACTGCAGATGACACCATCACTAATGATCATCTCTGTAAAAAGTCTGCCAAGGCTGACAAAGTAAACCTGGTTGCTGCCCTTCAAAAGCACCTCCAGTCTGTGATTGAATGGGGTAAGAAATGACTAGAACATTTTAAAGCCTCCAAAATGAAGCTGCTCTCCTTTAACTATCATAGAGAATCATTCCTGCCTACCATTAGAATGGATGATGCTAGTTTTCTCAAGAGCAACACACTGCACCTCCTTGGCCTCACTCTCTCAAATGACCTCATATAGAATGACTACATTGAATCCATAGCTGCATCTACTGCTAGGAATGTTGGTTCACTGTGTTAGGCCAGGAAGTTTTTCTCATCAGAATCTATTTTGCACATTTGTAAATCTACCATTCATCTATGCATTGAATACTGTTGCCATATCTGGTTGAGTGCTCCTGCTATTCATCTTGAGATTCTCAATAAAATCCAAAGAAGGATTTGAAATATAATTGGTCCTGACTTGGCAGCATGCCTTCAGTCACTTTCTCTATCACATTGAATACACCGGTTCTCGCTCGATCACCTAAGTTAAGCAACATTGAGCCTGGTCAGTACTTAGATGGGGGACCGCTTGGGAACACCAGGTGCTGTAAGCATTTAGTGACAGATGTGCATTGTGGAGCAGTGGATATCGGCTCGGAAAGAGAAATCGGTGAGCCGAGCTCGAATTCCAGTTGAGTACCCTGCATTCACTTAAGCACTGGTACCCTTGGGAAAGGTATTAATCTGTCCCTTCCCTCTAGTTATGGGTTAAATAACAAGGGTAGGGCTTAGGGACTCTGCTTTTAAAAACAAATCCCAATGAATCTTGATACTCGAAAAGGAATAATAAAGTATTACTAGACACAAAACTTATATAAAAAGAAGAATAAATTGTTGAAAGAAAAAGGTATTACCAGCAATAAATAAATAAAATTTAGTTGGCAATAAATGACCCACCGAGGTTGATTTGCCATAAAAATGAAACAACCAACCAACCAACCTTGTCAAACCTTGCCAACTATTTTGCCTTTTCATTCTTTTCCAACCTTGTCATTCAGGCCTCACCTGTGATTTACGTTAAGCCTTGACATTATCCAGTGATCTGTAAAAGTTATCAATTTCTTTCTCTATGCTCTGTGCTGTCAGTGCAACAATATTTGCTATGTTAAAAGGCTTCCCTATCAGTTTAAATGAAATAATTCTGAGAATTAATAACATCCACAAACACTTTTCTTTGTGCTATTATCTAGTATTAACTCAACACCTCTTTTGCATTTCTCTGTTTGCATGTCTTATCATGCACGTGTCACTGACAAATTCACTGTTACTTGCCCACTTAATTTCATAGATGCCTAGAATACTGACATTTAATCTATTCATTTCTTGCTTCATATTTTCTAGCTGGCCACATTGATGTAGCATCCTTAACTTCTAAGTTCCAATTACTATTTTTTGTTTGTTGCTAACAGTCACTGGATAGCAATCTGGTGAGACCTATCACTCTTGTCTATCCTTACAGGCTAAGGAATTTTTTCCAAGAAACTTTACCCCTTAATGCTGTTATTCTTTAAATTCACTTTGTAAACAGTCACTGGATGATAATCAGGTGATATTTGTCACACATGTCTTTGCTTACTGGAGTTAGCAGTTATCTCTAGAGAACTTCATACTATATATAAATAAAAGGCAAGATGCTTGTGTGTGTGTGTGTGTGTGTGTGTGTGTGTGTGTGTGTGTGTGTGTGTGTGTGTGTCTGTCTGTATGTATGTCTTTTATACAAATCCACAATTTTTATCCAATTCTCACCAAGCTTTACACAAATATTCTTTAGACTTCAGGTCAGGTCATGGGCTACTTATTTTTTCCAATTTTCCCTTGATATCAGAAATTGATACCCCAATATCCAATCAGGTCTGATCAAGATCAGGATTTCAGCCCTTTTATCATGGTTCTTGCTGCAGAATTTGCTCTAACTTGATAAAATTATAGTTTTTAGTCTCAAACATTAGTAGACTTTCTCAGACAACCCATTTTACTCGATATCGGAAATCGATACCCCCAATATTCTATCAAATCTGATCAAAAACTGATATTCACCATCAATATAGCTCATTTTCTCCAATTTTACTACTGATGGGCACGATAAGTTTTCATGGACTTACTTAGGTTAGTTTATCCTTGAATGATTTATTTGACTCTGATATTGGAAATCGATACCCTGATATCCTATCGGGTCTGATCAAAATCAAGTTTTCAGCCCTTTTATTTTGGTTTTTGCTTTGGGTTTTGCTCTAAGTAGGTATAATTATTGTTCTTAGTCTCAGCTATGATACCATTTACTCAGAGGACTTATTTAGACTTCAAAATTCAGTTTGCAATAAAAAACTTATTTGACATCAATACCAGAAATCAAAATTTGACTTACATCTATTCATTTTTCTTTTAGTCTACGGTTTCGCTTTAACTGGAAACAACTATTGCTTTTTAGTCTTTCGTACCAACATCCAAAGAGTCTGAGCTCCAGAACCATAGATTAGTTTTAAAGCTTTCATTACACCTGAGCAATGCCGGGCTATACTGTTAGTTATCTATTAGGATACAAATCCTATATTTTACAGGAAATAGCTAAAGCACAAAAATGTAGAAAAGACACACACACAAAATAGAATCATGAAAAACATTTTGGTACAAATTACTAAAAAATAAGATCCAAAATAAATGATTCTGGTTGCCAGTTGGACAAAAAACAAATTAAACTTTCAATGACCCATGTTTATGGTTGCTGGCACCAAAAGCCATGAAAACAAAAGTTGAACAAAAAAGTAATATAAATTCAAGAAGAAATAGAGCAGAATACCTCTAAAACAGGAAAATCAGCTCAGCTAAGCTTGCCTTCTGCAAAGTTAATAGCTTTATTTATTTTATGCAGGCATTTTCTGGTGAAAGCCACATCAGTTTAAGGTCAGTGAAAGCCATATCAGTATCAAAATCAGTTTAAAGAGGGTTTACCACAATACCTTGTTAAAACTACCCAAGCCTCCCACAGTATGTCACTATTTGGGAATGCCTCAGGCACAAGGCAATAAACCCAGCCCCATCTTGAAGGATGTATTGTCTTGAGAAAAGACCCTCTGGGGCTTAGGCTTAAGATTTTTTTAATTTCCCCACACAGGCTTTGGACAAAAAACAGGTAAGCATAAGCCATATTAGTATGTAATTCATTTAGTAACATGATTTTCAAATGTGTACTTTGTTATTTGATTTGTTACATGCTGTGGTTTCATTTAATCCCATCATTTTACCAAATATGATAGGTATATTCCTTAATTCTGTCAGCTACAGTGCTGAATGAATTGCAATGTGCATAAAGTGTGCGCCAGATAATTGAGAACAGATTAGGCTATAATACTGAGGAACAAATTCAAATTTTTGTCTATTGAAATAGATTTGACTGTTAGTTCTCCATAATTTGGGACCACTGAGCATGAATTTTAGCTCAGTTTTGCTCTCTCAGGTCCTGATTTTGCTCAATGAAAAGTTTAAATCTTATCAAATATAGGGAGCACAATTAGATCATATGTGTTGACTTAGAAATGGTTAATTTTCTGTTCGAACAACAAGGAGGGTATAGTAAATACCCTGCTACCTTTGCTTATGGGACAGTAGTGCCAAGGTAGAACTTTATTTAAAACAAATCTGACTAGTATGAATATTACTTAGTCTGAGAAAAAAATCATAATTAATCCACCTTTAGTGAGCAGATATAAATTCATATTTCCTCTTCTGTATATCAAACTAGGCCTAATTAAACAATATGTAAAAGCTTTTGATACAAACAGTGATTGTTTGAAGACATAACTTTAAATTTTCCAATTTTAAATTACCAAAAACTCAAGTTGGAATTTTTTCACAAATAAAAACATTAATTAATTAAAAACAGTGTTGTAAATGAATGCAAAAAAATGCCTGGTTCTCATTCATGAACTTGAAAGAGCAAATAACTATGAAAAAATTGTAAAAATTTATATAAGGGACTACAAAGAGTTAGATTGCAATTTGAGTATAAAACGCATTTTTTGAACAGCCATCTTGACCAATTTTTAAGTAATTTAGGTGATGTAAGTAATGAACAAAAGAGAATATTCTATTATGATATGAAAGAACCGTATGAAGGCTGCTTAGATTCCTACATGATGTCTGATTACTGGTTGTGCTTAAAAAGAAACCTACTATCAACATGCAAATATGCATCTTGTAAAAGAAAAATTTTGGCACAGTGGAAGTTCTGATTTTTATTTTAAGTCATTTCTATCATTATAAGGTAATTTTACGATAGTTTGAACTGCTTGTATTCATAGAAATTTTTAAAAAAAGTTAGCATATGACTTAATTTTTTAGTTCTAATTTGAAAAATCTGGAAAAAGGCTGTTTACAAGAATTACGACCTGATACAGCCAAACTGAGTTGAAATTTGTATTCGGCACACCTAAATTACCGAGAATCAAGTGTCGGATATCATTCAACAAAATAAGTGTTGCCCAGAGTAATCAATAGAAAAAAAATCACTATATTTTAACAATATTTCTACACATGTTCAACTTCTACTATGTGTTATAGCCCTTCAGGATGTGGTTGATCATGGCTCTCCACAATTCCCTGTCCTTTCAAGCTCTTAGTAAAGTTTGTCTTTTTGCTATCACTCCTAATCTTTGTTCTGCCAACCATTTATGCACTGCTTTCCTCTGTCCCTATCACTTTCATTATACTCTGTGAGTGTCAAGTTTTCTAAGTCCCCTTTCCTCACTATGTGCCACAAAAATTAAAATTTTTTTTCTGATTCTAAGTATCAGTGTCCTTTTTGTTTCCATTTTTTCTAAAGCTATGTCATTGTTCACATATTCAGTCCAGCATATTCTCAATATCCTTCTGTAGGACTACCACTGTGTTGCCTCTTCTCTTCCTCATCTGTGATGAAATCGTCCAGCCTTCACTGCCATATCAGAAGCCCAATATTACATAATAGTTCATTACTCTTTTCTTTGTCTATAACAAAGTTTTCCTGTTACATAATACTTTGGTTAGTTTTGGAAGGCATCTTTCACCATCAGAATGTGCCTTCAGATCTAGGAAGTGTTTTAATAGAAGATGGAAAAATATTCAACTTAGTTGCATGTGCCATGTGGGTGGGAACAGAACTAAAAGTTCTTGTTTGTATGACCATTATTCTGCAATTCAAGATCTTGGAGGTAGACATTTTGCTCAAAATAAGAATCATTAAATTAAGTAGTTTTTTTTTAGTTTAAGGCAACTTTAGAACAAGGATGTACATGTAGCATAATGGTTACAGGTGCAGAAAGTGGACTTAGCATGGCAAGTTCAAATTCCAGCTAAGGTTGTTGTGTTCACTTTTGCACAAATACTTTTGAAAAGATATGAATCCATCTCTTCTCCCCCAGCTAGTGAGTAATACCAGGGTAGACTAGGCTTTCTTTGGTTGGTAAACAGTCTAGAAGAAGGACAAATCTGAATTCAAAATCCATTAGACACAGAGCTAGAAACTCCAACTTGTATAAAATTATAGCTATAGAAACAACTGCTGCAGCATATAGTGTGATGAGTCTGTGGCTCTATACTTCACAGAAAAGTCTATGAATTTACCAACAGCAACAACTTTGTAACAAGACTAAATTAATGGAATGTTCAGTCAAGAGTAGACACATTAGAAATGGCTTGTTGGGACTAATAAATTAGCCATTAAACAATGTAAATGCTTTCAGTATATGAAATAAAATATTCACTTTTCTGCTATCGGACTTCCAAGACTCTGAAAGAAAGTAACGATTAACTTAATTTTGATTTAATTCCCTGAGTCACATTATTCAATGAAATAGAAAGGAACATAAAAAAATTAAAAATAAGGAATTAGCCAACTGTTGAAATTATACAATTATCATTTGGCAAACTTAGACCTTCAGATTTGAAAAAAAAACACAATACCAAAATAACTTTCCATTGACACCATTATTGTTTTAACTACTTTCTTATTTTATTTGATCAAGTTAACTCATAAATCCATGAGTCTTTCATGCCAACCATCACAGACTTGCATCAAGGTTTGGAATGTGATTTGAGAGAAATTCTGTCATAACATAGCTGGTCAATATAGATGGTTGCTGGGTAACCAACTCATCTTGTACCATGTCTAGGTGTCCAGAACAGTATATCTAGGTATCCAGAACAGTAGATCACTTGCAAGTTCTTGTTTTGCTTTCCATCAGTGTCCTGCAAAGTGTGTTCTGCATGTGTGTAATATTGAAGAAATCTCAGGGATGAATCCATAGAGCTGGGATTTAATTGGGTGTTGTTTCCAGATATTAAGTATAGCTCTCAACATTCAAGTGAAGGTTCCATCAAGCTCAGACTGTAGGGTTCTAGCTAATGTTCAGGAAGTGGCACAATACATTTACACTGACACTGTAGTAGCTTGAAAGATCCCCAGACAAAGACACTAACTTCTTTGACATCAAAACAGGAGTCCTCCACAGTGACATAACTTGAACCATAACTAATTTCACTCCTTGGCAATGATTATTGTTTTAAAAAGTGATGATTGGAATTGCAATAAAACTTAAATATGTGAAAGTGAATTTATACATTTTCGTTGTTCTTGAGAACTGACAGCAAAAATAATAAACAGTATTTATTTATTAGATTTATTTTATATATTATTTTATTTATTATTTTATTATTAATTTATTTTACATATTTATTTTATTTATTATTATTTTATTTATTATTATTTTATTTATTATTTTATTATTAATTTATTTTACATATTTATTTTATTTATTATTATTTTATTTATTATTTTATTATTAATTTATTTTACATATTTATTTTATTTATTATTATTTTATTTATTATTTTATTATTAATTCATTCTTACATATTTATTTTATTTATTATTATTTCATTTTTATTTTATTATTAATTTATTCTTACATATTTATTTTATTTATTATTATTTTATTTATTATTTTATTATTAATTTATTTTACATATTTATTTTATTTATTATTATTTTATTTATTATTTTATTATTAATTCATTCTTACATATTTATTTTATTTATTATTATTTCATTTTTATTTTATTATTAATTTATTCTTACATATTTATTTTATTTATTATTATTTTATTTATTATTTTATTATTAATTTATTTTACATATTTATTTTATTTATTATTATTTTATTTATTATTTTATTCTTAATTTATTTTACATATTTATTTTATTTATTATTATTTTATTTATTATTTTATTATTAATTTATTCTTACATATTTATTTTATTTATTATTATTTTATTTATTATTTTATTATTAATTTATTCTTACATATTTATTTTATTTATTATTATTTTATTTATTATTTTATTATTAATTTATTCTTACATATTTATTTTATTTATTATTATTTTATTATTAATTTATTCTTATATATTTATTTTATTTATTATTATGTTATTGTTTTTTCTTATTATTTATTATTTTATATTTATTTATTGGAATAGTTGGCAAAACATTGGCTAATTATGAATCAATTCAAACTTTATAAAATGGTAACTAATAAGGCTTTTCTTATGGCTGGTTCACATATTTTAATTATTTAGTAAACGTTTATAAATTTATGAATAAATAATTGTTATCATATTTATTTCTTTTCTAGCAGTATAGCCTGGCATTGCTCGGGTGTAATGAAAGCTTTTATATATATATTATCGATTTTCTGCACTATTGTAAGAAATGCAACCTTGAAACTTCTGAATATCATTTCTTATATCTTTGTCTATGAGTGAATCAAGCTTTTATTAAAATCGGACCACTCCTTCTATAAACCGATTTTTTCGATTATCGATTTTCGATATTTATCGGGGGTACCTCGACACAAAACCTAGCTAAGAACACTCGCAGATGCTTATAGTACAACTGTGTAAATTTTGAAGAAAATTGGTTCAACTGTTTTGGAGTCTATAGGTAACGGATACACACACACACACACACACACACACACACACACACACACAGTTCCATTTATAAATAAGTTTAGATAAATTGGTAAATGATAAATATGCATTGCATAGTGTAATTGTATTAGTTTTTAGAATGTTTTAAATATAAAATTATTCTTGTAAATAAATAATCTAATAACATTTTTAAAAAATAAATTTTAACAAATATTTTGTCTGTTGTATTTATTTTAATTAAAATTTTATAAAATGCTTTGTATAAGCCATGTTTCTGATAATTAATTAATTAATCATCTTTGTTTAGAAAGAATTTATATCTACCCTAACTTAGAAAACCTACAGTGTTCATAATAATAAGCATTGTTACTGTGATACTTCCAATTGCTACAAATTAGTCAATTAGAAATTATCTAAATAAGTCAAAGTAATCTGTTTTAATAGATTTTCTTAAAAATGTACTGAACTATTTAAACAAGTAATAAAATAGTAAAATAGTAAGTTTGTTGAATTAAACTTTATTATTATTTCTATTAATATAAACATTGGAAAATTATTCAAATGATTATTTCATAAGATATTTTTATAGCAACTGCTCTGAAGAGCTTTTTTTTCAGGTGCCCGAAATATGTAAATTTAAGTATGTACTAGATTTGCACCTAGGTCCCACCCTTATTACTGTTGAAAGAGTTATATATAACGAGCACTTCTACTTTTTCTACAACAGTTTCTTTTCTTGCACTTCCTACCAGTGAAACACCTTTTTATTTGCTTGCTTCCTTTATAGCTACAATCTTCAAAAATTTAAATGCAATGACAATTGCCATCTTCTATCTTCTTTAATCCTGTTCAACTTTTATCCTTTCTTCATAACCACCTGTATCCAGTCTTTTCTCTCGCTGTAACCCCCTGCACACCAGTGATGGTCCCGCCTTACTTGGGTTGAAATGATTAAAAAGAAAAAAATGTTGCTATATACAGAGCAGGAAATCTAAGTGAACTTAGCATAATGACAAAAAGAACTTTCAGAGAAGTAAAAGAAGTCCAATGACAACTTACTTTTCTCTGTTTATAGAACAGGTATTCAGCTAGTTGATGAAAACTAACAGAAGTGTACAGAAAATTCTCTCTTTATAAATTCACAAAGAACTGTACCAAATAAGAGAAACCACATCACTTTAGGAGTGCCAACAGCAGCAACAACTAAAATGGATAGCACATGTAACTCAAAGAGAAAATAACATAATCAAGATGTCGATATTTCACACAACTTCAAATAAAAGGTTAGGAAGGAAACTGCCATCAATATTGGAATGCATAATGACAAATAGAACTTTCAGAGAAGATTTTTTTTTTTTTAATCATATCACCCCAGGCAAGGCGGTAAGGCCACTGGTGTGCAGGGGACTATGTAAGAGTGAAAAGATTGGAAAAGAGAAAGCCGGAAACCACATCCTAAACAGGGAACAAGGGATGAGCCTCTACACCTGTTCAATAGACGTGGGTGGAGTGTGAATTGGGCGATAGTTCAGTCTATCTACTCCAATTGAAAAAAAAAAATAAGGAAAAGTGAAAAGATTGGAAAAGAGAAAGCCGGAAACCACATCCTAAACAGGGAACAAGGGATGAGCCTCTACAGCTGTTCAATAGACGTGGGTGGAGTGTGAAAACAGGTATTCAGCTAGTAGATGAAAACTAACAGAACTGTACGGAAAATATACACCAGAAAAAGATTGAAAAATATACTACTTAAAACTGTGGCAAAAATATGTCTAAAATAAACCACAAAATATTAATGACTCATTTCAGAACTAAGTAAAATAATGATTTTATAGAGAATATGACTGATATTTACATAACTGTTTTATAACACAAGACAGACATGTGTATTCTCAATAATCTCTGGAGAAATCTTAAACAGAAGAATTAATGTAATTTTAGGAGTGATTGAAATCTTTGGATGCAGGAAAAACCATGATGAAAATCCTCTTAGCACAAAGACAATGAACACGATAATGAACAACTTTGAAACCCAAATTTCAAGATCCTAAGCCTCAAGCTGTGAGAATTGAGCTATTAACAAAGATGGGAAATTATAAGAGTTGAAATGACAATCAGAGAATCCGTTTTTCTCCAGGCAATAATTTCCTTTCTCTGAATTTTTTTCTGTAACTTCAGTCTTTTTTTAGCTTAAGTTTCATAATTTTTAATTGACTAAAAAAATAATATAACAGCTCAATAAAACACTGAAAAAAGTGGTGAAGACATATAAACACAAAATCACTGAAAGAGAATAATTTGTAACACTACAAAAGTTTTGTGTAATTAATAATTAAATTTGTTATCATAACAGTTTGAGATACCTAATAACAAAATTTCAGTTGAATTCCTTGCGTTCACTTATGCACAAATACCCTTGGGAAAGGTATTAATCCGTCGCTTCCCTCCAGTTATAGGTTCAATAATAGGACAGATTGGGTTCTATAGCCTTGGTTGGCAACCAGTCTACCACAAGGTTCTATAGACTTGACTGGCAGCAAGTCTACTGCAGAAAGCAATAGCAACCTACTGCGGGATAATCTTCTGCCTAGTCAGTCATGTCTCATTTGAGATAAGATCGCCCAAAGCATGTATCATGTATTGCACTTAATTGACTGAATAACAAAAGAAAAGAGAAAAGTATCTAAATTAAATTGGCTAGGATATATACGAAAAACAAAAATTTAAATTTAAATTTCCCAGCAAAATTTTTCTGTTTCTTAATTTGGAAGATGTCTTTTGCTATCTCGATTATATTATAGTGAGTTAATTCCTGTTTGTGCATATGTTTGTTACTGTAACATAGCAAAAAGGGCACATCATAGCAAAATTTTGTTAAGGGAACACAGGTACAATTCCCAACATGAGAAATAAAGTAATTTGCAGTACAATTTGAAATTTAATCGTGTGAGATATTCATTTTCACCCACTCAGTAAAAGGAGCCTATTTTTCATGTATTTCATTGTGCTTTTTATAAAAGCTAAAAGAAAAACAATACTAATATAGAAAGAGAAAAAGAAATAAAAATATTATTAAAAGTTGTATAAAGTAATGTTGAATAATAAATTCATTTATCAAATGTTTTTTTTTACATATTATGATATAAAAATACATCTTTTGTAAAATAAACATTGTTATTTCAATGATATTATTTTATGCAAATCTTTTTTTTTAATCTTTTCATTTATTTTCCCCACTTTAAGCATCAAGAAATTGTGGAGAGCCATGATTGCCCACATCTTTAAGAGATATAAAACATAGCAGAAGAATCATGAAAATTTCCAAACTTTATTACAAACTTAGTTGTAAGCATGTATGTTCAAACATTTAAAAACTGTAAAAAAATTGTGAATTGGTTAAGAATCTCATCTCACGGGGTTTTCTTTCAGACAAACAATATGGCTTTCACTTCTCTACATCAACTGCTGATTTATTAATGGTTTTTGCTGAAAGATTATATGAAGCTTTAGATAAGAATGGTGAAGCTCAGGGTGTTGTTTTGCATATCTCAAAAGCATTTGACAGTGTTTGATATGCTGGTCTTCTTCACAAGATGAAAGGTTAGAGTATTTCTAGACAAATCATTCATCTTATTCAATTTTTCTTATCAAATTGCAAAATGAAAATTGTCTTGAATGGCCACACTTCTAGATTTTTTTTTTTACATTAATACAGGTGTACCATAGCACTTTACCCTTGGACCTATGTTGTTCCTAATTTTCATCAATGATCTTCCTGATGTCATCAGTTCATAACTTGGTATTTATGCTAATAATACAAATATTTCATCCTGTCTTAATAAATCTGATATGTCTGTCCCATAATCTCAAATTAGCAACTGATTTTAAAAAAACCTACAATCTGTTCTTAACTGAGGCAAGGAATGGCTTCCTAATTTGAATGCCTCAAAAGCTAAACTGCTCTCTTTTAATCCTTTTAAAGAAATTTTTTTGCCTTCCACCAGCATGTCTGATACTAACTTCCAGGTGTGTGACTTAATGCACCAGCTCGAGCAAACATTTTTAACTGACATATAATGGGAAGATTATATTGAACCAATTGCTAGGTCTGCTTCTAGAAAAGTTGTGTTGTGCAAGACAATTTTTCTCACCAGAATCTCTCTTACATATCTATAAGTCTACCATTTGTTCATGAATTTACTCTTATTTCCACATTTGGTCTGGTGCTTATGCTATGTATTTAGAGATCCTTACTAAAATACAAAGAAAAATCTGCAATGTTATTGGTCCTAACCTGACATCTCAGCTTCAGTCACTCTCTTTTACTGTCATAATGTAGCTTCCCTGTGCATTTTTTATAAGTATTTTCATGGACTTCACAAATTTAAGCACACTATTAGATTGGGGGCAAGATCTTATCATTTTACAGTTGAAATGGCTAGCTGTAACTGTAATTTCTTTGTGAACAGTTTTTTCTATCATGCTTCTTGCTTGTGGAACTCTCTTCCAGCTTTTGCTTTTCACTCAACTTTCATCTAAATACAGTGTCAACTGTTATCTTCTGTCGTCTTAATTCCAATTCTTTTATTTTTCTCTCTCCTTAATAATGTTTTCTGGTTCTCATATACTTCTATACTCAGTAATGCTTTAGTGGCTTTATTGCCTTGCTTGGAGTGAAATAATTAAACAAAAATCATTTAACACACAACTACTACTGATTAAGAATTAGTAGAAAAACAAGTAAAGTCAATTTAAGTTTTAAATCTAATTGAAGTTTAGCTAATTACAGATTAATTCCATTGTTTTTGTTTTTTAATTGTTTCTCCTCAAGCAAGTCAAGAGAGCCACTGAAACACAGAGGTTACCGAGAGTGACAGAAAATGAGTAAACATTAGTAAAGAGAAAAGATAATAAAAGAACAGGATTCAGAAAGACAGAAGATGAATTTAAATTTTTGAAAAACATAGGTGACAGGGTGACAGGGAAATAAGAAGCCAAAAGAGAATTCTACAGGGAAGAAAAAATATTAGAATAGAACTTATGATTACATCTAGATATTTCAACAGTAAAATGGTGAGACATAGTTGTCAATATAGCACTATGCTTGAATTCATGCAGTCAAGGTACAAAGGAAGAAGGCTCATTGGAATAATTGTAAGGAAAACATCTATAGAAAAAACAGAGGAAAGCTACATAATAATGGGGACAAATATGAGGGGTCATTGCAGATAATTCTCTGGATTTCATCAAGAATCTCAAACACCAGTTCAGATGCGGTGGCAAGATTCAATGCACAAACCAATAGTAGATTTGTAAACATGCAAGATGGATTCTGGTAAAAAATTTTATCTGAAATGATACAGTGAACCAATTTTCTAAGCAGTAGACTTAGCAGTCAATTTAATATAATCATTCCACTTCATGTCAGTGAAAAACATGAAACCTGTTGAAGAGTGGTTGACACCTCTGCAGCACTCTCAATGATGGAATAGCCCATGGTGTGAAATGGTCTATTTAAGTAAAGAATAGTAGCATTTGAGGTGTAATATTTGAGTATCATTCGAGTAATATTCAAACTGATTACTTCAGCAACTATTGCGATCTAAACTCCTCCTCTCTGTGTTGTAAGTTCTGTCTTGCCTGTTATTGTAACTATTGTACTGTTCCATGTATATCCATTTAGCACTGGATATTCTGCTGAATATACCTCAGCACACTTTCTCTGTGTATCGTGTCCACCTTGGCAGTACAACAAAACTAAAAAGGTGCAATGAATTGCGCTCCTAGAGGTTAGCATCATCTATACTGATGGAAGGAAATATAGTTATCTAAGATGACTAAAATATAAGTTTCATTTTGGAGACATTAAATTTTACAAGCCATTTCTTTCCCTAATTAACAACTGATTGAAGGTCATTTTTTGAGATCAGTTGCCAGTTTTACTTTATCAAACTGATCAGACTTATTATTAAGACAGGAGTAAATTATTGTTTCATCAGCTTGAAAGCTCTTGAAAGTAGGTTTTTTATATATAAAACCTAGCTATTGTATCAGTGTGGTTTCTTCTTTTTTTCTTTATGTGGCATGTCTCTTCAGAGCATAGGTCATCATGGGCTTTCAATTGCTCCTATCTCTAGTTGCTCTCAACAATTTACCGCTTGGTATCTCTCCTAAATCCTGCTCCGCCATCTACTTGTTTAGTATGTCTCCCTCTGCTTTCCCCTGTCTTACTTTTCCCCAATCCATCCTGTCAGTATTATATTCTCCAAACCCTCCTTTCTCGTTACGGGTCCCAGAAAACCTCAGCTGTCTCTTCCTGATGATAAGTATAAGTTTCCTTGTAATTGCTTACATGCTCAATCCATGGTATCCTCAGTATCTTTCTGTTGAACTACATTTCTGTTGCTTCAAGTCCCTCTTTGATCCTTGAAGAGATTGTTCAGCATTCGCTGCCATATAGAAGGACAGATATCATATAGCAGTCTAGTACTCTTTTCTTTGTTTTCTATGAAATCTTCCTGTCTGTCAATACTCTGCTTAGCTTTTGAAATGCATCCTTGGCCATGCCAATGCCTCTTCAGATCTCAATGTCACACTGTCAGAACACTTCCCAGATACTTAAATTTCTGTACCTGTTTGATTTTAGTATCCTCAACCTGTAGTTGGGATTTTGTGCTCTTAGGTAGTTCTATGAAAATTAATCTGCTTAGGTCTTCTGGTATATTGCTACTGTTGCAGATTTTATTTATTATTTCTATGGTCCTGTCTATGCCAAAATTGTCTAAGGCTATCAGAATCTCTATTACATTATTGTCTGGCTCTGCTGCTTTGTTTCTATTCAATTTGGCTATTGAAGCCTCCAATTTGGTTTTTAATATTTCTAGTTCATCAGTATTTCTGTGCATTGTTGGTTGCTCTCTCTTGTCATGGAAGTGATCACCAATATATTTGTGCCATCACTGAAGCATTTTTTCTTTCTCTAATATGAGTGTTCCATCCTTGAATGTTATGCATCCTGTTTACTGAGTATGATTTTTTTGTCTTATTAGCTCCTTTATTTTTTTATGCATATCGCCTTTATTAGTTGTGCTCAATCTCTATTTCTGCACATTTGTTGTTGAGCAAGTCATATTTCATTTGTCTGCATTTGCTCCTTATTTCTTAATGTAATTTCCTGTATTTCATTTCTGTCTTGGCATTGTTTTCTGTCTCCATTACATCATGTAATGAATCTCCTCAGTAATCTAATCATTTTTCTCTTACATCTCTTTGGGATGATGTCATATGTCATCACTAGAGCTTCTCTTAGTGTATTGTATTTCAAGTTTTCATTTCCAATTTGTCCTTTGTATATTTTTTCACACTGTCCATATATTTTTCCTGCAAGTTTGGGTCATTTATGAGTCTGTTGTATTGCAGTCTGGGTGCTGCCTTAGGCTCCTTCAATCTCTAAAGTTTCATCCTTAATTTACACTAGCAGTATAGCCCGGCATTGCTCGGGTGTAATGAAAGTTTTAAAACTAATCCTGGAGCTCAGACTCAGTCTCAGCCTAAAGAATATTTGTGTGAAGTTTGGTGAGAATTGGATAAAAATGTTGGATCTGTATAAAGGACATACAGACAGATAAATAGACACACACACAAACATCTTACCTTTTATATATATATATATATATATATATATATATATATATATATATATATATTATCAATTTTCTGCACTATTGTAAGAAATGCAACCTTGAAACTTTTGAATATCATTTCTTATGTCTTTGTCTATGAGTATATCAAATTTGATTAAAAATTGGACCACTCCTTCTATAACCTGATTTTTTCGATTATCGATTTTCAATATTTATCAGGGGTACCTTGACACAAAACCTAGCTAAGAACACTCGCAGACGCTTATCATACAACTGTAAATTTTCAAGAAAATCGGTTCAGCCGTTTTGGAGTCTATAGGTAATAGATACACACAGACACACACAGAGACAAAGTTCCATTTATAAATAAGTTTAGATATAACTGGGAGGCAATCCCTTCCACAGTCAGCAGTTAGATAATAAGTTTTGCAGTGAAGAACTGCATTCCTGAATCATTTGTTGATAGTTATGTAGTTGACTTGTTTTGTTTTTTTTTTCCTTTCTCCTCCTGGGCTTCTCCATGGTTATAATTGTCTTGGGTGTTCTTGGAACCAAGTGTTGAAATGTTGGAGAACAAGAATTTTGAAACCCTCCTGACAAAGCCAAACATATTGTGTATATATAAAAACATATTCACCAGTGGTCTAATCAAAAAAGTTTTTCATGAAATAAACTCTTACAGAACATGAATTAATTCTTAGATAATCTAATCTAAACTTATTTATAAATGGAACTTTGTCTGTGCGTGTCTGTGTATGTGCGTATCCATTACCTATAGACTCCGAAACGGCTGAACCGATTTTCTCAAAAATTTACACAGTTGTATTATAAGCATCTGCGAGTGTTTCTTAGCTAGGTTCTGTGTCAAGGTACCCCTGATAAATATCAAAAATCGATAATCAAAAAGATCGAGTTATAGAAGGAGTGATCCGATTTTAATCAAATTTGATACACTCATAGACAAAGACATAAGAAATGATATTCAGAAGTTTCAAGGTTGCAGTTCTTACAATAGTGCAGAAAATCTATAATATATATATATATATATATATATATATATATATATATATATATATATAAAAGGCAAGATGTTTGTGTGTGTATCTGTTTATCTGCCTGTATGTCTGTATTTTTTCAGCCCTTTTATTTTAGTTTTTGCTTTGGGTTTGTCTCTAAATAGATATAATTGTAGTTCTTAGTCTCAGCCATGATACCATTTACTGAGAGGACTTATTTAGCCTTCAAAATTCAGTTTACAATGAGAAAAACTGATTTGATATTGATACCAGGAAATCAAAATTTGACTGAGCTCCAGGACCATTGATTATTTTTAAAGCTTTCATTACCCCGAGCAACACCAGGCTATACTGCTAGTACCAATATAACACTGACAAGCTAGCAGGCTGAATTTCCTATAGGGAGCAGATTGGCTCCTTTTAAGAAAGTTGCCAAATAGAAAAGTCTCATAAAATATGTCAGATAGACAAAAGAAAGGTAAATTGTAGCAGCTGTGCTATGAAGAGACTGTCAAATAATTACTACAACATTTAAATGAATAAAATGCTAGTTTATTCATTTATGAATGAATAAACAGACATATATAGAACCAGTGACTTAAATTTCAGACTATTGTCTACCACTGTCAAGTATTAGAATTGGGGAAAAGAAGACACTAGTTTAAAATACTTATGTAAGCAACAGTTAAAATTTGGTTACATTTTGTTAAATTCTAGCAATGGTATTCTGGTTTTTTTCATCATTATTATTATTAATCAATATTATTAATTATTATTAATCAGTCTTGGGAATTAACTTTAATTTTGTGTGATTTGGGTTTTTGATGTTTTAATACTGAGTTTGAGACTTCTTCATATCTCATCTAAATGCATAGCTTGAAGAGTCTTCTATCCAGGATGTTACCAAACTAGTAAATGGAAGAAGCTTGTCACTAGTGTATAGTATTATAAATGTACTATACAATGAACTCTACTAATCATTTTATACAAGTTTATTTTAGCAAATTTTACTGCACTGGTTTGTACATTGTTTTTTTTTTTTGTTTTTTTTTTTCAGTAAGGTTTTACCTCTTTACGACTATGGACCATAGATTGTAATAGTAAAGATAATAGTATGTTATTACACAAGATACCAAAAACCTCACTAGAAAGTGTTACATATGTTTACAAGATGTATAACAGTAAGATAGTAGATATAAATATACTGATTGGTAGCCTTATGTGTTATTTCATACTCATTTAGATTCTTAAAATATTTAAACATACCAAATTACATCAGTGAGATATTCTCACATACCTCTTAGTTGATTGGTATGAAAATAGCTATATTATGTCACACTACAAGTATGACTGGTCCTATATAACCCAGTATAACCAGCTGCATGGTCAGATCATCAGTAACTAAACCAATTTCCCCATCAGGCTTTTCTAGAGAGAAGAATGGCTAAAAACCAGTAGGATTATAAACAAGACCTTCCAAAGGGCAGATAAATCTTCTTGTAAAGTCAATGGGCTAGAATGGGCTCCATAACTATGTAAGCAGTCAATGTGGTGATCAGATGACATCAACAGCTTCCTAAGACAGAGGGTTCCATAGTGGAATCAACAGTCATGAGTTTGTGACAAAGGTGAATATTCAAGTTGGATGATAGGGGCTACGATTTCATCTAGAGAGGGACGGGCTCTTCTAGGTCTACTTATGAATGAATACTCCACCAGCTTTTGATCCACATATAAGGAATGAACTGGTCATCTGATCAGTTGGTGGCAGTGGTAGTGATTTTTGTGGTGATGATGAATCCATTTTAAACATGCAAAGAAGAATTTCTATCATCATCGATTTTTTACATGAAAACTCAACAAGAGTTACAAAGTTTAAAAATATATTTGGTTGCAAACAGTTTATAGAAGTGTTTTTTGGGTTTTTTTGTTTTTTTTTGCCAGACATTTTTTTTTCAAATCATATATAAAAAATATGCAGATAAATGTCTATTTTAAATTTTGTTGAGAGCTTGTTTGGGTTTGGATGTGGGTGCTGGTGATAATATTATTGAAGATGTCAAGTGACTGATAAAGTTTACAGCATTTTTTCAGCATGAGGTGGTTGTCATGAATAAATTTGATATTAACTACAGTGAACATCATAAAGTTTTAGTGGGAAATGCTTTTACTTGATTATTAAAAAAATGTGCATATAATCAACATAACTCACTGTTTTTAATTTTGTTTGTAGTTTTTACCTTTAGTAATATTTTTTATTGCTACTGGCCATCTGGTTTCATTCAAAATCCACTTGATCATTTTTTGAGGAAATGTGAAATAAGAGAAAAAAAGGTTCATTCATTCTCATTGGTTTTCAATTTAGATATTTTTTATTCTATTTTATGTCATGATCAGAAATATTCTTTTATTCTATTTTATGTCATAATCAGAATCAGTTTACATATATTTTATTCTATTTTTGTCAGAATCAAAATAAGTTGAGATATTCTTTTATTCTGTTTTATGTCCTAATCAGAATCAGTTTACATATTTTTTATTCTATTTTTGTCAGAATCGAAATAAGTTAAGATATTCTTTTATTCTGTTTTATGTCCTAATCAGAATCAGTTTACATATTTTTTATTCTATTTTTGTCAGAATCAAAATAAGTTAAGATATTCTTTTATTCTGTTTTATGTCCTAATCAGAATTAGTTTACATATTTTTCATTCTATTTTTGTCAGAATCAAAATAAGTTAAGATATTCTTTTATTCTGTTTTATGTCCTAATCAGAATCAGTTTATATATTCTTTTATTTTATTTTATGTAATAATAAGAATCAGTTTGCATATTTTTTATTCTATTTTTGTCAGAATCAGAATAAGTTGAGATATTCTTTTATTCTGTTTTATATCATAATAAGAATCAGTATAGATATTTTTTATTCTATTTGTCAGAATCAGTTAATATATTATTTTATTCTGTTTTATGTCCTAATCAGAATCAGTTTAGATATTCTTTTATTTTATTTATGTCAGAATCAGAATCAGTTAAGATATTCTTTTATTCTATTTTATGTCATGACCAGAATCAGTTTAAATCATTTTTATTCTATTATATGTCATACAATATAATAAGAATCAGTTTATAAACTCAGAAAACTAAAACAACACTTACTAACCAACAGGGTGCCACAAAATAAATGAGAGTAAATGAAATGTCAAAAGTGAAAATGGCTATATCAGATATTATTAAGTTTTAAAAATACCTGATTCTATATTCTTTATTCGATCCTCTCATAGAATATATATTTTTAAAATCTATTATCCCACTGTAAACATTTTCTTTTTGTTTTTTGTTGTTTTTTTTTCTTGCTTTTTGCATTTATAAATGTTCTGGAAAGAAATCTATAAATTTTCTTAAATTTTTATATAACTTATATTAAAGTTTTAGAAATTAATGTTTTGGAAAGCAAAATGGAAAACAAATTTTTCTGATTTATTTTAAAAATTATGGCAGAAAAAATTTTAAACAAATGATACAGCACAGGTCATTGTCAGAGATTGAGACTAAATTTAATCTTTTGTTCTCAGTTTCATCAAAGGTACCTCTCCCCACTTGGCATAATAATGAAAATAATTGAGGATTAAAACTAACTAGCCATCGCTTTTGAGATTAACTTACTAAAACTACTTTCTTATAAATAACCATGAAAATAATTATATAAACACTTTTTTCATTTAATAATACTTTTGGTTTCTATTTATCTGAGTAAAACCTCCTCACTTACCAATTACAGGTTATCCTCACTCTCTGGATTATTTTTGCTCTCAAAAGGAGTTTAGCATTCTTACGAATTTTCATATGAACTGAAAGGTTGCAATATGAAAAATCAATTACTATTAATTTGTATAAGATAAATTTCTGATGGTTCATAAACTCCAATAATGACCTTTACATTTTTGCCTATTAATAGAACTGCAACGACTTTAGATAAGTGTGATTTTAATTTTGAAAAGGTACGGACATGCATTGTGGTGCAGTGGACAAATCAGGAAGCCGAGTTCAAATTCCAGTTGAATTCATAGTATTCACTTATGCACAAATACCCTTGGGAAAGGTATTAATCCATCTTTTCCCTCCAGTTATGGGTTAAATAACAGGACAGATTGGGTTCTATAGCCTTGGCTGGCAACCAGTCTACCGAAGAAAGCAATGGCAACCTACTGCAGGATAATCTTCTGCCCAGTCAGTCATGTCTCTTTCGAGACATGATCGCTCAAAGCGTGTATCATGTATCATGTATGGCACTTAACAGACTGACTGACAAAGATTTTGGGCTGCTTTTCAGGGTGTTTTTTAAACAGAAAAAACAATACTGAACTGCTATTTTATATCTGTCCTCCTATATGTCAATGAATCCTGGTTGATTTCTTTACAGATGAAAAAGAGACTTAAAGTGACAGAGATACAGTTTTACAGACAGATACAGAGAATAGCAGGGACAAAACATGTGATAAAGTTCAAGATGAAAAGGGTAATCAGAAGGACACTTATATTTAAAATCCAAAAGGAACAGTTGAAATCTATGGGATGCATAATGAGAAATGAGGTCTTAGATAATTCAACACTCACAAGACATATTGAAGGAAGTGGGTGAGAGTAACTTACATAATGAGTTTGGGTGAATAGATGGCAGAATGGAGACAAAGATTCTAAGTGTTGGTTATAGCAACAAAAGATAGAAAGTTGTGGAGAGTCATGTTCACCCATGTCCTGAAGGGACATAGCAGTTAAAAGAATAAGTCAAGTATTCTGCTATATTTCAAGTCTTCTACACTAGCAGATGATAAAATTTAATCTTCAACATGGAGGTAAGAAGGCATAGTAGTTTATACTTCATGTCTGGTAATGTTAAAAAATTTTTTATAAAAATGAATCATAATTGCTTTTTTAATTCGAACTAATTTGTATAGTGATGTGGGGATTAATTAATTGGTTTGCGAGGTTTATCAACCCTTTGTGGGTTATTTTAAGTTGAAACATATTTTGTGTAAGCAATAGGGAAGTTTTAAGGAAAATAAAAATGGAAAGGTCACTTATACTTAGAATCAGAAGAAGCGTTGAAATATCTTACTGAAAAAAGATGAATTGGAAAATTTGACACTCATGGCACATACTGAAGCAAGATAGACAGTGGAAAGCAGCATGCAAGTAACCTAAAATAATTTAAATTATTAAAATATTTTAACACATCTAAACTTATTTGTAAATGGAACTTTGTGTGTGTGTGTGTGTGTGTGTGTGTGTGTGTGTGTGTGTGTGTGTGTGTGTGTGTGTGTGTGTGCGCGTGTGAGTGTGTGTGTGTATGTGTGTGTGTGTGTGTCTGTTATTTATAGACTCCAAAACGGCTGGACCGATTTTCTTGAAAATTTACACAGTTGTACTATAAGTGTCTGCGAGTGTTCTTAGCTAGGTTTTGTGTTGAGGTACCCCCGATAAATATTGAAAATCGATAATCAAAACAATCAGGTTATAGAAGGAGTGGTCCAATTTTAATCAAATTTGATACACTCATAGACAAAGACATAAGAATTGACATTCAAAAGTTTCAAGGTTGCAGTTCTTACAATAGTGCAGAAAATCTATGATATATATATATATATATATATATATATATAAAAGGCAAGATATTTGTGTGTGTGTGTGTGTGTGTGTGTGTGTGTGTGTGTGTGTGTGTGTGTGTGTGTGTGTCTGTTTATCTGCCTGTATGTCTGTATTTTTTCAGCCCTTTTATTTTAGTTTTTACTTCGGGTTTGGCTCTAAGTAGGTATAATTGTAGTTCTTAGACTCAGCCATGATACCATTTACTCAGAGGACTTATTTAGTCTTCAAAATTCAGTTTATGACGAAAAAAACTTATTTGATATCGATACCAGGAAATCAAATTTTGACTTACATCCATTCATTTTTCTTTCAGTCTACGGTTTTGCTTTAACTGGAAACAACTATTGCTTTTTAGTCTTTCGTGCCAACATCCAAAGAGTCTGAGCTCCAGGACCATGGATTAGTTTTAAAGCTTTCATTACACCTGAGCAATGCCGGGCTATACTGCTAGTTTATACATAAAAAAGTCAGCTCCATCAACCTGTGTCAGTTGTGTACCAATATCTGTGAATAATCAGTAATGTTGACAGACCATTTTTTCTCTGTCTTTTTCTTCTTCCTTTGTCTGTCTTAAGCAGTTAGAAGTTTGTTGGTTTTCAGGATTTGTCTGTACCATTCCAATTTTTACTTGACACTTGTTATAAAGTTTTCTATTGGGGTTATTTCTTGTTTGATGGTGTCCTGTACTACGTCATTTGTGATACAGTCTATGTAAGAGATACCTAATATGGTTATAAAATTATAGGTTCCTTCTAAGTTCATGAATGTATCAAGATAAATGCAGAGAATCTAGCTTGTTCATTGTAGTCAAAGTTGGGGCTAATTTGGTAATAATGGTTCCAACTGGACTTAAGCAAGTCCTGCAAACAGGATAATTTTTTATTGTTACCCCCACCCACAAACAAAAAATATGCATTAATCTTGATTTGTATATTTTTTTCATTTTTTAATTTTTTCCAGTAATGTTTTGTTGGAGTGGGGGTGCTATAAAGTCAAAGATTGGGTTTGTTTTTAAAAATTTTATACATTTTTCTTCCTTTCTTTAAGGGATGATTTTGCTTGAATGTTCAACTAATTCTACATGGACGTTCTTTTCATAAATACATTATATATTATTATACAAGTCAATGTTTTAATAATGAACCTGGTATTAACCAAACCACTATTGGTGAAATTTCCAGCATAAATTTACACTTATATCAGTAATATATCATATGAGTTTCAGTTTATATAAGGCTGGGCTAAAAAGTTCACAGGCTATGAAGTACTGATGCTAGAACTGTGAAATCTAGGATGTAAATTTCAACTATTCTTACTAAAAACTCCATTATTTCTTTGCAGGTAAACTAACATCTGACTACAAAAAAGACTTCAGATGTAACTAGTAGTGACTTCTCTCTCTCTTGAAAATGAACAAAATTTGAGATTGTGGTGTTATCAAGTATCTGCAGAAAAAAGGATTTAGCCAACATGGACATTAATGACACAACAGCTTTATCAACAGTGAAAAAATTAGCAGCTGAATTTACAAGGGAAAAGGAAAGTTTTGAAGATGGCCCAAATTCTGGAGATCCTGCAACTGCCACCACCAAGGAAAACATTAATCATTTTCACCACATTGTGATGAATCTTAAATTTTTAACTACAACCATTGCTATTAGCATATATCATGAGAAAGGTGAGAATATTCTGCACAATGAACTTGATGTGATATAGGTTTCTGATCAGAGGGTACCACTTCTTCTAACACCTGACCAAAGGCACACCAGGTTGATCACCAGGTTGATCACCAGGTTGGGATAATCAGACATTGTTTGAGGCAGATCCAGCTGATTTCCTTGAATGTTTCCTAACCCAGAATGAGTGCTGAGTTCATCACTTTGAGCCACAGAAAGAGAGACAATCCGTGCAGTGGAAACACCTCTTCTCATGTGCTCCAAAGATGGCCAAGGTTGTTTCATCTGCTAGAAAGGTGATGGCTTCAATTTTTCAGATGCAAAAGGCATTGTGTCTACAGACTATTTTTCAGAGGGCCACCCCATCAATGGAGTGTACTATGCCAACTTCCTGAGGTAGCTATGGAAGGCTATCAAGACCAAATGCCCTTGGAAAATGACAAAAGGGGTCTTGTTTTATCAGGACAATACTACAGCACGTGTCCTTTGTTTCAATGGCTACTATGCATGACTAACACTTTGAACTGGCTGATCACTCTCCCTATCTCCTGATTTGATTATCATCTATTCCTCAACATTAAAAAAACTTTGGCTAGGAATCAGTATGACAGTGATGATGATGTCATATCTGCTGATGATGACTTTTTTGGCTAACAGAATGAACAGTCTGAGGAAGAAAACAATAGTGTTATTAATAAGAAGAGATGAAATTGATGCATGCAAGAATTTAAAGCTCTAGCATCACTTCTTCATAGTCAGCCAATAAACATTCCAGTCCACCCTCATAATATAAGTTTTCTATCAGAAATATTGCTATCAATTTATTTTAGAACTGTCAGTTTTTATTATGTAAAGTACAATATAAATTTTTATCTATAAATAAATCCAAAAGATATAGACCATGGAAATAGATATTTGTTTAACACAATGTACCATATATTAAAATTAATTATTATTTTATTATCTTACATATGGACCTTTTAGTCATTCTACAATCCTCTTCATTCTTTTATCCATCATTTTAATTTTTCTACTGTTTTGGTCTTAGCATTACTTGCAGCGGTCTATATTATTTCTCAGAGAGCTTATTAACTTGAATATTTTTTTCATTCAAATATACATCTCTCTTAACAATGGGATATTGGTTTACTAGCAGTATAGCCCAGTGTTGCTTGAGTGTAATGAAAGATTTAAAACTAATCCATAGTCCTGGAGCTTAGACTCTTTGGATGTTCGCACGAAAGACTAAAAAGCAATAGTTGTTTCCAGTTAAAGCAAAACCGTAGACTGAAAGAAAAATGAATGGATGTAAGTCAAATTTTGATTTCCTGGTATCGATATCAAATAAGTTTTTTGCGTTGTACACTGAATTTTGAAGGCTAAATAAGTTCTCTGAGTAAATGGTATCATGACTGAGACTAAGAACTACAATTATACCTACTTAGAGCCAAACCCAAAGTAAAAACTAAAATAAAAAGGCTGAAAAAATACAGACATACAGGCAGATAAACAGATACACACACAAACATCTTGCCTTTTATATATATATATATATATATATATATATATAATCAATTTTCTGCACTATTGTAAGAACTGCAACCTTGAGACTTCTGAATATCATTTCTTATGTCTTTGTCTATGAGTGTATCAAATTTGATAAAAATCGGACAACTCTTTCTATAAACCGATTTTTTCGATTATTGATTTTTGATATTTATCGGGGGTACCTCGACACAAAACCTAGCTAAGAACACTCGCAGATGCTTATAGTACAACTGTGTAAATTTTCAAGAAATTCAGTTCAGCCCTTTCGGAGTCGATAGGTAACGGACACACACACACACACATACACACACACACACACACACACACACACACACACACAAACACACAGACAAAGTTCCATTTATAAATTAGTTTAGATTTAGATTAGATTATCTGGAGAATCTGGGAACTATAGTTTTGCTGAATGTGAAAGAGCATTTTCTTTCATGCATTTTATAGCTTAAAACCTTTTGGTTATGTCATTGTTTATGCGCCACGCAAAAAATGTTGTATTCAAGAAATTACAATAATTCACTGCTTTTGTCTTGATCCACTCATCAACTTAGAAGAGACCTATATGTTTAGTGCCTACAATACCTTCACAAAACATTACTCCACCTCCCCATTTTTGCTTTCTATTCATGTTGACTGATTATTTATGGCCTCAGCCTATAGATCAGATATCACATCTAATCAATGTACACTACCAGCCATAATTATTAGGCCACCCCAGTGTTTTAAAAAAATGATATATTTCATACTATTTTTTAGTATTTATTGCCAAGTGAATAATTGTAAATGAAAATAAAATGATTCTTTTGTTAATACTGCACAATAACATGTGCATCAAATGAATTTATAATGGCTTCTCTGCCATTCTGAAGATGAGATTTTGATCTCGAAATATTAATGTTTAATAAATAGATAATACCCAAAAACTTCTTTACCTTCCTTTATTTTGCTCAACACATTGTGACAGCCTTCAAGACATAACCATATACCTATTTTACACAATGCTTCAAGCAAATTACAAAACTTCACTGAATTTATAAATATTTAATAATTACCTATATTGCAGTTTCATCAATGAAAGAATGAAGAAAATTTTGGGTGATTCGGACGAATTCATCTTTGCTTCCTTGCCTTGTAAAATTTTGCAAAGTAATAATGACAAAAGAAACATTCTATTTTCATTTAGAATTATCCACTTGGCAATAAATATTAAATATGAAATAAATCATTTCTTTTAAAAAACTTGGGCGGCCTAATAATTATGGCCGGGAGTGTAGCTCTACATTCGTCACTTAAAATGACTATAAAGAAATCAGTTTCCATATACTTCTTTACCTGTACATTTCTCTTTCTGTTCTGCTCTTAATATTCATTTTTCCCCCACTCTGTTTACATAATGTTTACAACACCAGATTCTTCAGATATTTTCTTACTGGTCATTTCCCTTTTCTTGCTTATGACTTTTAATTTCTCTCTGTTAGGGCGCTCTCCACCTTTGAAGTATAATGAACTCTTCCAGGCACTATAAATGGTCATAGTGTCGAGAGTCCGACGGCCAGTTTGAAGATTACGAGTCAGTCGTGTATTTCCGGTTGTAAACCGGAAGTGATTAATTGCACTCTACCACGTACAGAGACGTACACATTAATACCTTGTTTACCTGTATTCTACCAACCAACTTTTTAAATATCTTTATTCCGTAATACATTTTATTATATTGATATTTCTGTTGTTTCGTTGTTATTACCTGCACAACTCAACACTCTCAAATGCCTTTTTGTGACAGTTTTAAAAGCCAGTTTTTATTTTGTTCTTATCTGGTAATTGTTTGCAATTTCTTTTCTGATTATTCCATTATTTCTGCTCAACTTTTTTCTAATTCTCAACATCGAGTTCTTATCATTTAATTATTCTACAATATCTTCTTTTCTTTTCTCTCAGATGTTATATTTTTTCTAACAACCTATGAAAATCTTTCTATACTTGAAATAAAAAAAACAATAAATACGAAGATCTATATGTAGATATTTGGTACAGTGAGATCTTATTACAATCTAACAGTTGTTCACCATATTGTAAAGAACTAAAGAAGTATTTAAATATAAAAAATGCCAAAGTTGTATAATAACGTCTCACCTCCAAAGTAGTTATGGCAAATATTTATAATAAAAAGACATATTATAAGCTGAAATTCACTTGGTATATTTATCATATAAATATATATTATGAAAAGTTTACCAAATGATTGATACCAATTTCCTTGTGAAAACACTGACTTGAATAATTTGTCAGAATTTCTTGGATATTAGTCTATATTTCTGGGATGGGGTATTTCAATTATTTACACTATTTACTTTGTGGTACAGTGGATATTGGCTAGGAACGAGAAATCGGGGAGCCAGTTCGAATTCCAGCTGAATCCATTGTATTCACTTAGGCGCAAATACCCTTGGGAAAGGTATTAAGCCGTCTCTTCCTTTCAGTTATGGGTTAAATAGCAGGACAGATTGGATTCTATAGCCTTGGTCGGCAACCAGTCTACCGCAGAAAGCAATGGTAACCTACTGCGGGATAATCTTCTGCCCAGTCAGTCATGTCTCTTTTGAGACATGATCGCCCAAGAGTGTATCACATATGGCACTTAACTGACTGACTATTTTATTTAGCAACAAAGATGAAAACAACAGTCTGAACAATATAAATAGTGTAACTTCCTGGGATCTTATTATTTACACTGTTTATCAGACTATTGTCCTCATCTTTGTTGTTTTTATCATGTTTTAACCATTGTACCCTCTGGCATAAATCAGATATATATCAATGTGGGTAACATACAGTTATTCTACAGGTTGCGTTGTAGTGTAGTGGATATCAACTCGGAACGACGAATCAGGTAGCCGAGTTTGAATTCAAGTTGAATTCCTAGCATTCACTTATGCGCAAATACCCTTGCAAAAGGTATTAAGCCATCTCTTCCCTTCAGTTATGGGCTAAATAACAGGACAGAGTGGGTTCTATAGCCTTGGCTGGCAACCAGTCTACCGAAGAAAGCAATGGCAACCTACTGCGGGATAGTCTTCTGCCCAGTCAGTCATGTTTCTTTCGAGACATGATCGCCCAAAACATGTATCACTTAACTGACTGACAGTTACTCTTTATTTAATCTACAGAGGTAGACTGTTCTCATTCTGTTGCTGTTCTCATTCCACTGCCCATATCTACGGATATCTCATCTAGCTCTTATTTTTAGTACTGTTCAGTTATCGCTTACTCATTTCCACTGCCCAGTCCAGAGATTGAACTCACAATTACTATGTCACCAAATTAAAAAAACCAATTCTTTAATTCTCTAGTCCATTTTCACTGTAGTGAATGTGAGGTCTTAAACCTAACCTGCCTACTGATTAGTGCTGCTACTGCTACTGCCTGTCATGTTTTGACTGCTGTTGAAGATTTGCTGTCATTTGTCTTTCTTTCTTCATTAGCAGCTCCCATATTATATTTATTTCTACACAGGCATAATATCTAAATCTAAACTTATTTATAAATGGAACTTTGTGTGTGTGTGTCCGCTACCTATAGACTCCGAAAAGGCTGAACTGATTTTCTTGAAAATTTACGCAGTTGTACTATAAGCATCTGCGAGTGTTCTTAGCAAGGTTTTGTGTCGAGGTACCCCCGATAAATATTGAAAATCGATAATGAAAAAAATCAGGTTATAGAAGGAGTGGTCCGATTTTAATCAAATTTGATACACTCATAGACAAAGACATAAGAAATGATATTCAGAAGTTTCAAGGTTACAGTTCTTACAATAGTGCAGAAAATTGATAATATATATATATATATATATATATATATATATATATATATATATATATAAAAGGCAAGATGTTTGTGTGTCTGTTTGTCTGTATGTCTTTTATACAAATCCACAATTTTTATCCGATTCTCACCAAACTTCATACAAATATTCTTTAGGCTGAGTCTGAGCTCCAGGACCATGGATTAGTTTTAAAGCTTTCATTACACCCAAGCAACACCGGGCTATATTGCTAGTTGTGCATAAACCCAGTGATGGTATTCAAGGAGTTTGCAACTATTTTCATGAACCATTTACTAAAATTATATGAATTTGCAGAACTTAATTTCTTTCATTCTGTTGGCCTTTATATTTATTAATTTTTTACCTATATAATCATTTCAACCGAAACAAGGTAATAATGCCACTAAGATGCATTGGGGTTACTGTGAGTGAAAGGGAATGAGAAGACACTAGTGAGGAGAAAGGACAATAAAAGAATAGATTTCAGGAAGACAAAAGATGGAAATTGATGCATCTTTTAAATATTTGTAGATTGTAGGTGGCAGAGAATCAAGAAACTGGAAGAGATCTCCACAGGTGAGAAGTGTGAGAAAAGAAACTATTAGAATAGAACTTAAAGTTTCATCTAGTTAGTTCAACAGCAAAACAATAAAACCTAGTTGGCAATCTAATAGTAAACGTAAATTCATGCACTCAAAGTACTAAAGAGAAGTACTCATTGGAATAACTGCCATAAAAATATTTGTAGAAAAGACACGAGGGACGACCAAGTCACAGCAGTTGGATAAAGACTAAAGTTAAAATGACAGATCAGGATCAATGACTTTACTGACTGTTCTTTGAAATTTGCCAAGAATCTCAAGATATATAGCACACTGGTGTGCAGGGGGTTACATAGGAGGAAAGTTATGAGAAAGAGTGACAGGTTATAGGGGGTGTCAGGAAGTGGGTAAGAGAAGGATGAGAATACTGATGAGAGGGGAGTGGATGCATGAGAGAGGATGCAAGTTAGTGAGATAGGATGATGACTATTGACTTTGTATTTAAATTCTTGGAGATTGTAGTTGTCGGGGAAGCAAGTAAATGGAAGAGAATTCCACAGAGGGGAAATGCGAGAAAAGAAGCTGCTGGAGTAGAATTTGTGTTTACATTTTATATGGCAGCAATATCCAATTCCTGGACAAATGGCAGATTTATAAATGTGCAAAAATGGATTGAGGTGAGAAAAACTGACACAATACAAAGATTCTTTGTAGCAAATTGGTTCAATATTATAATCCTGTCACTTCATATCAGTGGAAAACATCAAGCCACAAAAGTGCTATGAGTTGCTTTCCTGGAGATTAGCATCAGCCATGATGATGAAGAGCAAAAATGGTTCTATAAAATGATTAAAAGATTCTTTTTGGAGACATTAAAATTTACAAGCCACTTCTTACAGCAGTTTTACAATTGATTGGGGGTCATTTTTGACAGTAGCTACCAATTTTACTTTGCTGGACATATTAGACTTAACATAGAAGTAAATAGTTGTGTCCCTAGTATAAATACTGTGTTCAGAACTGATGACAGAGGTTCATTGATGAAAATAAGAAACAGTGTAGATTCAAAGATAGAGCTCCAGAGAACCCCCACATTAATGTGAAAGTATCTAGAATTGTGGCTGTTCAACACAAAATCATTATACGATTTGTTTAAGAACAATTGGATAAAATCAAATATTTGGCCACCAACACAATAGCCATTGATCCAGCATTTTAAATACCTTTGAGATATCTTAAGTGCCATATGTGATACACACGTTGGGCAATCATGTCTCCAAAGAGACATGACTAACTGGACAGAAGATAATCCTGCAGTAGGTTGCCATTTCTTTCTGCAGTAGACTAGTTGTCAACCAAGGCTATAGAACCGAATCTGTCCTGTTATTTAACCCAGAGGAAAGAGACAGATTAATACCTTTCCCAACGATATTTGAGCATAAGTGAATGCAAAGAATTCAACTAGAATTCAAACTCGGCTCCCCAATTTGTCGTTCCGAGTCAATAATAACTAATACATGATAAATAAACGCAAAACAGTTTCATGATGGTTTTGAATTTGTGTATCATGGCTGAATTGTATTTTTTACTTCAAAAGCAATAATAGACAAACTTTTAAATACCTACCCTGGCATGTAGATCAACTTTTGGCTCAATCTTTATATCCACCAGTGTATAAACTGTCAAAACTCTTTTATTAAAAGTGTTTAATTATCAGTTTAGAAGACACAAATAATTATTTCAACATTTTCATTAGAAACTGGACACCTTAAACATAAACTTAGATATCTAAATCCAAATAATTTTTTATTTATGATGCTCATTGAAACTAAAATGACTATTTTGTACTTTCATTGCTCATAAGAACATCATTGAAACAACAAAACTTTTGGGAAAAATGCTATTTTATTGATTTTCTTTTATTTGATTTTTTTTTTTTTTTTTTTTAATCATATCACCCCGAGCAAGGCGATAACGCCACTGATGCACAGGGGGCTACGTAAGAGTAAAAAGATTGGAAAAAGAAAGCCGGAAACCACATCCTAAACAAGGAACAAGGGATGAGCCTCTTCACCTGTTCAATAGACGTGGGTGGAGTGTGAACCGGGCGATAGTTTAGTCTATCTACTCCAATTAAATTTATTTATTTACACTATTTACATTGTTCAGACTTTTGTCGTTATCTTTGTTGCCATATTCATTATGTTTCAGCCATTGCATATCCGACCTTCTTCAGGTGACTGGAATTTCAGATTAAACCCTTTATTTTGTTCACCGGGCTAGATTGTTCTAGTTTTATAAGTCATGCCTCTTCAAAATGTCTCAGTTATCTCCCTTTAACACAACTCTCTAAGTTTTATTTTTTTGTTTGTTCACCTCTGTGGTAGGCAGGTATTGGGTCAAGTCACTGGATCCAACCAACACTTTTATACACTGAGACATGTGCTACAGCAGAGGTGAGCAACAACAAAACTTAGTTGAGTTAAAGTGAAATAACTGAGTCTCGGACAACTGGAAGAGGCATGATTAATGGGACTAGAACAATCTACCCCAGTGAATGAAATAAAGGATTCAGTTCAAAATTCCAATCACCTGAAAAAAGTCGGAGCGTCCAACATAAATATGGCAAAAAAGATGAGGAAAACAGTGTAAACAATGTAAATAATTACAATACTTTTCAAAAATATAGAAAATATTTTATTTATTTATTTAACAAAAGAGCTAAAAATGTAGAACTTTTTTCTGTAAAAAATAATATAACACTTGAAAGCAATACAACAACTAGACCAAGTGTTTTGTTATATTTGTATTATACTAAAAAGTCAAACACAGAGCTTCCAACATGAGAAAAACCTCAGCTTAACTAATCAGTTTCAAGTGATTAATTAGACAAAGATAGAAACCTCATATTTAGTAAATGTTACCTAATTGTGGCATTTCCTGTTAAACTGCACCATTTCCAGCCTGTAAATAATCACTGATCACTTGCAAGTGCCTAATCAGGAAAATCTACCTGACACCATTGACACTCTAAAAGGATCAGGTCTGCAAATGTGTTTTGAACATTTTAGATGGAATCTGATAAGCTAGAAAGAGGTGTGAGTGATTTTACAGTCTAACAGTTAAGGAGCTTGATAATAGAATTGGCAAACCAGCTTTAACTTTGTTGTCTGGTTGATTTTATGACCTGGCTCACTACTCAGAAGTAATGTTAGGTTAGGTAGGTTGGTTTTGTGGCATGCACATATTAGGCATAATGCTAACACCCTACCACTTAATTCATAATTGCTATAATGTCTGGATCTTCAGGGGTCATTAGAGAAATGAAGACAAAGGATATTGCCTTATATATTATACAGCATGAAAAGCAACTTTGTTTTGCAGAAACACAATGTTGCCACTCCCTTGAAAAATCTGGATCTATTACCAAGCATTTCAATGAAATTTTGTTATTATCTTTGTTGCATTTATAAAATTATAAATCCCTCCTTTTTAGGTGATGGGTGTATCAAAATAAATGCAGAGAATGTGACTTGTCAAATATATTTTTAACACTGTAATCAGTAGTGGACTTACATTTTGGGGCCCTAAAGCTTGAACACACATGAGGGCCCCTTCACAACTAACAACAATAGATTCAAGGATCCAGCTGCTAAAATGTAGGTTATGAACAGGTTCTGACAAGCTGAACAGGTGCATACGGCTGAAAATTTTGAAGTTTGATCAATTACAGAGGAAGGTTGAGATTATATGAAAGCAGTATTAGAGCATATTCTAAGGCCAACATAGATTTCAACCCAGTGGCTTATGATTCTATCACTAAAATGGCCTTATTTTAATAAAAACTACTTTAAAGGAAAAAGTTTCTTTTGAAAAATTCACTCATTAAAAAAAAGTTGCTTCATGGGTCACTTTAAGATAAGAAGCCCTGAAGCTTAAGTTTCATTAGTTTCATAGTAAATCTGATACTAACAGTATTTGAAGCTGGGACCAATTTAGGAATAATAGTATCAACTAAGGATGTGCATTGTGGTACAGTAGATATCGGCTCGGAATGAGAAACCGGGGAGCCGAGTTCGAATTCCAGTTGAATCCATTGTATTCACTTATGCGCAAATACCCTTGGGAAAGGTATTAATCCGTCTCTTCCTTCCAGTTATGGGTTAAATAGCAGGACAGATTGGGTTCTATAGCCTTGGTCGGCAACCAGTCTACCGCAGAAAGCAATGGCAACCTACTGCGGGATAATCTTCTGCCCAGTCAGTCATGTCTCTTTCGAGACATGATCGCCCAAGCGTGTTTCGCGTATGGCACTTAACTGACTGAGTATCAACTATGTGCATTGTGTTACAGTGGATATAATCTCAGAACAGGAAATTGGAGAGCTGAGTTCAAATTCTAGTTGAATTTATTGCATTCACTTACATGCAAATACCCTTGGGAAAGGTATTGATTCATCTTTTCTCCCTCCAGATATGGGTTAAACAGCAGGACAGATTTTATTCTAGAACCTTTGCTGGCAACCTGTCTACCACAGAAAAAATTGCAACCTACTGCAGGAAAATCTTCTGCATAGTCAGTCATGGTTCGAAAGAGACATGATCACCCAAGCGTGTATCAGGTATGAAACTTAACTGACTGACTGACTGAGTGCCAACTGGCTTAAAACAGGTCCTGCAAATGAGACATTTTATTGGTACAAACCCAAAAAATAATACAAATATGCATTAGATTTGATTTATATGTGTCTGCTTTCTAATTTTATCCATTCATCTTAGAAAGGTGGGGACTATAAAGTCAAAGAAGATTGTTTTTAAAAATCCTACACATTTTTCTTTCTTTCTTTAAGGATTATTATTGAGGTGATTTTACTAGAATATAAACCTAATTCTTCTCAAAAGTGCTTTTCATAAATGCAATATGTCAGATTTTATTATGCAAATCAATGTTTTCACAATGAACTTGGTATTAATCAAACCCACAAATACCCTTGGGAAAGGTAGTAATCCATCTCTTCCCACCAGTTATGGGTTAAATAATAGAGCAGATTGGGTTCTGTAGCCTTGGGTGGCAATCAATTTACAGCAGAAAGCAATGGCAACCTACTGCGGGATAATCTTCTGCCCAGTCAGTCAGGTCATGATCGCCCAAAGCATGTATCACGTATAGCACTTAACTGACTGAATGTTGGTAAAATTTACAGCATATATTTATACTTATACCAATAATATATCATGTGAAATTTTGTTTCTTCTACCTTGATATGACATTTTTATTTCCTCAAGTCTTGACCTTAAGAAAACAGCTGCAAGAAAAGAAAGAGATTTCTTTCTAAAACAAATGGTAGAACACAAACCACAATATATTTAGCAGCTATTTTTGTAACATAGGTTAAGTCATATTTATACATGGAAATTTGATCCAATTCTATCTCTGCTGATCAAAGAAAAACTAACTTGATGTATGCACCTGTCTGAAAATGCCTACTGATTGCTTCAATTTTATTACTCACCAGTGATATTCTCTATTTAGATTTCATTCCAGAGAGTATAAGGTGAGTCTTTCTCTAGATATGATCTGCCATAACAAATTTTCTTCCATTTTATATGAGTTTATTATTTCCTTAATCTTAACTTTAAGAAGACAGTTGGAATCTTTTTTTATATTACCTGTTTGTCACCTTTTTTCTGTAAATAAACTTCTATCATTGCTGACAAAAAGTATGTTTAAAGAAAGCTGTAGAATAGTTCAACCAAAACATTGTGGGAGCAAAAGCAATACAAATAATTAATTTAATAATTTATATTTTATTTTATTCCTATAAGCTTTAATAGCACATTCATCATCATTAGGTACTATTAGTGGTACATTAGTTACTAGTTATTGTTCTACATGTAGCAGATAGAGATGGAGCAATGTTTTGGGTTAGTATTGTAGGCAGTAAAATTATAGGTCTCTTCAAAGCTGATGATGGTATGAAGATAGTCAAAGAAAATGATTTGAACATGACATTTGTGAATGATACAGGTCATAATCAATTAGCTTCAACTTAAAAAATACATTCAAGCAAAACAATCCTCCTTCACATTCTGCAAAGGATATCCTCCTTCACATATTGCAAGGATACCACCAAGTCCACATGATTTGTGGGGTTCCAGTTTAGAGATGACAGCAGAAACTATGGACAGAGTCATGTGTAAAGACTCAGTTCTAAGTGGAAAGTTAGACAAAGGTACTCCAGATGAGTCAAAATAAATGATAATAATAATAATAATGATAAATATAATGATACTAGCATGACTTATTTTGCTTCAGTATTTGTCTATATTTCAAACAAGATGAGTTAGTATTTACAGTATTTACATTATTCAGGCTATTAACCAACCTTATTTGGACTATTAACCAACGTCTTTATCCACTAGTGGCCACAGATAAAGAGTGGATAAAGACATTAGTTAGTTCCTGACTTGATTCTTAGAATTGTGAGTTCAATACCGGGCTACAGCAGTGGTGAACAAGTAACTTGCGGTGTAAGAGGGAGATAACTCATGACTTCCAATCGAGGCTTTACGCAAGGAATGAGGATGTTATACCCCAGTAATTGTAATAAAAGATTCGGTTCGAATCCTAGCACCTGAAGAAGGCCGGAGCGTACAACGGCCAAAATGTCATACAAATGGCAACAAAGATGAGGACAATAGTCCGAATAATGTAAATACTGTTATTTTACTTAATTTATTATGATCTTAAGCAAGCTTATTCAGCGTCTTATTTAGTTTTGGTGGCCACAGAATTATGTTATCCCTTCACCACTGTTTTGGTTTTCCTTTACATCTATTTCCAGTTACCATGCACTAAAGACACAATTTATCAAACCTTGCACTAGATTGTATCCAAATAGTTTTTAGGATTTACAACAGATAGTATTGACGAGTGAATTAAATTGATTACATTTTTAAGAAGGGTTATTTTAACTGCTTCTTTCAGTTTGTGATCTGTGATGATGTGCATCATATGGTTTTAAAATATTTCAATTTGAGATGAAAGTCTTTCGGTCCATATCACACAATCTGCACATTCTGAAACAACTGAAAAGATGTATATAAAGTACATTTTTGTTTTAGTGCAGATTAGTACTTTTGTTGATTTTGGCATATCTTTGTTTTCCAAAAGCAGCCCACCCAAGGCTTATTCAGTATTTTACTTCTACTTTTTCATTATTCCTGCAACACAACCAGACCAAACCAGACTGGCAACTGGGTCTCACCCATTCACAGTTAGATCAACCAAATGTAGATGACAATTCTACTCCTGCAGCTTCTTTTGAATTTTTAGATCTGCTGCCAATTTGATCATCTCAAACTGATCAAACTTACTTTTAAGACTGGAGTAAATAGTTATGTTATCAGCATAGAAACTGATTTGAAAACTGATGACATCAGAAATGTTGTTGATGAAAATTAGGAACAATGTATGTCAAAGGATAGAACCCTAAAGAACACCTACATTAGTGCAACAAAGATCCAGAAGAGTGGCCATTCAAGACAACTTACATTTTGCAAGTTGATTAGAAAGATTGAATCAGATCAAAAATTTCTCAAAAATACCATAACCTTTCAACTTGTGAAGAATACCTGTATGCCAAACTCTGCCAAATGCCTACGAGATATTTAAAGCAACAACCAATGCTTCACCATTCTTATCTAAAGCTTGGTAGACTCTTTTTTCAATAACTGTTAATACAGTAGTTGTTAATCTATAGAAGCAAAAGCCATATTGCTTGTCTGAAAGGAGACTCAAAATGAGATGCTTAATCAATTCACAGTTGATTAGAATCTTTAGTAACTTGCCAAAAAGAAGTAGAAAGCCAGTAGTAGAAAGATCAGATGGTTCACCTGAGTTCTTAAAAAGAAAGATTTACAACAACCAGGAAAACAAGACACAGTAAAGCATTTATTGTAGAATTTAGAAAAAAGTGGAGCTAGTTAAGGAACATATTTATTAAGGACTATTGCAAGGATACCACCAAGTCCACATGATTTGTGGGGTTCCAGTTTAGAGATGACAGCAGAAACTATGGACAGAGTCATGTGTAAAGACTCAGTTCTAAGTGGAAAGTTAGACAAAGGTACTCCAGATGAGTCAAAATAAATGATAATAATAATAATAATGATAAATTGAAAATGATAATCATAAATATAAAATAAATATTTATTGATAAATATACTATATGAATTTCATGTTATAATATTTGCTTTTTATTAGAAGTGTTTACAATAACGTTATACAAGATTTTATTATGCAACTCAAGGTTGTTCATCATATTTCAAATAAATATATGTAATACTATAGTTGCTGATATTTAAGTTTAATTTCAAATATATAAAGACTGTTATGGGTCATAAGAAAGATATAATATTAAAAGAGAAACACAATATTGTAAAGAAATTAAGTGATGGGAACTCAACTTTAGAAATTCCAAAAAAGTTGAATAGAAATCAAAGAACAATCAATAAAGAAACTGAAAACAATGGGAAAAAGAACGAGAAAAAAATCACTTACAGAAAAAACTGAATATCACCAAAAAGAGATTTAACAAAAAACTCAAAAGGGTAGTAAGGAAGAAAAATAGATTGAGAAGCAAGAAAATATTTGAAAAAATCTGTTGTTGCAAATGTAAACAGAAAAATACAGAATATTAAGAACATTGGCGAAAGACCTACAAGCAACAAAACTAAAAAAAAAATAACCATCACGAAGATAAATGCATAAGTTGAACAACGTATATGAAAAATGATTTCTCAACAGCAATTTTAGTGATGTATATAGAACTATATTAGATGGATTTGACAGCTGGAATAGAAAAAAAGTCAGCATGACTGAGAAGACAATAGTGGAGAGATGGAGCAATGTTTTAGGTTAGTATTGTAGGCAGTAAAATTATAGGTCTCTTCAAAGCTGATGATGGTATGAAGATAGTCAAAGAAAATGATTTGAACATGACATTTGTGAATGATACAGGTCATAATCAATTAGCTTCAACTTAAAAAATACATTCAAGCAAAACAATCCTCCTTCACATTCTGCAAAGTTAACTGTTGCCCTCCTTGCAAAAAACAGATACAGAGTTACCAAATTAATGGAATTTTTCCCAACCTCTCCAAGTTAAAATGGAAAACTTGTGGTCAATCATTAAAAGAGATCTATTTGAAAATAGCAAATATTTTACCAAAAAGGATCTCTGGAAAGAAATAAAAACTGCAGGAAGTAATATAAAAATTAAAACAAAAAAAAAAAAACACTAACAAAACTATTGGATTAAAAACTTTTTAATGTGATAAACTGTCAAGAATATTAACATGTAAATTAATCAAATAATCATTTGTTTGGGCATATGAGGTACCGTGTTAATCAAATAATCATTTGTTTGGGCATATGAGGTTTACCGTGTTAATCAAATAATCATTTGTTTGGGCATATGAGGTACCGTGTTAATCAAATAATCATTTGTTTGGGCATATGAGGTACCGTGTTAATCAAATAATCATTTGTTTGGGCATATGAGGTACCGTGTTAATCAAATAATCATTTGTTTGGGCATATGAGGTACCGTGTTAATCAAATAATCATTTGTTTGGGCATATGAGGTACCGTGTTAATCAAATAATCATTTGTTTGGGCATATGAGGTACCGTGTTAATCAAATAATCATTTGTTTGGGCATATGAGGTACCGTGTTAATCAAATAATCATTTGTTTGGGCATATGAGGTACCGTGTTAATCAAATGTTTTCATAAAAATTTATATGATGCTTACATTATTTGTATAAAATTTTATACTCCCAAAAAAGTAATTTTTTTCAATTGCTAATGCTAGTCTCCAGGAGATCAACATACTGTGCCTCCTTGGCCTCACATTTTCAACCAAACTAAAGTAAAACAATTACATTGTATCTATAGCTGTGTCTACCACTAGGAAGACTGGGTCACTGTGCTGGACAAGAAAGATTTTCTCATCAGATAAAAAGGAATTATCATAAATTATCAATGACATTCTTTTTTATTCTGTGATTTCTTGCTTTATGTTCAGCTGTACCTTGCTTTTTATATACAGTAATGTTTCCTACTATAAGTAAATTACTTTTATGATCTTTTCATAATGTACTGATAGCTTTCATCAAACATGACACTAAAATTTTTTCCTGAATACGCCCTGCTGAAATGGTATGTCTTAATATGCCTAGGGTAGTATCAGAACATATTATTATTAATACTACTCACCTGTACATTTAAGTGAAGCAATTATATTAAATCCACTTCTAAGAAAGTTAGTTCATTGTATTATGCCAGACAATTTTTCTCATCAGAATCTCACTTGAACATTTATAAATCTACCATGCATTCAATATTGCTGTTATATTTGGTCTAGTGCTCTAATTATTTATCTCAAGATTTTCGACAAAACCCAAAGAGTCTGTGATGTTATCAGTCCTGACCTGGCATTGTGACTTCAGTCAATTTCTCACTACTGTGACATGGCTTCCCAGTGACTTTTCTATAAATATTTTCATACTAGTTGTTCTAATGAGATCTCCTTGTTATTGTGACCACATAAATTTAAGTGTACTACTAGATTGGTAACTAGGTCTCATCATTTTCCTGTAGAAATAGTTAGACGTAACTGTAATTTCTATTCTAATAGTTTATTTTCTTGCACTTCTCACTTCTGAAACTCTTCCATTTTCTTGGTTTTCTGCCAACTATAATCTTCAAAAACTGAAATACAACATCAATCACCATTTTCTGTCATCCTAAAATCTGTTTTTTTATTGTCCTTTCTTCTAACTAAAGTCTTCTCATTCTCTTCTGCTCCAAATCATTCCTTGTGTCTTACTGGTATTATCACCTTGCTTGGAGTGAAATGATTACAAAAAAGATGTTATAATAGCAAATACAACTACTGAGATTATGGCCATTTTGAGGTATTATTTAAGATTGAGCCTCAAAGTTGCTGAAGTTACTCACAGAATTTGGAAAGTGAAAATAAAATAAAACAATATCTGATCAAACAGACTAAAATTGGATGACAAAATCAAGGAAGGACTGGCTTGTAACATTTGATATACCTAAAATCAATGTTGTGATATTCCACCATCACCAAGAGTCAACCAAGGTAATTGTGAGTATTAGATGTTCTACCAGGATTCAGTATTGGCATCCACAATCTTAACAACATACAACTGACCATAATTATTAGACCATCTCAGTTTTTTAAAAATATGATGTATTTCATACTATTTTTAGTATTTATTGCCAAGTGGATAATTCTAAATGAAAATAGAATAGTTCTTTTGTTATTATTACTTTGCAAAATTTTACAAGGCAGCCAGGAAGCCTTTGCTTTTGCCAGTCAATAAGAAGAGACTAGCAATGGGAAGAGATCACAAAAACTGGACACCGGAACAGTTCATTTAATGCACATGTTATTCTGCAGTATTAAAAAAATCATTCTATTTTCATTTAGAATTATCCACTTGTTGTGGTGCAGTGGATATCAGCTCGGAACGAGAAATTGGGGAGCCGAGTTCGAATTCCAGTTAAATTCATTGCATTCACTTACGTGCAAATACCCTTGGGAAAAGTATTAATCCGTCTCTTCCTTCCAGTTATGGGTTAAATAGCAGGACAGATTGGTTTGTATAGCCTTGGCAAGCAACCAGTCTACCACAGAAAGCAATGGCAACCTACTGTGGGATAATCTTCTGCCCAGTCAGTCATGTCTCTTTCGAGACATGATCGCCCAAGCGTGTTTCATGTATGGCACTTAACTGACTGACTCATTGCCAACCAGAACGAGTCTGGCCGAAGAACCCAATCTGCCCTGCTATTCAACCAATAGCTGGAGGGAGAGTAGATGGATTAATTGGTTTCCCATAAGGGTATTTGTATGTAAGTGAATGCAGGGTATTCAACTGGAATTGAAACTTGGCTCCTTGATTTCTCATTCCGAGCCAATATCCACTGCACTACAATGTGCATTCTGCACCACAATGCGCATGAGGTAGTTTAAATTCTAATTTAAAAAAAAATATAAAATCCAACCTGCTGTTAGAAATTATTGTCTGTCTATTTAAATAATCTATGGTCCCACTATGTATCTTATCCAAACAAAATTAAAAAGTGACATGTCTAGACACAAGGCCATCCTGCTTCCTTTTGAGACCCAGATTTTCAACCATGAATTCATCTTATATTTTCGAAATAAATCGTTTTGACCATTAATTTTAACATATCACCTAAAGAAGAACAGTATTGTTCTGAAACATGAAAATTTTTGTGTTGTGATATCAGTCAGTAAAGTACCATACATGATACATGCTTGGGCGATCATGTCTCGAAAGAGACATGACTGACTAGGCAGAAGATTATCCCGCAGTAGGTTACCATTGCTTTCTGCGGTAGACTGGTTGCTGACCAAGGCTATAGAACCCAATCTGATCTGTTATTTAACCCATAACTGGAAGGAAGAGATGGATTAATACCTTTCCCAAGGGTATTTGCATGTAAGTGAATGCAATGAATTCAGCTGGAATTTGAACTCGGCTCCCCAATTTCTTGTTCCGAGCCAATATCCAATGCACCACAACGCACATCCGTTGTGATATAATTCTTTCATAAACCATTGTAATAATCAAATTACAATACTATATATATAAATCTATATATTTTGTAGCTATTTACAGTGTTGGGCAAAACTATCCCTTCACGTAGCCTATTCTATTTTCAATCTCTTTATGTCCTATGCAAAATTTGTCATAGCTGATCCGCTGTATAAAACATTGTATAAACTTTCAAAAAACATACAATAAATTAAAATATGAAAATAATTTTGAGACAGACTAATATTATTGAACAGTAACTCAATAATGCCATATGTTTACATGGATGAAAATATGCTTAAAAAATACCTGTAATAGTGCCAATAAAAAACTGGCAGATAGCCAAGCCCTGGATTAAATTATTTATATGTCCTTTTAACGCAAGAAAAACATGTTAGCATGACTTTAACTTCTAAATGTCATTCTATAGCTGTTTACAAACAGGCACAGACTATATGTACAGATGGTGAGGTGTCATCGAAGACAAAATGTCATTTGTTCCTTTAAAAAATTGCTTTTAAAAAAGAAGGAAAACATATTCAGATTATCCATTTTCTGCTATCAGTTTATCCTTAATTAAACAGTTCTTCTTCTTTTACCTGCTGTGTTCTTTCAGTGTGATCACTACTCTCCACAACTTCCTATGTAGCTCTAAACAATGTTTGTCACTGTACTATCTTTCCTAATTCATATCTGCCATCCATTTATACACGCCTGTTAAGCAGATTACTTACTCTGTCTTTTCAATATGTCCTTGTTGGCCCCACATGAACCATCCATAGTATTCTCAACATTCTTATGCAGAACCACATCTATTATTGCTTAGGGTGAATAATAAAAAAAAAATAACTTTCTTTTCTTCACTGTTTGCAAATTCGTGAGTCAGTGTGAAAATCTATCTTTGACCAAAAGAAAAAAGATTGACCCCATGCTAAAAAAAGATCAAGGAAAATTTTGTGAGCAAGCATGAATTATTTTCTAACCAATAAAAAGAGAGCCATTTACAAAAAATAACAAATTGAACTTTCAATGACCCATGTCATGTTTCTACTCACCTAAAAATGAGACTGCATTCTGAGCTGACCATGTGACCATGCCAGCCTACTTATTAACAAGCCTGGTTGGTCAGTGACAGTGGGAGTGAGAAAAACAGGAGAGAGAGAAAAGCAAAGACCATCTATCTAAATTATGCCAGTGTCAAATTACATGCTGATACAGCTACTAGTGACAACTCAGAATTTCAAGGACTCTATTCAACAGTTTAGCTAAGTACCTTAAACTATATCTTTTATTTTGAATTCAGCGGTATAACTTTTGTATCAAAAAGAAACTTTCTCAATTTGTTTTAAGTATTTTGGAAACTTACTTTGTGTCTGATGATTTAATATGAACACTTTCTTTTCTTGACTATACATTGAACATTTGATTACTTGTCTTAAAACAAGCTACTGACAATTACAAACATCTAAATTTGTAAATAAATTCTTTATCTTGTGTCATTAAAATATACACATGTTTCTTCATCATCATTCCTACATTACCTCACTGGATTCCACTGCTTTCTTCACACTAGTCTCCTCTTCATCTGTAAGAAAATTGTCCAGAAGTCACTGCTATATAGGAAGATTGATATTACATAAGAGTTGTGTACTCTTATCTTTGTTTCCAATTAATTTTTTTCCTGCTTATTAATATTTTGTTCAGCTTTTGGAAGGCATCTATCACTATTTCAATGTATCTTTGGCTTTGTTTCACATTCTCTATTGTCTGTTATAACACTTGCTAGCTAGTTATATTTCGGTATTTGCTTTATTTGGATGTCTACAGAAAAGAACTTAAGGTAATATGCATCTTCTCACCAGACTTATTTGGATGTCTATAGAAAGGATGTACGTTGTGGTGCAGTGGATATCAACTCGGAGCAAGAAATTGGGAAACCGAGTTCACATTCCAGTTGAATTCCTTGCATTCACTTACATGCATATACCCTTGGGAAAGGTATTAATCCATCTCTTCCCTCCAGTTATGGGTTAAATAACAGGACAGATTGGGTTCTATAGCCTTGGTTAGCAACCAGTCTACAGCAGAAAGTAATGGCAACCTACTGCTAGATAATCTTCTGCCCAGTCAGATGTGTCTCTTTTGAGATATGATCGCCCAAGCGTTTATCACATATGGCACTTGACTTACTGACTGATAGAAAAGAGCTTAAAGTAATATGCATCTTTGCACCAGATTTATTTAAATGTCTATAAAAAGGAGCCCAAGATACAATGCATTTTCTCACCATATTTCTTTTCATCTCTATAGGAAGGAGCTTAAAGTAATATGCATCTTTGCACCAGATTTATTTAAATGTCTATAAAGAGGAGCCTAAGGTACAATGCATTTTTCCCCATATTTCTTTTCATCTCTATAGAAAGGAGCTTAAAGTAATATGCATCTTTGCACCAGATTTATTTAACCTACACAGCAAGTTGATATTAGAACTAGAAATTCTACCAGGATTTATTATTGGTAAGCACAACCATAGAACATAAGATATGCAAATGATACTCTATTGATGGCAAATGTAAAAAGAAAACTACTAAATCTCTTAAATAATATATTAAAGGAAAGCAAAAAGAAAAGACAAACTATTGATTGTAAGTAGACAGCATTTATAGTCATTACCAAGAAGGGCAGCCTAAAATGCAATCTCTCAATTGAAGATATCAATTAAATAGTTACTTACATGCAAAGACATTTTTGCAAAGATAAATTTCTATGAATCTTTCCAAATGAGTGGATAACCTTTATCAGTATAAATTTGAATTAAACTTTAATAAGTTGATTGATTGATTCATTCATTCATTTTCTATGGTTTATCAACCATTTGCAAGTTATTTAAAGCCAGAAAATATTTTTAGTTTGTAAGAATATTTTTTTGATAATAATGATTTACTGCTACAAGTCCAACTAATTAACCCATATCTGGGGGAGAAGAGGTGAGTTTATACTTTTTCTAAAGCTATTTGCATATAAGTGAATATAACAAACCTAAGCCATTATCTATTACACTGCCCAACCATTTCAGCTTACAATACCTGGTATTCCCAAGTGGTCACCCATCTAGATACTGAATAGGCTCGACATTGCTTAACTTTGGTGATCATACAAGAATCGGTGTTTCAACATGATATGGCCATAAGCTTTGCCACTTTTATATTTGAAACAAAAATTAAAGTTAAATTGTATTGATATATGTAATGATGTTAATAATATCAAAAACAAGGACCTATTTCTTTCAACAGTGTGTTCAAAATGTATTATATTGTTAAAATAAAGAATAAAGATTGCCACAGGTAGATTATTTCTCTTAATATTAAAATGGTTGGATGCTTTACAGGGGTGATGAAAAGTCCTCAGTTCAACCAACACTGGATTTGAAAAAACATTCTGATGTTTAGTCCTGGTCAAAGTTTGGGAAATAAGGGAGTCAGAGTATAATCTCTCTAAATCAAATATGGATTCAGTTTTTCCAATGGGTTGGACAGAATGTGTGTGGTTGCTAGCAAAAAGGACAGCCCAATATGCAAATTACAAATTAAAGATACCAAAATCAAGTAAATACAAAAATTTAAACATCTGGGATGGGAAGTGTTTTAACAAAGGACAGAAAGTGTAACACCATAATCTGAGGCACACTGGAATAGTGAAAGATTTCTTCCAAAAGTTAAGCAAAGTATTAAGAAACAGGAAAATTTCATTAGCAACAAAAAAAAGTGTACTTAACTATTCTGTGATACTAGCAGTATAGCCCGGCGTTTCTCAGGTGTAATGAAAGCTTTAAAACTAATCTATGTTCCTGGAGCTCAGACTCTTTGGACGTTGGTATGAAAGACTAAAAAGCAATAGTTGTTTCCAGTTAAAGCAAAACCGTAGACTGAAAGAAAAATGAATGGATGTAAGTCAAATTTTGATTTCCTGGTATCGATATCAAATAAGTTTTCTTCGTCGTAAACTGAATTTTGAAGGCAAAATAAGTCCTCTGAGTAAATAGTATCATGGCTGAGACTAAGAATTACAATTATACCTACATAGAGCCAAACCCGTAACAAAAACTAAAATAAAAGGGCTGAAAAAAATACAAACATACAGGCAGATAAACAGACACACACAAACATCTTGCCTTTTATATATATATATATATATATATATATATATATATATATATTATTGATTTTCTGCACTATTGTAAGAACTGCAACCTTGAAACTTCTGAAAATCATTTCTTATGTCTTTGTCTATGAGTGTATCAAATTTGATTAAAATCGGACCACTCCTTCTATAACCCGATTTTTTCGATTATCGATTTTCAATATTTATCGGGGGTACCTTGACACAAAACCTAGCTAAGAACTCTCGCAGATGCTTATAGTACAACTGTGTAAATTTTCAAGAAAATCGGTCTATGGGTAATGCACACACACACACACACACACACACACACACACACACACACACAGAGAGACAAAGTTCCATTTATAAATAGGTTTAGATATTCTGCTATATGGTCGTGAATGCTGGACAATCTTCAGATAAAGAAACAACTTGAAGCAATAGAAACAGGGTTCTACAGAAGGATGCAGGGATTACCATGGACAGAACATGTGAACAACAACAAACTTTTAGGGAAAATGAAAACAAAAAGAACACTTTTAATTAGCATCAGAAAGAGTTAGTTGAAATTTCCAGGGTACATAATGAGAAAATTTGACACTTACAAGACATGCTGAAGGCAAAAGTGACAGAGGAAAGGAGAGTATAACCTACCTATCAAATTTTGTGTAAATAGTTGGCAGAACAATGTTTAGGTGAGACAGCGAAAAACAAAACTTGCTAAGAGCTACAAAGGACAGGAAATTGTGGAGAGTCATGAACACTTACATCCTGAAGGAACACAACACATATAAGAAGCTAATAGTAAAAAACAGAACCTTTCAAAATCTCAGTCTTATTTACTCCTCTTCTGTCTCTGTATTTGAAATAACCTAAAAAATATTAACATTCTCGCATGTGCTCAAAAGTATTAAATTGTTCGATTATTATAAATATTAAAAAAATTGAAAATATCTAAAATAAAGAAGAATCTGCAATGTTATTGCTACTGACCTGGCATCTCACTTTCAGTCCCTTTTCTATTGTCATAATGTAGCTTCCCTGTGCTTTTTCTATAACTATTTTCATGGTAATGGTTCTGATGATTGGTTGGTTGGTTGTTTTGTTTTTATGGCATATCAACCTCGGCAGGTCATTTAATGCCAACTAAATTTTTTTTTATTTATTTATTGCTGGTAATACCTTTTTCTTTCAACAATTTATTCTTGTTTTTTTTTATATAAGTTTTGTGTCTAATAATACTTTTTTCTTTTCGAGTATCAAAATTCATTGGGATTTGTTTTTAAGGGCAAGGTCCCCAAGTCCTACCCTGTTATTTAACTCAAAACTGGAGAGAAGGGATGGATTAATACTTTTCCCAAGGGTACCAGGGCTTAAGTGACTGCAGGGTATACAAATGGAATTCAAACTTGGCTCACCGATTTCTCTTTCTGAGCCAAAATCCACTGCACCACAATGCATATCTGTCACTAAACGCTTACAGCACCTGGTATTCCCAAGAGGTCACCCATCTAAATACTGACCAGGCTCAACGTTGCTTAACTTCGGTGATCGAGCGAGAACCGGTGTATTCAATGTGATATGGGCGTAAGCTGGTTCTGATGAACTTCCCCCTTTGGTACCTAAACTTTATGAATTTAAGCACATGTGCGTTGTGGTACAGTGGATATCGACTCGGAACGAGAAACCAGGGAGCCAAGTTCGAATTCCAGTTGAATCCATCGTATTCACTTACGCGCAAATATCCTTGGGAAAGGTATTAATCCATCTCTTCCTTCTAGTTATGGGTTAAATAGCAGGACAGACTGGGTTCTATAGCCTTGGTCGGCAACCAGACTACCGCAGAAAGCAATGGCAACCTACTGCAGGATAATCTTCTGCCCAGTCAGTCATGTCTCTTTTGAGACATGATCACCCAAGCATGTATCACGTATGGCACTTAACTGACTGACTGACTAAACTGACAGCAGTGTCTTATTTTACAATTAAAATGGCAAAATGTAACTGTAAGTTCTATGCAAACAGTTCCTTCTATCTTACTTCTCACTTGGGGAACTCTCTTCCAACTTCTTGCTTCCCTGTTAACTTTGATCTTCAAAAATGTATATACATATCCATCGTTATCTACTGTTTTCTTAGTTCTTATTCTTTTACTGTTCTTTATCCTTTGTTTCTTTTTGTTTTTTTATATTCTTCAGCATTCAGTAATCCCTTGTTTATTATTGAAGTCATCACTAACACTTTTTGTTGAGATTGTCAAACTTTACATTTCATTCAATTTCGTAAACCAGTTGATGAAGTTTGATTAAGCTGATTTGTTTGACGAAAACCCTACTTTACAGTTTTTACACACCCTAGTAAAACTAACTGCACATTTTACCCACTTACATATTTGCACTTTTCTCCAAAATTTGGTCTTGATTGTCAATGTATAGCTATTTTAGATGGTGTAATGGACAGACAGACTAATGGAATTCACAGAACTTTATATACAGGGTGTTCCAAAAAATATATACACACTTGAAATAATTATAAAGTCAGTATTTATTAAAATACAGTGTAACCCTGAAATAAGAGAGTTGTTGGGACCAGATAAAAGTTCTCTTATATCCGGTTTTATCTTATCTCCAGGATTGGTCTATTTTATATACATTACCACAGGCTCTAATTTGGGATCAGAGAAAATATAACTTATATCCGGGTTTCTCTTATACCAGCGTTTCTTATATCTGTGTTACACATTTTTAAAATTAAATAGAATCTACATACATTATTGCATTGTTTTATCAATGCCTGTTTTCAAACTGACATCCATTCTGGTCCAGGCACTGCTGACAGCACGTAGCAATAGAATCGCAAACATCACAAAACAATTCATTTGGTATTTCTGTACATTTTCATTCTATAGCTGCTCTCAACTCTGTGACTGTTGCAGGTTAGTTAGTGCAGACTTTGTCTTTCAGATATTTCCATAAAAAAATCTGGCAGTATGATGTCTGGTGAATGCAGAGGGTATTCTGTGAAACCCCCTCATCTAATTCAACTGTTTGGCAAGATCTAATCAAGGAAAGATTTAACATTGCAATGTTAATGTTGAGGTGCTCCATCTTGCTGAAAATAAAACTCCTCATCTTCAAACTCCTCTCTAATGCTTGATATGACAGATTGTTGCAGTGTGCGTATACATTTTTAGGGACACCCTGTATATATAGATGTAACAGAACTTCTATTACAAACAATTTTTATTTTCTGTTTATAGGACAGGTATTTGATTTGTTAAAAAAATATTTGCATGTTTTTTTCAGGAACAAATTTACCAATACATGTGCAGAATGTAACTTTTCAAAACAAAAACAACTAAAACAAATTATTTCATTTATTTATTTGTATTTAAGGTAAACTACTATTTGAATGAAAGTTTTCTTAATTTCTTTTAGTTGTTGTTGTTGTAGACACTGCCAACCTAAGTTTAAAATTTACTTCTTCCCCTTTTGTCAAAATTAGTATTGTTTGAAAATGCAATGAATATTCAATGCAAAATGCACACTGAGCCAGTAAAACAGAAATTGCATAGAATTCATTTTTAGTTCTTTTTTTTTTTTGGTTTTTGCATTTATAAAATATTCACAATTTTTTGTTACAACATGATGCAGATGACATATTTTGTTTTGATCAGTAATTTAAGTTCAATTGATTTTCTTACAACTGTGAAAAAGATTTAATTTCCAAACAACTGCGATTTAATAAATACACTGTGATACAGTGAAACAGACTTGTATGTGGATGACAAATATATATATATATATGAATAAATATAGTTTTAAGGTGTGCTATATTTATAGAATAAAGTGCTCAATATCAGAGATAGAGCATATGTAAATATAAAAGAGTGAACATTGAAGTCAACACTCAAAGGTGACAGACTGTTTCATGCTAAGCGCAATCATCAGCCCACACCACATATATATATATAAAAGAGTGGTTAACACTCAAGGCCGACAGGCTGTTTCACGCTAAGCGCAATCGTTAGGCCACATGTGCTGAGTTTTTCCTCGGCTATTTATATATACGTGTCAGTAGGGCATTGTGGCTAATCCTTATAACGGTTATTTTGGCAGGAGTGGCTTGGTTATTTATTTATTCATTTCAGTAAATCTATTCGACTTGTTATTAATTTATTCCTTTGTTTTTTGATGATCAATTCATTTATTTGGATTTGTTATTTATTCTATTTTTTATTACTTTTTTTATTTATTTTTTATTTTTTATTATGATTTGTTACCGAGGAAAAATTCAACATGTGGCCTAATGATTGCGCTTAGCGTGAAACAGCCTGTCGGCCTTGAGTGTTAACCACTCTTTTATATATATATATATATATATATATATATATAGAGAGAGAGAGAGAGAGAGAGAGAGAGAGAGAGAGACTAAGCAACTAACCACCCAGAAGGATGTCATCTTGGATTGAATGTAACCAAACTGGAAAGAAAACAAAGTGACTCTAGCAGGATTTTAATATGAAGGATGTTCTAAAGGTTTTGAACCAAAATAATGATATATTTTTCTGTGATTTCTAATTATTGTTTTATTTGATTATCTTACGATGATACATTGCCTTATTTTATATATAAGACTAATTCTTCTAAGACAACTATTATTAGCATGAAGAAGACCCTGGATTTTTACCAGTCACCATGAATAGTTGCACTCTCAAAGAGGCTCCTTGCTTTGAGCATCTGTTGAGACTCAAATTCACCACAGACCTCAAGTGGAACTCCTATGCAATCTATAGCTAAAGATGCTAGAAAAATGGTTGGCTCCTTACATTACCCCCAAAAGTACCTAACTCTACCTGTCATGATCTCTCTTTACAAGAATCAGATTGGACCAAAAATGGAGCACTTTGGCTATATCTGAGCTGAAACTGCTTAATGCTCACTTCCCAGCAACCTTGACAGATTTCCAAAGTGTGTGTGTTTATTTTATTTTATTTTTTTTTTTTATCAATTTACTTCAGGTAAAATGATAATGCTACTAAGATACAGGAGTCTGTTGAGTGTGAAAACAAATGAAAAGATTTTAGAAGTAACTGGAAACTCGATCTTAAAAAGGAAACAAGGAATAAAATTCTATTCCTGTTCGAAAAACTTGGGAAGAGAGTTGATAGGAAAACCTATCTACTCCGATTACACAGTCTTGTAGGTAACAAATTATTTTCCAACCTACAACCTCCTTCCTATAGATGTAAAAACCTATCACTATTTACATGGAAAATGTTCTAACAAGCTCTATTCTTTAGTTCCACTAATTCATTTTTGCAACTCAGAAATGCTATGCCTTGTACACAAGTCTAAACCATACTCACTTCATATTCTATTGGGAAGAAGGAAATTTCATTCAGACAGCTTTTTTTTTATGAGCTGATGATTTATGGAACAAACATACTTCCATAAACACTAAAATCTTAACATTTGCAAGTTCAGGATTAACTGTTATCTATCCAATACATCCTCATAATCTGCAATTATTGCCTGTTCTTGCATCCATATTACAACCTCATTCAGTAACCTTCTACCTTGAGTAGCTCTTGTGCCTTTTACAGAGTGAACAATAGCATAAAAACATAAGAATGAGACACATCACATGTAAACTTTCTATTTTGTCATTCACTTACCCATATTATTGTTTATATATAGCTTGGATGTGCGTTGTGGTGCAGTGGATATCGGCTCTGAACGAGAAATTGGGGAGCCAAGTTCAAATTCCAGTTGAATTCTTTGCATTCTCTTGCATGCAAATACCATTGGGAAAGGTATTAATCCGTCTCTTCCCTCTAGTTATGAGTTAAATAACAGGACAGATTGGGTTCTATAGCTTTGGCTGGCAACCAGTCTACCACAGAAAGCAATGGCAACCGACTGTAGGATAATCTTCTGCCCAGTCAGTCATGTCTCTTTCAAGACATGATTGCCCAAAGTGTATATCATGTACAGCACTTAAGTGACTGACATCTTTTCACAAAATCTGAACATTTCACTGTTTCAATACAGAAATTGGGATTGCAATTTCAGAAACAACCAGAAGTTGAAGCAATTCAAGGTGAGTAATGGAAAACACAATCAAGAATTGAAAAATCACAGTGTCTTTGAACTTTTTATCCTAAAACAGATTGCATCACAAGAAATCTATGATCCCATGCAAAATGTCTACCATGACAACTGGCTTTCATATGCAATAGTCAAATCAAATGTTGGCTATGTAAGTTTTGATGATAAAATTGCTTTTGAAAAACAACAAATAAATGTATTAAACTGAGAAAATATTGAACTTTCTTTTTAGTTTAAATTCATCAAAAACATTTAAAATAAATATCATATAAGTAAACACACACACACACACACACACACACACATACACACACACACACACACACATATATATATATATATATATATATATATATATATATATCCTGGTGAAGAGGACTCGAGGTTTTACTGTTTTGAGTGCCTCGGCATTTATTTTATTATAAACAGTGCTCAATATAATAAATATTATAGAGCTTTTAATTTAATCATATAGTTATGAATTAATTGTATATTGCAACATGGAAATTTCTATGTTTCAAGATAGATTCTCTTCATCAGGCAATGTCTGATGCTGGTTGTACAAATGATTTACATTTAAATACAAAATATTTAAAACCTTTTAATTAATCAGAGCGAAGATTCATTTTGGAACTTGGCCCCAAATTGTTTTTTTCTTCTTTTTCCCTTTCCTTACTTTTCTTTCTTCTTTTTCCTCCCTAATAGTCAAGATGTCAACCTGCTTTTAACCTAATTTTATCTTTTTCCTTTTTTCCACTTTTATTGTTTCTCACTTAGTTTTATTGTCTTTGGTGTGATGTGCCCATTTAGTACCAAGACTGTCCTTTTCGCTTTTTTATCATTTTTGTTTCCTCTTCTAGAGAACAGGAGAGGGGGAGTAAAGAAAGAGAAGAACTTTGTTCTCCTTATCAGTGCTTTTCTAGTTCTAATTTTCTCAAAACCTTTGATTATAAGTAACATTTTTGTTCTTTCTTTTTCCTGATTTACTTCCTTCTATCCCTATCGCGACTTTCTAATATCTATTATAAACATTTTTGTAAAAAGAAAAAATTTTTTTTTATAAATATGATTTTTTTTTAATAATCATATCGCCCCAAGCAAGGCATTTTACTGCCACTGTTTTGCAGGGGGTTACATAGGAGGAAAGTTATGAGAAATAGTGACAGGTTATAGGGGGTGTCAGGAAGTGGATAACAGAAGGATGAGAATACTGATGAGAGTGGAGTGGACAGAGAAAAGAGCATGAGAGAGAGGATGCAGGTTAGTGAGATAGAAGATGTCTATTGACTTTACGTTTAAATTCTTGGAGATTGCAGCTGTCGGGGAAACAAGTAAACAGAAGGGAATTCCACAGGTGGGAAGTGCGAGAAAAGAAGCTGCTGAAGTAGAATTTGTGTTTACAATTTATTGGTTTTACAGTAAAAGGATGGGATCTAGTTGCTAATCTTGTGGCTCGAGTAAATTTATATATAGGGGGCACCAGTGAGCTAAATTCATCGGAGCAAAAGCTGTGAAAGTATTTGTAGAAGAGACAAAGGGAAGCCACACTGTGCCAGTGAGAAAGTGACTGTATCCGAGCTGCCAAGTCGGGATCTATCACATTACAGATTCTCTGTTGGATCTTGTCAAGGACACCCAGGTAGACAGCAGGAGCACCCGATCAGATATGGCAGCAGTATTCAATGCAGTTCTCAAATTTGCAATGTGGTTCTATGACGTCACACTGCATGATAGCGCGAAACCGATAGAACCGCATTGCAAATTTGAGAACTGCGTTTGTTAGTTTTAGTAACTATTGCCATTGCTTAGCGGAGTTTTATGTCAACACAAGAAAAATCGTCGCTGATGGTGGATGTTATTGTGTTACCATCCTTATAACCTCTCTGAAGATGGCTCATGTGAGCCAAAAGCTTAGAACCAACTTAATAAAATAAAAAATTATCCAAATGTTGGAGAATTTTTGTCTTTATTTTCGACTGAAATTAAAGCCAAAATACAACGTTTAGAATGGCTCATGATTAAACATAATAGATATTCATTGTCTCTTACATTTAACAGTATATGTTTAGCAAATTATTTTCTGCCTCAATACACTAAATATATATATATATATATATATATATATATATATATATATATATACACAGGGTGTGTAAGGTATTTGATGACATATGCTATTGTTACTTTTAGCAGCATAATATTTGACTTTATATTTTCCATATTTCAGAATTATCAATAGTAGACCCTCTGCTTACACAAGAAATGAAGAGATACACATTTATCATGGCTATAAAGGCTGAAGATAGCAATTTAGAAATAGCATGATTTTTAAAAGTCTGTAGATCAAACAAATTTCACAAGGAGTCAGAGGCCAAAGATGAAAACGTATTGTCAGTATCAAAACTTAAGAAACATTAGACGCACTGATACCATTAGAACACCTGAATTTATTCAGCAAGTACAGCAGACCATTGATGACAATCCCAGAAGATCCATGAGGTCAACTGCAAAAGAACACCATCTGTCAGAAGGAACAATCCCAAATGTTGCTCATGAAGACATCAGATACAAGTCACATGTGATGAGGAAAGGTCATTTTATGTCAGAAAAAATAAAGGAAAATCACTTAATTAAATCTAAGAGGCTCCTGAACAAGTTTAAATATGCAGCAGAAAAAGATATCATTTGGGTCTTCTCAGATCTCATAACCCCTAACATTTGACCTCCCAGCTCCTCAAACCTCAATCCATTGAACTACTATGTATGGAGTGTAGTTGAGAAAGAGGTTAATGAGCACCCTCATAACACTAAAGAATCCATAAAAGCCTCCGTAGTCAGAGTAATGTCCAATATGAACAAGGCCCACTTGATAATAGCATGTAGGCGATTCAGACCTCATATAGAAGCCATTTTCAAAGCTGAAGGAGACTTTATTGAACAAAATTGCCAAACAATATGTTTATTCTTATCCTCACAACTTTTCAGTAAATAAACAACATTTCTAAGAGTCATTTTTGTGTAAGTATAAATTTGTCTTCAAATACCTTATGCACCCAGTATATATATAGTTGCAAACAATTTTTTGTATTTTCTTATTTAAAATAAAATATCAGATAAAGATAGCCCAACCACTATCCTTTTAGCCAGTACTTTCTCCAGAAGTGTGCATTAAATGCTGTAATCTTCAAGGAGCTGACTATTTACTTTTTGATAGTAAGCAGAATAAAAAATGTATTTCAAAGCTCCTGATGGTCCTGCATATGACCCTAAACTGCATCCAGCAACAAGGCCTCTGATTTGGAGGTTGTGAGAAGCTTGGAACCACCCCTTCATTGCTGTTGTTCCCAGGTTCACCCTGACCTGAAGTAGTAGCACCTGTTAGGGTCCCAGCTATGGGCAAATAGTTAACCCCCAAACTGGGGTCAAAACAAAGTATATAAATAGACTTTTATAGAAAAATATGCATTTTTGAATGAAAAATATTACCAATGATACATTTTTGAAGAAAAAAATATTGCCATAATACATTTTTGAAGGAAAAAATAAAAAATAAAAATTATTACCAGCAATACATTTTTAAATACAAAATTAGAAGACATTTTCAGTTTCTAAAATAAAAACCATTTTATCAAAATCTGATTAAATCAACCTTCTTTCTATAACTGAACATTAAAAAAAAATACCTTATAACACTAGCTTTTTGGCATTAAATAACCCACAGAGGTTGATATGCCATTAAACAAAACACAAAATCAAAGCTCCTGAAAGAATACAAGTTCTGATATGCCTGAAGAAGATCAAAGAGTACATCAAGTTACAAGTGTAACATTAACATTCTGATTGAAACAACACTTCATGCTAGAACTTAAAACCACAAACATCCCCACCATTTTCCCATACCACCAGAAATCTCAGCTTGCATTATAGCAACAGGTATTAATACATACATGATAGTAGTAAGGTCACTTTCTAACTTTTCTTGTTGTACTCAAGCCAAAGAATTTTTTTAAGAATTCCGTTATTTTGTTTTTTTAATTCACATTGAAAATACCGTTCGTATTACTAATATGTCCTGGAAAGTGATATATATATATATATATATATATATATATATATATCATTCGAGGTAGTTAAGTGGTTTAGGCAAATGCAACTGGGTAGAACAATCTAGTATGTAGACGTAATAGACGGTACTCGAGGTATGCAGTATCCTGAGACGTAGGCGTAGTCAAGAGCTGTAGACCAATAGTCGTAGACCAATAGTCGTAGACCTCTAGTGAAAGACGAATAGACCTCTATTGGAAGATCCCTGGACGTCCTCGCCTTAGTCTATATTTATGGCTGACACCAGCCAATCACATTCCAGTGGTGGGATCAAGGTGTATACATCTTCATTATCTATTCATTACAACACTCTTCTATTTGTTTCGCTCGTTAATAATATTTCTATTTTTCTTATTCTTTCACAATCAGTACCTCATCTGTTTTCCCCAATTCCGGCTCCATGCTTCCTAGCAAACTATAATTTTCAAAAATTTAAATACAATGTGAATCAGTATCTACTGTCTTCTTGATTACTCTTTGATATACCACGGAAAGGGATATACATATATATATATATATATACACACACACACACACATATATATATATATATATATATATATATATATATATATATTATTCAAGGTTGCTAAGTGGTTTAGGCAAATGTAACCGGGTAGAACAATCTAGTATATAGACGTAATAGACGGTACCCGTCGTATGCAGTATCCTGAGACATAGGCGTGGTCAATAGTCATAGATCCCTAGTCAAAGACCTGTAGATCTCTAGTGATAGATCTCTGGTGGAAGACGAATAGACCTCTGGATTTTTGAACGTCCTCACCTTAGTCTATGATGAATATGGGTATAAGATTAGTTGTAGCAGATTTAATTCACTTTCACTGCTGAAACTGGAAAGGGAGAAAAAGCAAGACCGTAAAAATGCAAGACACTTTATTTTATAAGTTTTCCCAAAGCAAGGCGATAATTTCACTAAGACGCAAGGAGCTGCTGGAAATAAAAGATAATGAAAAACTTTAAAAGGAATCGGAAACACTATTCTAAACAGGAAATAAAGGATAAACCTCTACACTTGTTCAAAAGAGTCGAGGATAACTGTGAACCGAATGATATATGAATATATCTAATCTTATTTATTATAATTATAAAAATATATATATTAAACAACTAATAACAGTAAAAAATATAACAAAATATTCTCTTGTTTTTTATTATGTTACACTGTGGTTAAAATATATCCTGTAGAATGGCTCCAAGTTCCTTAACAGTGGGGTAGCGTTCAACCAAAAGTTGGTAAATCAGCGGATTGGAAACTGCATCATATATAAACCAGCTGTAAGCAAGACCTATTCATGTGATTGAACTGTCAGTATATCAGTGGCAGTTATGAAGTCAAAAGAAAATTTGTAATGTTCCTTGACCGAATGAATTGCCACATGTCTGTGAGCAATCAATTTATAGATCTTTATATTTACTAATATGAATGTGCTCTTTGGTGCAATGGATATCAGCTCAGAATGAGAAATCGAAGATCTGTGATCAAATTCCAGTTGAATTCGTTGCATTCACTTACACGTAAATACTCTTTTGGGGAAGGTATTAATCCATCTCTTCTCCTTCCAGCTATAGATGAAATAGCAGGACAGATTGAGTTCGATAGCCTTGGTTGGCAACCAGTCTACCACAGAAAAAACATGGCAACCCACTGTGAGAAAATCTTCCACCTTGTCAGTCAGGAATCAAAAGAGACATGATCACCCAAAAGTGTATTATATATGGCACTTAACTGACTCACTAATATTTACTTAATTTCTGAAACTCTCTTATGCTTTGATCAGATGGGACACACTAGAAAAGTGATGGAATATTGAGGAAATATTGCTGATACACAATCTCCAGTGTATGCCATCAGTTAAAACCTGTTTGATAGTGCAATGGGCAATAATAATAATAATAATAATAATAATGACAATGTAGAAAAAATGTGAAAATTGAAAACAAGAGTAGTGCCAGTGATAGTAGGTGCACTTGGAATGATAAAAAATGGAACAAAAAAACAACACATTGAAAGAATCCCTGGAAACCCCAGCTTAAGAGATATACAAAAAATTGTCTTATTAAGTACAACCCACACACTAAGGAAAACTTTGTCTATGTAATGCTAGGGATGTTAGGGGAGATAGAAAAAACATGAAATGGAGCCATAACAACACGCCACGACCTGCCTTAGGTCTTCCCGCAGACTTGGTTGGTAGTGCGACCATAGCAGAAATCGAAATATGATGAAATATAACATAATAATAATGAATGACAACAACAACGAAAGTTTAGACGTCAAACTTCATCTTTAATGGGTTTTTTGTTTTGATTTATAAAATTTGCAAGCCAAGTGCTCGCCAATAAAACTGAGATGAATTCAAGATAGGTTCTTTCTTTTGAAATTGTCACTTTTTGTATGACCATTTAATTTATTTTTCTATGAATTATTCAAATCAGTGTAAATTGGCCACAATAATGCGTCTAATAAACATGTAAAATTTTAAATGAGTGCTCAGAAACAGAACGCACAAAAAAATGGCCTGAGGAGAGAAATTCATATTCCAGTCCAGTGTATCACTCACAAAAAAATTTATGACATAAGAAAGTTATAAGATGACATATGTTTTTTTTGTTGTTTTTTTTTTTGTTGTTGTTATTCGACTATAAAAGAAATTGGATAGAAAAATTGAAGTCATTTATGGACTGAAAAAAAAGCGAGGCTGTTGGTCTATGTCCGATAACTTAAGTTAAATATATATTTTTTTCCATCTGTTTTATTTTTATTCTAGATTTTAAATTCGAAATGTTTTTGTTTTTCGTTTGTTTGTTGTTGTTTTTTTATGATATTCGCTTGATCCGAAAGATAGTGTCAAGATCCCTCCCCACAAAAATCATCTTAAATGCCATTGTTGTTCTTTTTTGTTATCAGTTGTAATTTAAAAATATTATGGGTACAACATTGTATGGCAATATAGTAAATACTACTACACTAAAGCATGACTAACACTAACTGTGACATCATCTTCTGAGTTGGAAAACGTCATGTGTGCTGTAATTTAAATGTAAAATAATGACCGAATGTGTCTAAAAATTTAAATTTTTTTTACACTTTCAGTATGTCTAATCCCGTGCTGTGATAATGAACAACAAACTGATCACTAAAAAAATATATAGTCTTTTTTTTGCGATCCTCAATAACGAACATTTAAAAAAATTGTATATAAAATAAACATTCATTTAGTGCAGCAATTTTTGTTTAGAAGACAGAATGAATTATTTTTATTTCCTAGTGCAGAAAGAAAATTGATATGAAAGAAGACGCGGGAGATTGATCAAATTTCTGTAATATTTATTATTGCAGACAAATAAACTCCGAGTAATTTTTCAGCATTTTATTTGAATATTTTTATGAGTGACATAAACTGTATTATTTTTCATAAATATTGAATGATATTGGGAAATAACAATTTATGACTTTAACGGTCAAGCAAGTAAGTTATCTACTCATGTCAATAATTCAATAATACATTTTTTTAAGTAAATAAACAAAATATAATAATAATCATTCGTGCAACTAAAACAAAAAGTGAGGTGATGTTAAGTAAGATTCAAGATTCAATAAAATAGTGTGTAAAATATTTTAAAGGTCAGTAAAAAATACAGAAACAAAAAAAATAGGAATTTTTTTTTTAAACGGTATGTTCGAAGAAGAGCCGCCAAACTTAAAATCTAAAAATAAGAAAAATCTGTGGGCGTAGTGGAAAAACAGATCGGATATAAAAAGATAATTTTAACCCAATCATTGGTGGTATCCCTTAACAACAGATATGAGACTTTTCAACAAGTCGTCGTCAGTCTCTACTCAAAAATGCCAACTATACAAATCTGCGCCAAGTGATTCCCTTTCTCTAACTAAACAAGAAAACCGGCTAGAAATAATAAAAAAAAAAACTCATCAACAACAAAAACTAAAACCCAGATTCTTTAATTCATTCATTAATGCACATTTTTTTTTTTTTGGTTTTTTTTTTTTGTAAACTCTGAGGACCAAAATGTCATTTACTAGTCTAAAATTCTAATATACGAACTTTGAGTTTAAAAAAAAACTGTGTAAGATTGTTGTGAGTGTTATTGTTAGTGTTTAGTGTTTCGTTTTTTAAGTACAAGCACAATGCTTTGTTGAAAAATAAAATTGTAGTTTTGAATTTTAACACAATTACTGGAAGTTTATTGTGACCGACGAATTAACAAAAAAGGCTACTAATTTTTTTTTTATACTACCAAAGTTTCAGTGATATTTTCATTTTCTTTGTCCAAGTCAATAACAACATCGAGGTGGGGGGGACTCAATATTTACAAGAAGAAATAAAATGAAAATAGCACAAATTGAGATGAAATATGTGGTTGTGATTGAAATTGCACAAAAACTGACACTTTTTCTTTTATTCTTAAACTTAATTTTACTATGAGAAAAGGAAAAAAGGGGTATTTATTTAGGAGGTTCGCCGGTAATGTGCTAGAGAGGTATTTTCGAGTCAATCAGAGGAAGAAAGAGAAATATATACAATAAGAGAAAAATAAATAAAAAGAAAATAGGTAATTTACGGTTAACAATAACACTGTGGAGTGTGGATTGAATGGGGAGTTGACGAAGTGATACGATTTTTTTTACAAAAAAAGTAGTGGCGAATAAAGATATGGATACAGAAAATGTATATTGTATTGTATTGATAAAAAAAGTAAATAGAATTAAAAATATGAAAGAGAGAAAAGGTGAAAGTGAGAGAGCGTAAACAACTGAGAAGGAAACAATATTAAATTTGTAATTCCTGTGTTTGCATAAAGTGTGTCAGAGTGTGTAAATGTTGTAATGTAGCCTAGATAGATAGATAGATAGATAGATAGATAGATAGATAGATAATGAACAGAAGATAGATAGATAGATAATGAACAGAAGATAGACAGATAATGAACAGAAGATAGATAGATAGATAGATAGATAGATAGATAATGAACAGAAAATAGATAGATAGATAGATAGATAGATAGATAGATAGATAATGAACAGAAAATAGATAGATAGATAGATAATAAGAACAGAAAATAGATAGATAGATAGATAATGAACAGAAAATAGATAGATAGATAGATAGATAGATAGATAAGAATAGAAGATAAGATAGATAGATAGATAGATAGATAGATAGATAGATAATGAACAGAAGATAGATAGATAGATAATGAACAGAAGATAGATAGATAGATAGATAGATAGATAGATAGATAATGAACAGAAGATAGATAGATAGATAGATAGATAGATAGAAAGATAGATAGATAGATAATGAACAGAAGATAGATAGATAGATAGATAGATAGATAGATAGATAGATAGATAGATAATGAACAGAAGATAGATAGATAGATAATGAACAGAAGATAGATAGATAGATAGATAGATAGATAATGAACAGAAGATAGATAGATAGATAATGAACAGAAGATAGATAGATAGATAGATAATGAACAGAAGATAGATAGATAGATAGATAATGAACAGAAGATAGATAGATAGATAGATAGATAGATAGATAGATAGATAGATAGATAGAAAGAAAGAAAGAACAGGATGAGATAGAAGATAGTGTTCACTTTTCTGTTGATAAAAAAACTGTTAATTCGCAGGTGAAATATTGTTGACATCATTTCACGCACGCACTCGCAGACACACAAACAAAAGAGGATATTCGTTTTCCTCGGTGCTGGAATTGGAAACTACCACCACCAAGAAGCAACGAATAGTCGGTCAATCCAAATAAGAAATAAAGACGTTGGAAAACCTTCGCGACCAAATGGTGAGGTGGCGCAACTCAAACAGTAAAATCAGTATCTTCTGATCACGATATTTCTCCAAACTTTTAAACAGTAATTTTTGACAGTTGATTAAATTTTAGAGTTTTTTTAGACAAGCTAAAAATATAGAAATAAGTCTTTTTGTTGTTTTGTTTTTCAGATACAACAAGTGGGTAAAAACGGTAAGTGTTCTCACCACTAAAGACGATTCTAAAAGATAACTAGTAAGTTAAAACAAGAAAAAAAAAATTCTGTAATAGTCGATCTCTAACCATTTTTTATTTAGTCTGCGTAACAAAAGAGCTGGATCCTTCAGAATTAACAAGAAAATAATTCATGTTCAGTGGAGTTACTTTATGAGATAGGGTAAACAAGTAAATGTTAATACAACCTGACACAAAAGGAAAGAGTAATCCATGTTGTCATTATTATCAGCTGTTTACAAAAATTGTCTTGTGTTGCTGCTAGGTAAATGTCAACAAATAACTGACGTCGTCTGTCGATCGACAATATTTTATGTGAAGTGGAAATCTTCTTAGAGGTTAGCAACAACAGCAAGGAAGATAGAAGCAAAGGTCGAGTCGACGTCATCCAAGCTCTTTCCAATGATGACAAAAAATCTTTTAGAAATCAACAGAAACACGAATACTGCACAAAAAAATGTACACATGAATGAATGAATCAAAGAAAAAACAGGTCTTTTAGATGATAAAAGAATTATGATTGGAATGAATTTGAATAGAGTGTACCAAATTAAAATTGTTGTTAGAAAAAGAGCTGTCGATATTTTATTTTAACTTAATTTTTGACACATAGATAAAATGTAAAAAAAAAAAAAAAAAAAAAAAAAGAAACCTGATATGATAACTTATGGAATGAAGGAAGAAATCAGAATAAACGAAAGAAATAAAAAAAACAAATATAAGAGGAGGAGGGGAGGAGGAGGAGAGGAAGAAAAAGAAAATGATGAGAGAAAATACCTTTTTCTTTATATTCGGAAAGCTAGGCAAAGGACACGATAAATGATATTAAATGACATGAAGGTGAAAGAAGAATTAATGAACCTATGTTGTATGGTCATCTGAAATGATGATGATGGTGGTGATGATGTGTTTTCTTTTCCTACAGTAGAGTGTAGATAATAATGACGTGATTGCAAAAGTAAAAGCATGTTTTGTGTGCAAATTAAGTGAATTTATTTATTTACTCATAACAGTACACTACGGTACAGACAGCAGGTATACAATCAGAAACTGTAAGTGTACATTTATTTTAAAATGGGTAGAATTTTTTAAAATGAAAAAATGTCATCTTGCCGATTTTGGTGGCATCATAATCATTTTATTTTTATTTTTATTTTTTATTAAAATGTTTCTTGTTCTTGTATTTTACTACTGGCACTACCAGGATCAGTGTTTTTCATTTCATTTTTGGCTTCTTTTTTTTTAAAGATACCCCACAAAAAAAATCAGCATTTTTTATACCTAAAAAAAAAATCGATGAAACATTTTTTCTGGAAAATAGCATCTTTTTATTTTAGCTAATATTTAGAAAAATAAATAAATTCCTATATCTTTATTTTTAACGTGACTGTTTGTATGTGAGCTGTGTACCTAAAAAAAAAAAAAACTACTGATGAAATATTGTCAAAAAAAAGATACGTTCACAATATGAGACGGGGTAAAATAGGTTCTAAAATCATTTTTGTTGTGGTCTTTCTTTACTTCATTCCCCGAATTGTAGAAGCACATACATATATACACAAAAAAACTTGTTAAATGAGAAATTGTAATTAAGTTAGTTGTTTTAATTAGTAGGCCTCGTGAGTGTTGTAGACAATTTAAAAAATAAAAGTATATAAAAATAAAAAAACCTAAAAGTAAGTAAGGAGCATGATGATGGGGAGTAAAAATAAATAAACTAAAAAAAGGAGGACAACAAAAAAGTAAAAAGTGTGATGATTTTTTTTTTCGTTTTTTTTTTTTTTTGGCATTTTTTCAAAAGATAAATAATTAAAAAAAGCAAGCGTACCTTTTACCAGCACCAGTGAAAAATCCTCATCAACTTCCGTCTTTCATCTCTTTTTTTAGGATATTCTTGAATAATAACAATAATAATGATAATAATAATATGCATCTGCAACTGGTCGCTTGCTGGATTAAATTTCTTCTTACTTCTTGCTTGTTATTCTTGTCCCTTTCTTTGTGCAGCTGTTGTCATCATCTCTGATCATATGTGCATCTTTTTAATGTTATTTCTTTAAAGAAGAATGACCAGAAAATTAAATGTGGATTTTTTTTCCTTTTCTTTTACATTTTTGGAAAATACTTCTGTTTTCTCTTCTTTTCCGAATCCTTTCTACCCCCTACTTTTTTCTTTCTTTTCTTTCTCTTTTTCATCAACCAGCGTAAAAATAACAGAAACTAATTTTTTTTTAATTCAAGCTAGGAGGACTGGAAGTGAGAGAAAGACCGAATCCTAAATAATAATGGTAATGATGATGATGGGGATGATGATGACAATAACTAAAACACGACGATACACATGATCGGTCCTCCTCACTTTTACTGTTCCACTACTACTACCACCATTTGCTCTCCTCTCTATTTTCCTACTCTCTATCATCTTTTAATCAGTCCACTGGCATAACTCTCTATATTGACCTTCTCTTCCTTCTACCCTCTTTATCTTCTATCAACACCATCATTATCATCACTATTTCTTTCTCTTTCTTTATCTCTCTCTCTCTTGCTCTCTTTCTCTCGTCTTCACTCACTCTTACACCCTTTCTTTTTCTTTCACTTCCACTTTTTTCATCTCTTTTTTCAATGCTTTTTTTTTTTTTTTATTGCAAATAGCTTTTATTGTCTGCTCCGAAAATAAATGGTCCTTTATGAGCCTGTATTTTTCTCACTATTCTTGTCATTACTCCTCGTTTTTTTTTCCCCAACTTAAATCTTCAGTTAAATTTTCATAAATCTCTTACTCTCTTTAATCTTCTTTTTTTTTTGTCTTCTTTCTCTTTCATACTCCACTTTCTCTCCTCTCTCTCTCTCTCTGAAATGTATATATTTGCATGTGATTATCCCTTTACTATTTCTCATTTCTCTCCATCCATTTAACTTTAAATTTCATATCAATTTGTCTCTCTCCTCGTCTCTCTCTCTTTATATATATATATATATATATATATATATATATATATATATATATATAAATTAAAAAAGGATTAATTCAATGATGTTGAATGACCATTTCGATATGAAAATCCCCACGGGGGATAGATATACAGTGACGCATATATATATATATATATATATATATAGATGCATACATACATATATACAATACATATATATGTGTGTATATAATATACATACATATATATATATATATATATATATATCATTCTTTTCATATATAAGTATCAATACTTATATCTATCTATCTACACACACACACACACACACACACACACACAAATATATATATATATATATATAAGAAAAATTAAGGCAGACACGTTATTTCATGGTAAATCGGAAGTATGGGGCCTATTTCAGGCGAACCATCATCAGCTTCCATCTTTATTTTACAAAGGATTTTACACGAATTCACCATGAAATAACATGTCTGCCTTAATTTTTCTTATATTTGCTCTATATGTATTTATATGCATATATGTTTAGAGCTCTCTTAGAGAGTTATCCTACCACTGTATGTACAGGATACTCCTTTGGATTCTTCTGTAATCACACTGCATGCTGATAGATAGATAGATAGATAGATAGATAGATAGATAGATAGATAGATAGATATACAGTGACGTACATATACAGGGTACAATGGATGAATTGTCGCCTAAATTACGCAGAAATGAAAATAACACTGACATCTCATTTTAACAGATATATTTACAAAAATAATTTAAAGAAAAGTAAATTTATTCAACAAAATAGCCGTTGGCTTAAAACACAGCCTTCCAGACAACTTCAGAATCACCCATAACTCTTCTGGACAGTCTCACAGTTTAAGTTGCTCAATGCTGCCAAAATCCTTGCCTTCAGTTCATCTTTGGTGTGGCAAGGAGTTTTGTTGGTCTCTCACTCAACTGTGCCCTACACATAATAATTAAGGGGCTTGCAGTGTAGGGAGTTATGTGGCAAGATGTAAGGGTTGATGTGGGCACATAAATTGTCTGACAGCTATGACTGGGTTCTCATGTTTGTGTGGCATGTGGCAGAGTACTATTGCCAGATATAGGACCTCCTAGAAGCCACCCTCTTGATGTAGGCTTCCATGTTAAGTCTCATGCCTTGTGGAAAGATAAATGAAGGTATAATATCACCCTCACTAGTGATAACTCCAAACACCTTCATAATCACCATTAGACTCATCCAATTCTTTTTGAATACTATCAACTGAACTGTCCTAAGTTGAGACCTAAACACTCTAAAGTCTTTATTTCAGAGCTTCTGACATGAATTTCAAGGAGTGTACCATGTCATTTTCAAATTTCTGGTATAGTGAATACTATCATGGGGCACTTTTTCTCATAGATGGTGCCTAACTGACCCATCTCATTCAGTTCATTATCTATCTATCTATCTATCTATCTATCTATCTATCTATCTATCTCATTCTGTCCATTATCTATCTATCTATGTCATTTGTTTCATTGTCGAACTATCTATATATCCATCTATTTATTAATATTTCTATCTATCTATGCCATTCTTTTCATTATGTATCTATCTATCTATTTGTCTATCTATCTCATTCTGTTTAATATCTATCTATCTATCTATCTATGGCATTCTTTTCATTATCTATCTATCTGCGTATCTATCTCATTCGGTTCATTATCTATCTATCTATCTATCTATCTATCTATCTATCTATCTATCTATCTATCTATCTATCTATCTATCTAACTATCTATCTATCTATCTATCTCATGTTGTGCATGATCTGGGTTTCTCTCTATCTATCTATCAATCTATGTCATTCCGTTCATTGTTTATCTATATATCTATCTGTCATATTTTTTTTTTTTATAAGCATTTCACCCTGAGCAAGGCATGTCACTGCCACTACTGCGCAGGGGGCTACATAGAGTGGAGAAAGGATGATTAAATATAGGAAATCTGTTCATTATCTATCTATCTATCTATCTATCTATCTATCTATCTATCTATCTACCTATCTATCTATCTACCTTGTTCTGTTCAAAATCTCTTTATCTATCTACCAAATTCTGTTCAATATTTAACTATCTATTTCATTCTGGTCATTATCTATCTATCTATCTATCTATCTATCTATCTATCTCATTTTTTCATTATCGATCAATGTATATACCCATCTATCTATTTATCTATGTATCTATCTCATTCTTTTTATTATCTATCTATCTATCTATCTATCTATCTATCTATCTATCTATCTCAAACTGTTCATTATCTATCTATCTATCTATCTATCTATCTATCTTATCTATCTATCTATCTATCTCATACTGAACATTTTCTATCTATCTCATACTGAACATTTTCTATCTATCTCAAACTGTTCATTCTCTATCTATCTATCTATCTATCTATCTATCTATCTATCTATCTATCTATCTGTATCATTCTCTTCAATATCTATCCATCTCTTATATCCTCTCTATTATCTATCTATCTATCTATCTATCTATCTATCTATCTATCTATCTATCTATGTCATTCAGTTCGTTAGCTATCTATATATGTATCTCATTCTGCTACTTATCTATATATTTTACTATCTATCTAAATCTGTTCATTATCTATCTATCTATCTATCTATCTATCTATCTATCTATCTATCTATCTATCTAACTATCTATATCATTCCATTCATTATCTATCTATCTAGCTAGCTAGCTAGCTAGCTATCTCATTCTGTTCATTTGTTTCTCTATATATTTAATTCTCTAACCACCTATCTCTCTATCTATCTATATATTTCATTTTCTTCATTATCTCTCTATTTATCTTTTTATCTGTTTCATTCTTTCGTTGTCTATCTCTCAATTTGTCTATTTATCTCTCAATCTATCTATCTATCTCATTCTTTTCATTATCTATCTATCTATTTGTCTATCTCTCTTTCTATTTCTCTCTATATCCATCTATCTGTCTATTTATCTATTGATCTCATTCTGTTCATTATCTATCTATCTATCTATCTATCTATCTATCAATTGATCTCATTCTCTTCATCCTCATCGATCTATCTCATTCATTTCATTCTCTAACCATCTATCTCTCTATCTATCTATATATTTCATTTTCTTCATTATCTCTCTATTTATCTATCTTTCTATCTGTTTCATTCTTTTCGTTGTCTATCTATCAATTTGTCTATCTATCGCTCAATCTATCTATCTGCCTCATTCTGTTCATTATCTATCTATCTATTTGTCTATATCTCTTTCTATTTCTCTCTATATCCATCTATCTGTCTATTTATCTATCCATCTCATTCTGTTTATGATCTACCTATCTATCTATCTATCTATCTATCTATCTATCTCATTCTGTTCTTCTATCTATGTATCTACGGTATCCTTTTCATTATGTATTTATCTATCTACTAATCAATCTATGTATATTTCTATCTATCTATAAATATATCTCATTCCATTCATTGTTTATCTATATATCTATCTGTCTTATTCTGTTCATTATCTATCTATCTATCTGGCTAGCTAGCTAGCTAGCTAGCTGTCTATCTATCTATGTCCTTCTCTTCATTATTTATGTATCTATATCATTTTCTTCATTATCTATCCATTTATCTTATTCTCTACATTATCTATTTATCAATCGAACTCATTCTCTTCATCCTATCTATCTATCTATCTATCTATCTATCTATCTATCTATCTATCTATCTCATTCTGTTTGCTATCTATCTATGTATCTATCTATCTATCTAGCTATCTAGCTAACTAGCTAGCTATCTCATTCTATTCATTTGTTTCTCTATCTAATTATCTCTCGATCTATCTCATTCATTTCATTCTCTAACCATTTATCTCTCTATCTATCTATCTATCTATCTATCTATCTATCTATCTATCTATTTCATTTTCTTCATTATCTCTCTATTTATCTATCTTTCTATCTGTTTCATTCTTTTTGTTGTCTATCTATCAATTTGTCTATCTATCTCTCAATCTATCTATCTGCCTCATTCTGTTCATTATCTATCTATGTATTTGTCTATCTCTCTTTCTATTTCTCTCTATATCCATCTATCTGTCTATTTATCTATTGATCTCATTCTGGTCATTATCTATCTATCTATCTATCTATCTATCTATCTATCTATCTATCTACGTTATCCTTTTCATTATGTATCTATCTATCTACTAATCAATCTATGTATATTTCTATCTGTTCATAACATTCTGTTCATTATCTATCTATCTATCTATCTATCTAGTTAGCTAGCTAGCTAGCTATCTCCTTTTTTCATCATCTATGTATCTACCTCTCTATCTGTATCTCTATCTTTTTTTTCTATAAATCTTATTCTGTTCCTTATGTATGTATGTATGTATGTATGTATGTATGTATGTAACTATCTATCTATCTATCTATTTATCTATCTATCTATCACATTATTTTCATTATCTGTTTATCTATCTATCTATTTATTTATCCATCTATCAATCTATCTATCCATCTATTTCATTCTTTTCATTATCTAATGTATCTATCTCTGTATCTATCTCTCTAACTATGGATTTATAAATCTCATTCTGTTCCTTATCTATCTATCTATCTATCTATCACATTCTTTTCATTATTTATCTGTCTATTGTCTATCTATCGCATTCAGTTGATTATCTGTCAATCTATCTGTTTGTCTTTCTATCTATCTGTCTTATCCTGTTCATTATCTATCTATCTATCTATCTATCTATCTATCTATCTATCTATCTCATTCTGTTCATTTGTCTATCTATCTATTTATCTGTCGATCTATCTCATTCATTTCATTCTCTATCCATCTATCAATCTATCTCTCTATCTATGTATCTGTTTCATTTCCTTCATTATCTGTCTATTTATCTATCTTTCTATCTATTTCATTCTTTTCATTGTCTATCTATCAATTTGTCTATCTATCTCTCAATCTATCTAGACTCCCGATCAAAAATTTAAGACCACTTAAAAATCTTTAAAAACAAATTTTTTTTGACGGATAGATTTTAAACTTCTCCCACTTAAGGTTCCCAATACTACATTCTAAAAGATTATGGAAACAAAAAGCTACATTCCAAACAGTTTATTTAAAAATTTACATTTTTATAAAATGAGGAGATTTGCACATGATCAAAATTATAAGACCAGGGGTATAAATTTTTTAAATCTATGGTAATTCCAATGTTTTTAGTTCAGTTAGAGATTAGCAATCACTGCATAAAGGTGTTACCATGCCTAAAGCAAACAAACTTACCGAAGTTGCTCGTTCTTGAATTCTAGAATTCCATAAGCAAGGTTTGTCACAGCAGGCGATCGCAGCTAAGGTAAATCGCAGTAAAACTGTGATTTGCAACTTTCTAAAGAACAGTGAGAATTATGTAAAAGAAAATCCTCTGGTAGGCCCCAAAAAATTTCTACTGCATTGAGTAGGAGAATAAGACGGGTTGTTATGAAAGACGAGGGACTTTCTTCTAGTCAAATTAAAGCAGTCACAGAAACTGATTGCAGTCCCGTAAACCATCAGATGACACTTATGACAAAAAGGCATGGTTAATAAAAAGTGTAAACAAATTCCTCAGCTGCTTCCACGTCACAAGGTGCACACTTAAAGTTTGGTCGTAAATACCAAACATGGGACATTGAGAAGTGGAAGAAAGTCCTGTTTTCTGATGAGAAAAAATTCAATCTAGATGGTCCTGATGGCTTCCAACAATATTGGCATAGCAAAAACATGCCTCCTGAAATTTTCTCCACACGTCATATTGGTGGAGGGTCCCTAATGGTATGGGGTGCCTTTTCTTACAGAGGGACGATGGAGCTCCAGGTGGTGCAGGGTCATCAGACAGTGGCTGGTTATGTTAGCATGCTACAAAAAGCATCTTTGATGATGGAAGGTCATCGTTTGTGTGGGGATGGATGGTTATTCCAACAGGATAATGCTGCAATCCATGCTGCAAGACGGACCTTGACCTTTCTACAAGAAAATGGTGTCCACCTCTTGGGACATCCTGCATGCTCACCAGACTTGAACCCAATTGAAAATGTTTGAGGATGGATGACAAGAGATGTTTATCGAAATGGCAAACAATATTCAACAAAAAATGAACTTTGTGAAGCCATCTTCAGAAGCTGGAGCAACATCCCCCACACCTTAAAGGAAACTTAAAGGTCTTATAATTTTGATCATGTGTAAATTGCCTCATTTTATAATAAAAATGTAAATTTCTAAATAAAATGTTTAGAATGTAACTTTTTGTTTCCATAACCTTTTTGATTGTAGTAATCATAACCTTAAGTGGGAGGAGTTTAAAATCTACCTGTAAAAAAAATTTCTTTTTAAGGATTTTTAAGTGGTCTTAAATTTTTGATCGGGAGTGTATCTATCTCATTCTGTTCATTATCTATCTATCTATTTGTCTATCTCTCTTTCTAGCTATCTCTCTATCCATCTATCAGTCTATTTATCTATTCATCTCATTCTGTTCATTATCTATCTATCTATCTATCTATCTATCTATCTATCTATCTCGTTTTTTTCATTATCTATCTATCTATCTATCTATCTATCTATCTATCTATCTATTCTGTTCATTATCTATCTATCTATCTATCTATCTATCTATCTATCTATCTATAGAGTGAGAAAGACAAAGTAAAAGAGAGAAAGATTGAGAGAGAATGTGAGAATAACATATATACATTTATGCTTATATATATATCACTTTCCTTTTGTTTCTTCACATTTTTATGTAACTTACAATTTGACGAAATTTCATTATTCTCTTTATCTAATACTTTTCTTCCAGATTTAAACATGTTTATAGGGTTTTTCATTTAATTTATCTAAAGCAGATCTATCTATCTATCTATCTATCTATCTGTTTTTCTTGTTTTTTCTCTTTCTCTCTCCCTCCCTAATTTATTATACTTTTGTTTTGTTTTGTTTTTTGCTTTTTCTTCCCTTTTCCCTTCTTTATTTTCCTTTTCCTCTTTTTTCTCATCCACTAGAATTCTGTGTTCTTCGGTTTAGAATAATCTTTCAATCATTCTTAATTTGCACGTTTGCATATCTATCTATCTATCTATCTATCTATCTATCTATCTATCTATTCATATCTATCTATCTATCTATCTTATTCTGTTCATTATCTATTCTGTTCACTATCTATCTATCTATCTATCTATCTATCTATTTCATTCTGTTCATTATCTCTGTATCTATCTATTTCATCTTTTCATTATCTATCTATCTATCTATCTATCTATCTATTTCATTCTTTTTATCTATCTATCTATCTATCTATCTATCTATCTATCTATCTATTCTTTTCATTCTTTTCATTATCTATCTATCTATTTATCTATCTATCTATCTATTTCATTCTTTTTATCTATCTATCTATCTATCTATCTATCTATCTATCTATCTATCTATTTCATTCTTTTCATTATCTATCTATCTATCTATCTATCTATCTCATTTTTAATTCTTAATTTGCACAAGTTTGCATATTTATCTATATATCGATCAATTGATCTATCAATCACAGCCAGTACCTTTCTCTTTCACTCTTTATTTTAACACTCCCTCACTCTCTTTCTGTTTGTCTTCATCATTATCATCATCATCAGTCTTTTATGAAACTTTTTTGTTTTCTTTACTTATCTAGTTTTTATCTTCTATTCCCTATTCACTCTACTAACAAAACCATTTATTGCCTTCCCAATTGGTTCCTTTTCACTTGTTCTTAAAACTGTCTTTTTAAATTTTTTTTTTGTATCTATCAATCTATTTTGGCATTTTTTTTATTCTTCTCATCCTACCTTATTTTATTTTTTTTTTTTGGTTGTAAGTTGGGGTGGGCTGTTTATTTTCCCTTCTTCTTCTCTTTTCAATGTTAGATTATAAAACTAAGTACAACAATAACAACAACATTCAACCACAACAATCAATCACAGCAAATGCTATTTCCTAAAAAAAACAAAGGAAGGAAATAATCAGTTTACTTAATAAAAAGAAATAAAAAAAATAATGAGCTTAAGTGCAAAAAAAAAAATAATTATCTCAATTTTATTCATATTGTGATATGTTCATGTTGATGATGATAATAAAGAAGAAAATGGACAATTATGATAATGAGCAAATGATAGTGATGATGATGTGAAAGATGATGATGATGATGATGGGGAAAGAAGATGATGACATTACAGCAGGCTGATAATAGTGGTAACAACTGTGAGAGTGTGTAGATACAATGGTTCATGAGCTAATCATATCAAACAGCAGTTGTATCCACAAGAGTAGTTGTATCCAGAAGTGATAAAGAAGAAAAAAAGCAGAACAATATCAATAAGACCAAATGAGGATAAGAATCAATGATCAACAAGGTTAGAATAATAAAAAGAAATACGATTTATTTGAAATACAGTAATGTCCCAAAAATGTACAAAACCCTCAAATAAAATGTAAGTACAGAAATTATATTCAGAATCAAAAGCAAGCTGCTTTAAATTTAAACAGTTTACTCATAATTTAATCCTTTATCTTCTATACAAACCCTCATGTAGGTTTTGATAAAATGTGTTATGTTTGCTGATGATAGAGCTAATAAATAAATTTATAATAATATTAATAATAAAATAATAAAGTGTTTATTTGTAATTTGTTTGTCAGCTATTCAACTAATAAATAACTTCATAATAATAATAATAATAGATTTAACTGTTTATTTAAAATTTGTTTGCCAATTATTGCACTAATAAATAACTTCATCATAATAAATTTTAAATGTTTATTTAAAAATTATTTGTCATTACTATTGGGCTAATAATAATAATAATAATAATAATAATAATAATAATGGTTGACGATCCCACTAAAATTCCTGCATGGATGACCAAAGGAATTACATTTCTTCTACCCAAGAATGGTGACACAAACAACCCGAAAAACTACAGACCAATTACATGTCTTCCGACAACATATAAACTATTAACATCTATTTTAACAAAACAGACATATTTATTCTTAGAAAGAAATGACATGATACCGCTTGAACAAAAAGGGTGCAAACGTGGCTGTTATGGTTGTAAAGACCAATTGCTAATTAACAAAATGATCCTGGAAAACTGCTACAGTACAAAGAAAAATCTTAGTACTGCCTGGATAGATTATCGAAAGGCATTCGATAGTGTGCCACATTACTGGATTTTAAAGACTTTAAATATATACAAGATATCGCCCGTCATCATCAATTTCATCAAACAGTGCATGTCTATATGGAAAACAACCCTTTACCTCAATCATATAAATGGAACCTATAAGTCTTTAAATATATACAAGATATCGCCCGTCATCATCAATTTCATCAAACAGTGCATGTCTATATGGAAAACAACCCTTTACCTCAATCATATAAATGGAACCTATAAGTCTGATGAAATAAACATCAAAAGAGGTATATTTCAAGGTGATTCTTTATCTCCCTTACTATTCTGCATATCATTAATAGCACTAACCAGTCAACTTAATAAGACAGAATGTGGTTATAAAATAGGCCAAAAGAAAATAAGCCATCTATTTTACATGGATGACTTAAAGTTATATGCTAAGAATGATAATGAGCTGGAAGGTCTTCTGCAAACTGTAAAATGCTTCAGCGAAGACATTGGAATGAAATTTAATTTGAATAAATGTGCTAAAGCTACAGTTTTACGTGGATCAATACAAGAAACATCCTCAATTAGCCTAGACCCTGCTGTAACAATAAAAGAATTGAAACCAGAAGAAGCTTATAAATACCTAGGTGTAAATGAGAGCGAAAACATTCACCATAAAAAAATGAAAGAAATAGTGCGTAAAGAGTACTATAGAAGGCTACGAATGATATTAAAAACTGAATTAAATTCACAGAACAGAGTTATGGCCATTAATAGCCTTGCAATCCCAGTTGTCCAATATAGCTTTAACATCTTAAACTGGACTCTAAACGACATCAGGCGAATGGATACTAAAACAAGAAAGCTTCTTTCTAAGCATAAGATGCATCATCCAAAGGCTGATGTAGACCGTCTATACATACCCCGTAAAGAAGGTGGAAGAGGTCTTATTCAGCTGGAATTGTCATACAAGACAACAACTATTGGCTTACTAACATACATAGAAACAACAAAGGATTGGATGATACAATTAGTAAGGCAACATGAAGAAAGAAAGAAAAAATATTCAATAATAAAAGAAGGCAGTAAATACAAACAAGATTTACAGTTAGTAGATTCTGTAGAAAAGCAAAACAGAAGCCAAGAACCAACTATTGCAGCAAAAAATATGAAAATGAAAGCCAAAGATAAAGCTCTTGAACAGATGAAACAGCGCTGGCAAGACAAACCTCTGCATGGCCAATATCCAGTACGTGCCAATAAATCCAATGTTGACAAAGTTAATACTCATCGATGGTTACGTGCATCTGGATTAAAGTCTGAAACTGAAGGCTTTATTCTTGCAGCACAAGACCAAAGTCTTTTCACGAGAAACTTTCAGGCAAATATTATGCATAATAATATGGATCCAAAATGCAGGTTTTGTGATAAACACCAAGAAACAATAGACCACCTAATCTCAGGCTGTTCTGTGCTTGCCCCAAATGAATATAAAAATCGCCACGATAGAGTTGGGCAATATTTACATTGGGCAATGTGCAAACATTATGGAAAAGCTGTAAACAAACACTGGTATGAACATCACCCAGCACCGGTTACAGAAATAGAAGATGTAACCATTCTATGGGATTACACCATCTACACAGACAGAAAAATTGAAGCAAACAGGCCAGACATTATTGTTAAAAACCATAAGGAGAAAACTTGTCTATTAATTGATATGGCTTGTCCAGCGGATTGTAACATAGCAATCAAGGAATTTGAAAAACTGTCAAAATATAAAGACCTGGAAATTGAAATAGAAAAAATGTGGAAATTGAAAACAAGAGTTGTGCCAGTGATAGTAGGTGCACTTGGAATGATAAAAAATGGAACAAAACAACACATTGAAAGAATCCCTGGAAACCCCAGCTTAAGAGATATACAAAAAATTGTTTTATTAAGTACAGCCCACACACTAAGGAAAACTTTATCTATGTAATGCTGGGGATGATAGGGAAGATAGAAAAACATGAAATGGAGCCATAACAACACGCCACTACCTGCCTTAGGTCTCCCCGCAGACTTGGTTGGTAGTGAGACCAAAGCAGAAATCGAAATATGATGAAAAATGACATAATAATAATAATAATAACAGCTAGAAATACCCATGAAAATTCCAGTTTTGAATTTTCTGATGAATCTTCATGTTTAAATAATGACTGAAAATGCTGATGGAGAGTTTCATAATAAAATATCCATAGAAATTCTCCTATTGCATCATTAAAAATTTGGGCTTAACAGCTTTAACAAAATATTGCAGTAATAACCATGAATATGAATACTGGCCATTATTAAAAGAGTACAAATGAAAATATCTGATTATACTTCTGAGATGTAGTATCTACACTATTTGGATTATTGTCTTCATCTTTGCTGCTGTTTTATGCCCCCAGCTTTCTTCAAGTGCTAGGAATTTCAAACCGAACGCTTTATTATGATTAGTAGGGTAATACTCATTCCATGTGCAATGTCACTTCTGGTAGCCATATAGTTATCTCCCTTTAACTTAACCCTTTTAAGTTATTTGTAGTGCTTTAAATCACCACTGCTATATCCTGGTATTGAACTCACAACTCTTTGGGTAAAGTCATCAGAACTAATCTATATCCACTTGAGGACCACAGCATGTGAATTTCTGGGACTTATAAACCGAATGTCTCAGTAACAATTTTTTACCAGTGTTCATATTGCAATCTTTGATATTAATGATTTTCTCTAGCATTCTTTTTTTTACCAGAGCTCATATTCTATCTTGCCTTTTTTTGTTTTGTAGACCGTCTATACATACCCCGTAAAGAAGGTGGAAGAGGTCTTATTCAGCTGGAATTGTCATACAAGACAACAACTATTGGCTTACTAACATACATAGAAACAACAAAGGATTGGATGATACAATTAGTAAGGCAACATGAAGAAAGAAAGAAAAAATATTCAATAATAAAAGAAGGCAGTAAATTCAAACAAGATTTACAGTTAGTAGATTCTGTAGAAAAGCAAAACAGAAGCCAAGAACCAACTATTGCGGCAAAAAATATGAAAATGAAAGCCAAAGATAAATCTCTTGAACAGATGAAACTAGCATTCTTTTTTTTACCAGAGCTCATATTCTATCTTGCCTTTTTTTGTTCCTTTCATTTTCTCACTGAAACTACGTTGCAGCTCTGATATATCTTTTCAGTCTTTCTCCACAATCAAAATAGAATAGTCTAATTGACTATATACATGTATACATATATACATAGCATATATATGTCCTAACTAAATAACTAATGGAGAAACAAGCAGAATTATAATGAGATAGATTTTAACTGCTTATTAAAAATTAATTCCCATATTATGGGACTAAGAGATAAATTTATTTTCATGGTGTCTTACTTTTTGATACAGTCAGTGGATATCTGTGTAGCCTAACATGTAATCACAAGTTAAGTTTAGATTTCAGCCAAGTTTATTGCATTCACTTTCACATTAATACCATTCAAAAAGGCATGAATCCATCTCTTCTCCACCCAGCTATAGGTTAAATAGTGGGTAGCATAACTATTGCCAGTGCAGAAAGTAATCACAAACTAAATTTAAATTTCATACAAATCTGTTACATTCCCTTTTACATTAATAACCTTCAGAAAGGCATGAATCCATCTATTCTCCCTCATAGGTTAAATGGCTGAGTAAAATGGGCTATCTAGCTTTTGTTCACACAGTCTAAGAGAATGATTACTTTGAATTTAATACCTTAGAAAAAGGAATAGGAAACCACTCTGCCCCAAAAGGTTATGGCAATACATAGATAATAAATAAATGAAAGTTGTAGAGAGCCATAATTACCTATGTTCTGTAAAAGAAGAGATTAGTCTCTCTTTCTTCATATAGAGTATAGGGCACTGCTTAACCATACTAGTAATGTTTCTGTAGCAAGTAGGCTTTTCATAAGTTGGAGTTGTCAGTCTTACACCCAAGCCATTTTGAATTCAAAGTTATCCTTCTTCTAGACTGGTTGCCCTTTAAATCTGAAGTCCTAAACATAGCTTCTCCAGAACCACAGGAGAATCTTCATATTATATATAAGATCTCCTTCTTTTTGTTTCTCCTTCCACTCTGCTCATATATAAGATATATTGTTCTTCACATGGGACATATGTATATATAGTTTTGTGTATGTCGTAATAGTATAAAAATCTCTTTGAGAACAAAGCATGTTTGTCATTCCTTTTCCTTTCAGCCATTTCATTCTTTCCATAAATTAAAGTGTTATTATATTATGGATATAACAATAACTGCATTTTATCTTTCAATTGTGTTTCTGTCTTCAGACAGAACACAATAAATAAATGATTGGCACCAGATACTAGAGATTCCAATTGCATAGCAGCACCTCCTCCATTGCACCAAAGAGGAAAAGTTGGTGGAATATCAATGCCAGCACAACATTGGTCATGAGGACTGGGTAATGTTTGGCTTTAGCTCAGGGGCACATGCTTGGTCTCTCTCACTTTAAACCAGCCTTGTGCCATATCCCATCACTTGCAGAGGTGGGCAGTAAATAAAAAGTATAATATCTGTTCTCCTCATTTCTAATGATAATGGTAATATTAGTCATTTCCTAAAAGAAAATATTCAGTATTCATTGACAAAGTAACCAATGCTACAATTGGTTGAAATTTATAAAATCTATCTATTTAAAAAGTTTCACAGGAAAATAGGTTTCTCAGTTCCACTAGCTGTTATAATCTTTCCCAGTATTGATTAAGGCTTCCTTCCTAATCTTTTGTTTGAACTTGCATAGAAATTTAGCATCTTGATTATGTTATTATTTTCTTTTCAAGTAACATTTGCTATCCATTTCAGTTGTCGCTGATGCTGAAAGTCCTCAACTGGTGTTGGATGAGAATCTGACAGATTCATAAAATAAGATAACACACACACACACACACACACACACACACACACACACACACACACATATATATATATATATAGCACCAGCACAACTTTTTCACGGTCTGACCAGGTGCTAATAAGACAGTATCAAAACACAACAGCTCTTGTGTTTCAGTAAACTATGTTTTTATTATAAACTTATAATAAAAATATGACCATGTATAATGCTCTAAGTATTGAGCACTCTTAATAAAGTAAATCACTAGAAACAGTGGACTGTCAACCCATTAGTTTGTACTACTTCTAAGACACGTACATATATATATATATATATATATATATATATATATATATATATATATATATATATTACAAAAAAGTGAAAGAACACATAGATTAAAACCCACTGTTCAAGCATTTACTTTTATAAAGTGTGCTCAATACAGAGTAGAGCTTAATACTGTAATTTTGTTATTACAATGGTTCATAAAAGCATAATATCACGACACAAAAATTTTCATGTTTTAGAACAAAACTGTTCCTCTTCAGGTGATGTTAAAATGAAACTTTTGTGTATTGATATTATACTTTTGAAAACCATTGTAATAACAAAATTACAATATATATATGTGTGTTTTTTAATTAAACAGTATTGCATATTTATATGTACGGCCTGATTATTTACGATAAATCAAAAACTGTGTTATAGAGGCTTGATTAAAACCTCGTTTAGACTGGAAGCTATTCGTGGTCGAGAGGTCTAAGACATTGCCAGATCAAATGGTAGCTTCCCCTATGTAAATAGGGGTCGCAGGTTCAAATCCTGCCAAATGGCACACATTTTGATAATAACAATTTATTATAAATAATCAGGCTGGTATATATATATATATATATATATGTGTGTGTGTGTGTGTGTGTGTGTGTGTGTGTATATATATATAACTGGTTTTAATTAAACATTGCTCAGTGTAATATAACACAGCTATACATAGTGTTACATGTAATATAACACTATTAATAAATATACATATTGTCCTACGTCTATAGCATGACTCAGAGTTTCATGTACTATGCAGCAATCATAAGATGCATATTGACCATGGACTGACCATTCCAGGATTTGAATTTCTGGTTCTTGCAGTGTTAGCATAGTTATACATTATAATACTGGAATGATATTTTTTAATCTTATAATTTATTTTAAAATAAAACTTAAAATTAAAAAGCAAAAACACAAATTCTGGTTCAATATAGGGAATATTTTTATGGCAGAGTGTAAACGCTTTATGCATATATATCAAGGGAGATTACTTGATTTTAGCTTGGGGAAAAAAACTAATTATAATAATAATAGTAAAAGATATATAGAAAAATCTATGTTAATTCATGTCAAAGTCTTTGAGCAGATACTTATTTCTATGTTTGCATGTAATCATCAATTCACTTTTTTGTTTAGTAAATGAGAATTATTTAAGTGTTTTTAAATGACCAGTTTTTTCAAAAAGCATAATATTAAAGCTATTTTCTTTTCAAACTCAGAATGAAAAATCAGAAAGGCGAGTTCAAATTCCAGTCAAATTCATTTCATTTACTTAAGCAGAAATACCCTTGGAAAAAGTATTAATCTGTCTCTTCTCTCTCCAGCTATGATTTAAATAGCAGGACAGATCGTGTTCTATAGCCTTGGTTGGCAACTGGCCTACTGCAGAAAGTAATGGTCACCTACTGCCTAGTCAGTCATGCCACAAAAGAGTCATGATCGCTCAAGCATGTAGCATGTATGGCAATTAACTGACTGAGTTTTTACAAAAGTCATAAAATATATCTATTTTCATTTTTGTTATAAGATTTACTTTTTGCAATGATATTCCAAATAATAACTGGGCTTTGGTTGCTTTTTAATTCCCGGAAATATTTTCAGAGAGCAGTGTTGTTACTGTATTTAATATTGCTTAACATCATTTGTTGGTGGTAGAAACAGGATTTTCAGTGGTTCTCAGAGTAATCAAAATAGAATTTATCCTCACCATCAGAATGAATGCTAGCTTTGTAAATTATACTTTCAGTCATGCACTGGCCATTTAGTGGGCAAGTTTTGTTTTTTTTCAGCAGTTTAATTTATTTTTAGTATAGTTACTTTTTATTTGGTAGGTTGGGCATGTATTTGTTTAACATCATATTGTTATGTTATGATATATACTTATCAATGTTTTTAACAAAACTATAGCTAACCTTAACATTTTTTTTTGATAAAAAAATATTTTCAGTGTAGGGGAATGGTTAAAGTGCTTATGAATTAAATTTAGGAAAATTCTTCAGATGTTTGTTTGAACATTACAACTAAAAGGTGGGTTAAACCATATGATGTTACATTTACAATGTTTTGATTTAATTTTGCCTTTTTTGCTTTTATTTAAGTACTAGCAGTATAGTGCGGCATTGCTTGGGTGTAATAAAAGCTTTAAAACTAATCCATGGTCCTGGAGCACAGACTCTTTGGACGTTGGCATGAAAGAGTAAAAAGCAATAGTTGTTTCCAGTTAAAGTGAAACTGTAGACTGAAAGAAAAATGAATGGATGTAAATCAAATTTTGATTTCCTGGTATGGATATCAAGTTTTCTGCACTATTGTAAGAACTGCAACCTTGAAATTTCTGAATATCATTTCTTGTCTTTGTCTATGAGTGTATCAAATTTGATTAAAATTGGACCACTCCTTCTATAATCCCGATTTTTTCGATTATCGATTTTCGATATTTATCGGGGGTACCTCAACACAGAACCTTGCTAAGAACACTCACAGATGCCTATAGTACAACTGTGTAAATTTTCAAGAAAATCGGTTCAGCCATTTTGGAGTCTATAGGTAATGGACACACACACACACACACACACACACACACACACACACACACACACACACACACACACACACACAAAGTTCCATTTATAAATAAGTTTAGATTCTAAACTTAAACTGTGAGAGAGAGAGAAAGAGAGAGAGAGCAAATTAGTACAAGTAAAAAGTTAGTCATTTTGCTAACTGAAGTTATCTTCAGCATCCCAACTCTAGTGTTTCAAAAACAATCCCTCCAGGAATTACTCCATGTAAATAATATAAATAAACAGATTTTGTTTCTCAGCATTTTGTGCAACCTGGCAATCATCAAGCATGGATTGCAAACTGAGTTGTACCAAGGAACAATATGTATATTTATTAGTAATATATATATATCAGCATGCAGTGTGGGTATAGAAGAATCCAAAGGAGTATCCTGTACATACACTGGTAGGATAACTCTCTAAGAGAGCTTTAAACATATATGCATATAAATAAATATAGAGCAAATATAAGAAAAATTAAGGCAGACATGTTATTTCATGGTGAATTGGAAGTATAGGCCTATTTCAGGCGAACCATCATCAGCAAAAATAAAGACATTTAACGCTCTACCTCTCTCTCTCTTTCTCTCTCACTCTCTCTTTCTCACCTAACCCACTTTCTTTACGTTTCAAATCCACAGGTCTGCAACCTAAATGTTAGACGAATGTATCTTCGAACTTTTGTTGACATTGGCTGCTACACGTGTCATCTGATTATATATTGTGTGTATATATGATTTTGTATGAATATGTGTATGTGTTCGCCGAACGGATGTATTTTTCTTAAATTTTCTCTTTTAAGGGAGCGACCGTTATTTTTATTTGCTTTTTTAAGTTTTTTGTGAATCTCATTTGTGTAAAATCCTTTGTTAAATAAAAATGGAAGCTGACGATGATTCGCCTGAAATAGGCTTACACTTCTGATTCACCATGAAATAATGTGTCTGTCTTAATTTTTCTTATATAGCATCTACACATCGTTCATTCAGTAATGAATTAGAACATTCTTAGTTACTGGCGTATGTTTACATGGTATATCACACATCAAAAGTTTGCCTCCTTTTACTAAGCACCCATAGCTCAGAGGCAGAATAGCCAACTGATGTCAATTCAGTTGGATTTCAATCCTGGCTAAAAGCAATCAGATGTGTAACCATACTGATGAGCTGTGATATGCCGAAACAGATCTGTCTACGAATGACTATATACATATATATATATATATATATATATATATATATGTGTGTGTGTGTGTGTGTGTGTGTGTGTGTGTGTGTGTGTGTGTTGATTGATGGATTTGTTTTTATGATGTATGCAGGTTATTTAAAGCCCAAAAATATTTTTTATTGGAAGAATTTTTTTAAAGGTAATAATGATTTAGTGATACAAGCTCAACTAGCTAACTCACAGCTGGGGGAGACAGTGGATTCATATTTTTCAAAAGGGTATTTGTGTATAAGTGAATATAACGAACCTGACTGGAATTAGAATTCGGTTTTCCAATTTCTAGTTCTCAGCCATTACACCAACCCCACATCCCCGATTACAGTACCTGGTCTTCCCAAGCGATTGCCCATCTAAGTACTGACCAGGCTCAACATTCCTTAACATTTCAATGTGATATGGCCATAAGCCATGTTTATTTTTTTATTGTTTTTTTAATCATATCACCCCGAGCAAGGCGGTAACACCACTGATGTGCAGGGGGCTACATAAGAGTAAAAGGATTAGAGGAGAACGAGGAGAAGGACGAACCAGTTAGATTGGAGCAAGAGAAGGATGGGAATACAGGTGTAATGACAGTTGCGAAGGTGGAGAGAAAAGAAAGGATCTACAGGACAGTGTGGAAAGAAGTAGGGTCAAGTAGTTAGAGATGAGAATTGACCATGCATTTAAATTCCTGGAGATTGTAGCCATCAGGAAAGCAAGAATAAGGAAGAGAGTTCCACAGGCGGGAAGTGCGGGAAAAGAAACTGGAGTAGTAGAATTGTTGTCTACATTTGTTTGACATAACTGTGAGTGGGTGAGACCCAGTTGCCAGTCTGGTTGCACAAGTTACCAAGGCACCAGTGACTCAAGCTCGTTGGAACAGAAACCATGGAAGTATTTATAGAACAGACAAAGGAAAGCCACTTCTCATCAGTGGGAAAGTGGCTGTAGTCGAGCCACCAAGTCGGTACCTATCACATTACTGATTCTCCTTTGGAGCCTGTCAAGAACACGGAGATGAACAGCAGGGGGCACCTGACCATATATGGCAGCAGTTCTCCATGCACGGACGAATGGTTGATTTGTATATATGCAGGATGGTTTCAAGTGGGAAAAACTTCCTGGCCCGACACAGTGACCCAACCTTCCTAGCAGTGGATTTAGCTATTGACTCAATGTAGTAGTTCCACTTGAGATCAGAGTAGAGGGTAAAGCCGAGGAGGCACAGAGTATTGCTTTCGGGGAGACTCACTTGGTTCATGCTTACAGGAGGCAGGAGAGGTTGCCTGTGATGATTGACAGCAGCTTGGTATGAATATATGGAAGTATCTATAAATTACTTAATTGTATTTGTTGATAGACATATTTTGTATTCATGCATTATAGATTATAGAAAGATGCAGAAGAAATGCAATGCTGTAATAATGTGTTTATTGCTGAAACTAATACTGTTAAAATGTTTTCAAAGTACTTTCTCCTTAAATGGTTATGTTCTTTTTTAATTACTGATGTGGAGCCAACAGTGGGTCCACAGAAATATAACAGGGAACACGAGGTGTAGGTTAAAGAAAGATGTATTTACAGAAACGGTTACAAAGAAAAGGTACAGTAAGCAGAGCTTACGAATCCAGTATAATCCTTGGTAGTCGACTGCGGTCATGCGCACAGTGCTACTGTCTGTTTCCCCCACTACTGCTATCACACATCTATTAATATAGCAGTGGGTGAGTCCATGTTGAGGTGAGTCTGGGTTCCACAACAATTACATTGACATCAGAGAAATCAAAATTGTGTCCTACTTTGTTTTGATGTAATACAAGAGAGTTGGAACTCATGCCAAACGCAAGTCTCTTTTGTGTTCGTAGATTCGTGCTTTTAAATTTCGTGATGTTTCCTCTATATATACATTAGTGCATTATAGATTTTGTATTTTGTAAATCCCGGCATTTAAATTGGTGATGGGTGTCTTTTTTAATCTGATAATGTCAATAATAGTCGTGGAGGTGGTGGTAACGATTCTAGTGTATGGGACAGATGATTTATTTTTCACTTGATATGAAAAGCTGTTGAAAGCTAATATTATAAAATTTATAAAATTTTGGGGAGTAAATGTCTTTAAATCATTTGTCTTAAAAAATCTTTGAAGAAGCCTGTTAAAGTGAAACATGTTAGAGTAAAGACACATTTTCTACATGTTTTTTTACTTTTCTATTCATCTTGTCGTATTTTGATCCTATATATTTAACTCTTATGGAGTCTGCATATATATATATATATATATATATATATATATATATATACTTTTTTCTTAATCCCACCCCTTTTATTATATTAAAATTAAAGTATAAAAACTAAAATTATACACATTTTTCTGTTTAGTCATTTATTAACGTTTTTAGTAACTCTACAGAATAAATAAAAAAAACACAGACTTTCAGTGAAACTTTGCTATTCCAAGTAGATCTAAAAAAATTTACTTGGAATAGCAAAGTGCCTCTGAAAATTCATAATAAGATTAACTCTTTTAACAATAGAAGTTACTTCAAACAAAAATGCAATTAAGTTTTCAACAAAAGAATACAACATTCCTTTGAGACAAGAGCTTTTTCAGAAAGCTTAACATAGAAAAGATATAACCTTTTTTACTATACAACTAATACAGCACCAACCTTGAAGTTAATTTATCATTCAAGATTTTTTTATTTACAGATTCAAAGTTTACAGTATAAAACAAATGTCTGATAAGAAGTTTTTGTTATCAATATCCTGTTCAAACTTAGTCACTAACATAGTGAAATGCATATTATTTTTTTCATCATTGTAATGTCTCCTGGAAGTTTCTTACTGTCTAGGTATCCAATAATTTTTTTCTTATTTAGTTCCTTTAAAATTTTATTAATGTAGATTGCTTTGTAGCAGCCTGAGAGATTGGGGAATGTCACCCAAAGATATGTCCTCTAGCATCAATATGGCTGCAAGCTTTCCATCACAATTGTTATCCATGGCCAGTTTGCTGTCAACCAATATGTCTGATGTTGCCAGGAAGGATTTATGCTTGACAAGGCATATGACAGTACGCTATTGTATATCAATCTCAGTCAGAAGATCACAAAAATATCACAGGTATTATGCTACAAATCTGTAAATAATGACATTTGTTTCTCTTCAAATATTTAAACAGAAATCCAGTGTTTTTTGAGGGTTTTTTTTTTTCTTTATTACATTCTAAACTGGTTTTGACATTACAGATATTCTTTTGAGGGTATTTCTTGTACAACTATAAGAATGTATATGTAAAGCAGAATCAAACAAGGTTAAATACTAGAAAAAAAAAGCAATGTGCCTGCAAAAAATGGTGTGTCAACAGCTAAGTTATTCATTTGATACTGCTATTGTTGTATACACTTTGACTTTCATAGTAATATTTATTTACAATAATATAAAAACATATGAACAAACTAAAATGCGATTATTTATCTTTTATAAAGATTTATTATTTATTATTTTATAAAACAAGAAATTTGAAAATAAATCTTTTTTATTCAGAAATTTAAAAAATATAGAAAATTATCAAAATATAGGGTGTGATAGACGAATTATCATCTAAATTATACAAAAATGAATATGACACTAACAACTAATTTTAACAGATATATTTACCAATTAGTTAGTTTTAATTAATTTTAATTTTAACAGATATATTTAATTAATTTTTAATTAATGTTAATATATATTTAATTAATTTTATATATATATAATAACAGATATATATATATATATATATATATATATATATATATATATATATAATAACAGATATATTTAATTAATTTTTAATTAATGTTAATTTTAACATTAATTTTTAATTAATGTTATTTTAACAGATATATTTATGTTGGGACGCTCGCACCTATTCGGCTATAATGGACTATTCCATTACTATGTAAAGTAATGGTGGCATCTACGTAGGAGAGTGTGCCGAGAAGCCGATCAACAAGTCAGTCGTAGACTTCCGGTGATGACCTGGAAGTACCCATTGCTCATACTACGTCTTACGATGGTTGAGACGATTAACCTTTATTCTTGTATTGGATACTAATAACCTTTGTAAATACTATTTTCACGGAATACAACAATTAACCTATTCCTGTTGTTGAGTTATTTATTCTTACTCACGACATAACAATTTACCAATTAGTTAGATGAAAATAACCTGACAAACTAAAGAGTAAATTTATTCAATAAAATCGACATTGGCTTTAACCACGGACTCTAGACTATTTTTGAATCTTCTGCATCTCTTTGGAGGAGAGAAAGGGTCCCTTGTTTAAGTTGGTAAATGCTACCATAATTCTTGCATTCATTTCATTTTTGGTGTTGCAAGAAGTTTTATTGGTCTCTTGCTCAACTGCACCCCACACATAATAAAGGGGATTGAAGTCTGGAGAGTTAGGTCAGATGTAAGGGTGATGTGGTCTCAAAAATTGTCTTACAGCCATAACTCAGTTCTTCTGCTTGTGTGGCATGGTGCAGAGTCCTGTTGCCAAACATAGTGTCTTCCAGCAGCCCCCCTGTTGACCCAGGGCAGCACTACCTCTTCAAGTTTGATGACATAGACCTGTGTTGAGTTTGAGGCTCTCACTAACAAATCCAGGAGTTCTTTTCTTATCAGTGAGTGAGTTTTCTGAGCTACCATACCTTTGTAATCACTATTAAACTCATCCAACTCTTTACAAATTCATTGTACTGTCCTCAAATTGACAACCAAAGACTCTGAAATATTTGGATTAGAGCTTCTGGCACAAATGCCAAGCAGTACAGCATGCAATTTCTAAATTTTTGGTAGAGTGAATTGTGTCATGGTACTCTTTTTCTCACAGATGGTGCCCAACTGACCTTACTATACTTTGCTATCAACAAAATCAAAAACAAACAATGCATATGCACAAAATTAAAAATAAAAATCATGACAGTTTACCCATTGCACCCTGTATGTAAGAGGAAGAGATGCTCTCACCTATTTTAGTAAATTTTTCTGCAAGAGCAATTAAAAAATATTCCTGGATATCGCAGTTTTTCAAAATTTATAATTACAGATGCTTGTCAATATGAAGTTATTTAAATTTTTTGTTCACAGATATTTTTATAAATTCATGAATAAAAGATTTATTTTCATATTTATATTTTGTAAAATGATATATAATAAATATTTCATTATTGTTGGTTCATCTTTTTAAAATATAAAATTATTCTTGTAAATAAGCAATACTGAATGCATGATCATCAGCAAAAAAGCAACTCAAAACGCCAAATACAGGCGGGGGATTCTAGAATCAAGCAAGTACAAAAATTTAAATACCTAGGAAGTGTTCTAACAGGAGATGGAAAGTGCGACACAGAGATCCGAAGGCAAATTGGCATGGCGAAGGACGCGTTCCAGAAGCTGAGTAAAATACTAAGACACAGCAAATTTCACTAGAAACAAAGAAGAGAGTACTAGATTGCTATGTGATGTCAGTTCTTCAATACGGCAGTGAATGCTGGACAATATCATCAAAGATGGGGAAAAAACTTGAAGCAGTGGAAATGTGGTTCTACAGAAGGATGCTGCAGATATCATGGACCGAGCATGTGAACAATGATGAGGTGTTGGAAAGAATGGCAACAAAAAGAAAACTAACAGTGAGCATCAGGAAGAGACAACTGAAGTTCCTGGGACATGCAATGATGAAGGAGGTCTTGGAGAACCTGATAATGACAGGCCAGATAGAAGGAAAAGGAGATAGAAGAAGGCAGCGGATAACATATTTGAAGGGCCTGACCAGGTGGATGATGGAACGGAGGTTGCGAGGTGTAACAGGAGAAAACATACTAAGAGCCACCAGGGATAGGGAGACATGGAGAACCATGATTGCCTACGTCCTGATAGGACAGGGCACACAGAAGAAGAAGAAATAAACAATGTTTTTATATCTTTGTTGTCAGTTCTCAAGAATAAAGAAAATGTATAAATTCACTTTCAGACTTTATTAAAATTCTAATTATTGCTTTTTAAAACAATAAAATTGCTGAGGGTGTCAAAAGTGTGTACAGTAATGATGATGTCAAGAGAATAGGTGTCCTCTTGATACATGTTTTTGTCTTTGCACACACCAAGGTTAAACAGGTCCTGAGTATGACAGTAAACTGCAACTGGCAGCAAGAACTCTGATAAGAGGTTGTAAGAAACATGGAACCACCTCTTAACTGCTGTTGTTACCAGGTCCACCCTTACCTGTTAGGGTCCCAGCTATAGGCAAATAGTTAACCCCGCCCAAACTGGGGTCAAAACACTATTATAATTTTGATCATGTGTAAATCGCCTCATTTTATAAAAATGTAAATTTCTAAATAAAATGTTTGGAATGTAGCTTTTTGCTTCCATAACCTTTTAGATTGTAGGATTGGTAACCGTAAGTGGGAGGAGTTTAAAATCTATCTGTAAAAAAATATTTCTTTTTAAAGATTTTTAAGTGGTCTTAAAATTTTGATCAGGAGTGTATAAAGATTTTTATATGTGATAAGTCTTTTGTTGATATCATCTAAGATGACTCAATTTTTTTTTTTTCAATTAGTCCTTGCATTGATTTACATTTGAACCCACAGATAGTACATGCCAATATACTGGATACCACTGGTCAATCCTTGTGTTTTGATTTAAAATGTCGAGTTAGACCACTTGCATTCTTAGACAGCTTCCCACTGACATTACAAGAGAAGTCATTCTGAATGTTGTATGTAGTAGTATTAAGTTTCCTACGATCATGTGATCTCATATGACTGGACAAACCTGCCTTTGACAGACAGATTAGGCTTCAAATTTTACATGTCAATTCTTCTTTGAATCCTCTTGCTTGGATTGGTATCACATCTTCCATATATTGGTATCCATCTTCATTGGATCCTCTTGCTTGGATTGGTATCACATCTTCCATATATTGGTATCCATCTTCTTTGGATCCTCTTGCTTGGATTGGTATCACATCTTCCATATATTGGTATCCATCTTCTTTGGATCCTCTTGCTTGGATTGGTATCACATCTTCCATATATTGGTATCCATCTTCATTGGATCCTCTTGCTTGGATTGGTATCACATCTTCCATATATTGGTATCCATCTTCTTTGGATCCTCTTGCTTGGATTGGTATCACATCTTCCATATATTGGTATCCATCTTCTTTGGATCCTCTTGCTTGGATTGGTATCACATCTTCCATATATTGGTATCCATCTTCTTTGGATCCTCTTGCTTGGATTGGTATCACATCTTCCATATACTTAGCAGCGTGCTTAACTTCAGCATAATGTATCTTTTCTCCTTTAAATTTCTTCACTGCTCATTCAACCTCTTTTCTCCATTCATCTATATTCTTTACTTTCTCCTCCCAAGTTCTTTCATCATATATATATATATATATATATATATATATATATAGTCATCCACAGACAGATCTGTTTTGCTGCACCACAGCTCACCAGCACGGCTAGACTCCGACTGCTTTTAACCCAGGATTAAAACCCGACCGAATTGGCATCAGTTGGTGATTCTACCTCTAGGCTATGGGCGCTCGGTAGAAGAAGGCAAACTTTTTAGCATATACATTAACATTATACACACCCAATACCCAGAGTGCTCTAATTCATTACGGAATGAGCGATATATATATATATATATATATATATATATATATTCCAATTGAACAAGGAACGAAGAAAATAATTGCAACATTCAAAACATTAATTTAAAATAGTGGTCAATATGAAAATAGAGCAATGAATATTTATTATTATTATTACTACTTTGTTTCAATATTGAAAGAACAATGTCGAAACAGGTAATAAAGCATTTTAAAATTAAATACATATAGGCTAGGGTTAAGTAGGGACTTTGGTATTTTGAATCAAATATTTCAATAGTTAAACATTTTTTAGATACACTTAAAAGAATTTTCTTTAAAACAACATTTAAAAGTATTATTACAGTTAGGTTTATGTTTATATATATATATATATATATATATAAGTTTTAGGGTTGATACAAATATAAAATTTATCACTTAGTTATCTGATGTTATTTTCAGCATCAGGAAACTAGACATTCATAGACAGACCCTCTATCAATTGCTCCATCTACTCATCAGGAGAAAAAATAAACAGTTAATTGCTAGTATATTCTGATGAGTGGATGAAGCAATTGTTAGAAGGTCTGTCTACAAAAAATCTAGTTTTGTGATGCTGAAAATAACATCAATCAGCTAAATGACAAAGTTTATATTTGTATTAACCATATATATATGTCACAGCCTGCTGCTCTTGCTTGTCAGGATTTAAACAAAGGGACGACCTTGAACTTGACCTTCTCTTTCCACCATGGAAATTCATCAAGCAAGGAGTTGTTGCTGACAGCTGAAACCTTATAATCAGCATCACTTTTTCAAAAAGACTGCACTTTCTTGACCCAGAGGGCATGATCAAAGTGTCGTGTCTGTACACAACCCAGATACTCACTTTCTGCTTTCCAGTTGTTTCCAGCACTTGCCAGCTGATGGCAAGTTTACAGGATTGGATGGGGAACAACCAGCTAAGACAAGCTTAGTACTCAGTTACCGTGTATGCAGAGGCTGGGTAATCTCTGATCTGTGACCCGTGTGTACACGCTTGGCTTCCCCACATTAAAAACTGACATTGTGTCAGAATGAGAGGCTGAGTAAATAAAAACTTTTCTTGGCCTGGAACCCATGATCAAAGTATAGTATCTGTGCACAAGTTAGATACTCATTTTATACTCTCCAGCACTCACCAGCTTGTGGCAGGTATGTAGGATTGGATAGGGAATGACTAGCTTTGAAATGCTATGACCAGCTAAGACAAGCTAAGCACCCAGTTACTGTGTATGCGGGGGCTGGGTAATCCTTGACCAGCAATCTGAGCGTACACACTCAGGTTCCCCACATTAAAAACCAACTTTATGTCACAACTCACCTTGGTAGGAGAGGCTGGGTAAATAAGCCAGGAGCGCATGATCAAAGTGTAGTATCTGTGCATTATCTGTACACTACTTAAATATTCACTTTCTGCTCTCTGGCCACCTCCAGCTAGGTATACACTTTGTTTTTGATCTCACTACCTGCAGTTGATTAGTGGAGCTAATTACATCTTAGTTAGCAGCTGGTCTCACTCTAGGTTTGACTCTGCTTCAGAGGTGGAACAGCCTAGTCCACCTGAGATCCTGTTACATATGGTCAGTCCATTCAACAACAACTGTTCGAGTCTAATTGCCATGGCTGAATCCTGCAAAGGAAGCAAAACATATGCCAGCTCCTGGCCAAAGCACATGTGTGCTAGCTTGCCCATTTACCTGGGAGCAAACATGTGCTAGGTTGCTGCTGAACTCATCCTCCTCAGGCTACATTCACACTTGCAACGAAGACCCAACCTCCACAGGTTACGTTCCAACTGGTTTTGTTCCTGCCAACTGCTGAAGATGTTCTAGTCTGTGTCAATTACTGTCAGCAACATTCCTGTCAGATGATGATGATGTTCCTGCCAACTACTGATGACATTCCAGCCTACAGCTATTCTTGATTTCCAACTGTTTGCTCATTGTCTTTGTCATAATAAAAATTTACATTTGATAAATCCTACATTTTCACCTCTGTTTTCTCATTGTTTTTGCTGTTCCACACATTCCCATTCAAAAAAGGTTTATAGGGTTGACATCCTTACTGAGGCCTCACAACATGGAATATTGTTGTCATATCTGGTCATGTGCCCCTGCTGTTCATCTCAGTGTTCTTGACAGGCTCCAAAGGAGAATTGTATTGTGATTGGTTATGACCTTGCAGCTCAACTCCAGCCACTTTCTCATTGGCGTGATGTGGCTTCCCTCTGTCTCTTCTACAAATATTTTCATGGCTTCTGCTCCAAAGAACTTAGTTCACTGGTGCCCCCTCCACAAGAATTTACTCAGGCAACCAGACTGGCATCAAGGTCCCACCTTTTTACAGTTAGATCAACCAAATGCAGGCAACAATTTTACTCCAATTCTTTTTCTTTTCTCGCTTCCCATCTGTGGAACTCCCTTCCATATACTTGCCAAGAATTTAAATGCAAAGTCAGTTCCCATCTCTTATCCACTTAACTGCAGCCTTTTCCACATCATCCCGTGTATCTTGTTTTTTTCCTTTCTCTCTACCTTCATAACTGTCTTCACTCCTGTGTTAATACCTTCTCTTGCTCTTTCTCTTTCTCCCCCTCTAGCTGGTTCATCTTTGTTTTCACTTTTTTCCTGTTTAAAACTTTAACTCTCTTATGTAGCCCTCTGCACATCAGTGGTGGTACTGCCTTGCTTAGGGTGAAATGACTCAAATATATATATATATATATATATATATATATATATATATATATATATATAGTCAGATGTGTCCCTTTAGCATTTTCATTTAAATACCAACAAGAATGCCAAAAGACTAAGTTACAATACATTTTTAGAATAGATTCATAAATTCTAGAAGTAAACAGGAATTGTGGCAGACTTAAAGAATACAGTTTCTACTGAAAAGCACCCTACAACTGTAATTGTAGCAAAGAACTAGCCCAAAATTATCAGATCACTTTGGTAAAAGAAAACATGAGAAAAGAAAATAATTTCCTAGAAATAAAGTCCCACTTTTTCATTTTTCACTTTTTATTTTTTGTCTCACTGATAAAGGACATGTGTGTCTGAAAATTCCAAAATTTAAAATCTTTCTGATCATGTTTTTCATTTGATTAAAATACCTGCAAATATATAATGAATATTATTAGTTTTATTATCAATATTCTTATTTTTGTTGCTTTTTATTTCTCAAATTTCTTTTACCAGTCTATCTATCTATCTATCTATCTCTCTCTCTCTCTCTCTCTCTCTCTCTCTATATATATATATATATATATATATATATATATAATTGTTAGTAAATTGCTGATATCCTCTGAACAGTGGATAGATAGGTCTGCCTAAAAAACTCTGTAGTTGAGATGCTGAAGAGAACATCAATCAATTAAGTGACAAAATTATTAATATATATATATATATATATATATATATATAATTATTGTTAACCAGTTTTTGGTCATAATTAAATTAGACCCATCATCCCTTGTTCCCTGTTTAGGATGTGGTTTCTGGCTTTCTCTTTTCCAATCTTCTCACTTTGTTTTTTTTTTCAATTGGAGTAGATAGATCTATCTATCGCCCGGTTCACACTCCACCCACGTCTATTGAACAGGTTAAGAGGCTCATCCCTTGTTCCCTGTTTAGGATGAGGTTTCCGGCTTTCTCTTTTCTAATCTTCTCACTTTCTCACTTTGTGTTTTTTTTTTTTTTTCAATTGGAGTAGATAGATCCATCTATCGCCCGGTTCACACTCCACCCATGTCTATTAAAGAGGTTAAGAGGCTCATCCCTTGTTCCTGTTTAGGATGTGGTTTCCGGCTTTCTCTTTTCCAATCTTTTCACTATTATGTAGCCCCCTGCACATCAGTGGCGTTACCGTCTTGCTCGGGGTGATACGATTAAAAAAAAAAAAATATACAGTTATATTAAAAAATGTTCAATACATATATAGTGTCGAGCTTATGAATATTTTTTATTTGGAAACCAGTTATTTACACAACATTGGTTTCAGCCTTTTGGTATCTTCAGGCAATTTATAATAACTGATTTTCCAATGCTTTCAAATGTACAACAGGGATTTGTACAAGCACACAACTGGAAGATTTAAAAAACTGAAATTTTCAAAATTAAGGAGGAGTTTTTAAAAGACCTTAAACACTTTCATCCAGGTTGGTATGATCCTAAAATATATTTTTTGATGTGATTACATTCAGACATCACTTCAGATCTTTCATTTAGAAATGTTTTTGGGAAATAATATTTCTGCAAACTGTGCTAAGAAGAAAAGTTAGCCATAATATTATTACTAGCTGATTTTCCAACATTTTTTAAATGCATAACAGGAACTTTCAGAATGAAAAAGATTGGAACCAAGGTTTTGTAATAGGCTGAATCCTAAATGAAAATATTTAAAAGCTCTACATTATGTATGTATTGAGCACTTTTTAATACAACTGTGTACTGGTCTAATTTAATTCTAACCAATAACTGGTTCATAACCGTTACACACACACACACACACACACACACACACACACTTATATATATATATTAGAACTAGTAATACTAGTTACCAACTATCGCCTGATGAAGTACAATTCACAGTATTAAAACATGAAAGCTTTTGTGTAGTGATGTAAAATGTTTTTATTACGATCATTTATGATAAAAATATTATAAAGATATATATATATATATATATATATATATATATATATATATATATATATATATATAACTCACTATACTTTTAGAAGGCATCTGACATTCATCTGATTTTGTTTCGTTCTTCTTTTTTATATTACATCATTCAAAAAGATGAACAAGCAAAACGACTAAAAAGTACCAGTTGACTTCAAACAATATTCGTCAAAATTTCCAGCACCTGAAGAAGGCCAGAATGTACAATGGCTGAAACGTTGTACAAATGGCAACAAAGATGAAGACGATAGTCTGAATAATGTAAATAGTGACTTCAAACAAGTATTTTGTCTACTTACTCACCCAAGCCTATGTTGACTCTGTCTGCAGGTATTTCAAACAACAACATATATTTTTTTTAATCATCAGTCAGTGTTTCTCTTTCTATCTTTACAAAAACATTCCAGGTACAATGACTGCTAGGATATATGAAGTCCATAGCCTAACACATAGTTCAAAATTTTCCAAACAGGTATGTCACAACAGTCACTTTAGTGCTTCCTTTAGTTGGTCACTTATTTTTTCAATTAATTATTTCTTTTTATATACATTTTAAATTAAATCTAGGTGAAGAGGACTCAAGGTTTTACTATTTTGAGTACCCCAGCATTTATTTTATTATAAACTGTGCTCAATATAATAAATATTATAGAGCTTAATATAACCATATAATTATGAATTAATTGTACTTTGCAACAATAAAGTTATTCTCTTTCTTCACCCATCTCCTGTTCTCTAGGAGTGGAGACCAAAATGATAGGAAAGCAGAAAGGACAGTCTTGGTACTAAATATGCACATCACATCAAAGACAATAAAACTAAGTGAGAAGCAATAAAAATAAAAGTGAAAGGGGGAAAAGATAAAATTAGGTTAAAAGCAGGTTGACATCTTGACCTTAAGGAAGGAAAAAGAAGAAAGGAGGAAAGAAAGGGAAAAAGGAGGAAAAAAAGAGGAAAAGTTAGTATGTATTCTTTGGGGCCAAATTCCAAAATGAATCTTCACTCTGATTAGTTAAAAGGAACACATCTTCCCACATACATAAACAGCAAACCAAAGGGTTTTTGTATTTAAATGTAAATCATTTGCACAGCCAACATCCAACATTGACTGATGAAGAGAATCTAACTCGAAACATAGAAATTTCCATGTGGCAATGTACCTTTAATTCATAATTATATGATTATACATTTTAAATTATATATTTGACTTGACTGACAAAATGTCTTCAATTTGTCACAAAAATTGCATTTTTAAAAAGAGTGCCACCAACATAATGTTTGGAATGATCTGATTGGACGATTAACTTACTTTTGACAAAAAATTTTAACTGTATATTTACACTAATGATTAATATTCATCACCAGATTAAGTGCAGTGACAAGGAAGGAGGAAATATTGAAAAATAAATATCTGTTGTATAAAATAAATGCTTTTTAATCATTAGACAAGAGAATTAAAGGCATTGCAAAAAAAGGAGATTATGTTAAAAAAACTATTTGTTATATAAAATAATTTCTTTTTATCTCACTAGGCTATTGATGTGCATCATGGAATTAAGTGCATTGCCAAAAAAGGAGACTAAGTTGAAAAATAAATATTTGTTTTGTCAAATAAATGTTTGTTTCATTATTAAGCTACAGAATTATTGATGTTTCTATGTACACACAAATTTTCAAACTATTATCCATAAATCTGTATATGTTTGGTGATACCAACCGAGCAAAAACAAGGCACCGGATGTTTGCACCCTCACAACCAAAAAGCAAATGACCAAAACTTGATGGTGCGCAGCTCTCCTCGAGCAGATGTTCCAGTTGAAAAATAAAAATTAATTAAATATTAAATTTCCAGCCTATGCGAGTTTTATTTATCAACCAATGGGAAGCCCAGAATCAAATAAGGATATGAATTCCCAAATGATCACCTGCATCCAAAAAGTCGAAATAAAAAGCCATAGAGAAAGTATCACCAGACAGACCTACTGACCGAAAGAGAGGAGTGTAATCAGTATCCCCTTGACCTAAGTCAAGCAGCTTCCCTCATTGAACCATTAAAACTGTAGAAATTTGAAACCATTGATAAGATTCTCCTTAATATGATAAGAAAGTAAATCAGTCAGTCAGTTAAGTGCCATACATGATACACGGTTTGGGCAATCATGTCTCGAAAGAGACATAACTGGCTGGGCAGAAGATTATCCCGCAGTAGGTTGCCATTGCTTTCTGCAGTAGACTGGTTGCCAACCAAGGTTATAGAACCCAATCTGTCCTATTATTTAACCCATAACTGGAGGGAAGAGACGGATTAATACCTTCCCCAAGGGTATTTGTGTGTAAGTGAATGCAAGGAATTTGACTGGAATTCGAACTCGGCACCCCGAATAACAATCCCAAAAGAGAACATTATAGATTGAAAAGTTCAAAAGTAGAAATGATGCTGGTATAAGTGTATGATGCCTTACAAGGAATTCTTTGAAAGGAACTAAGGTACCATGACTGAGAAAATGTTTAGAACATTTCTGGGCTGACCTTGTATAAGTTCCGCTGTCTTTTTTCTAATGTATAGATCCCATTCAAACTTTATTCATATGTATTCTACATATTTCACAAATTTTATATTGAAAGAATCAGTTATCCTTAGGGATTTATTACCAGAAAATCTTAGTATTATTGCAAAAGTATTTCCTACATAATAGGATTCCATTTTCAGCAGTTTATGTAACACAGAATAAGTTCATGGGTTTTATAAATGTGGATGCTGAACAGAAAAATCTGCATTATACTGATGTGTTGACATTACAGGATTTGAAATGAGTGTGTGGCCAAGTGGTTAGAATATTATGGTTCTGACTATGAAACTGGGTTTGAATCTTACCATGGACAATTTACCAAGGAGTTGAGTTCTTGATAACATCACCTTGAGGAGGTGATCCCAGCATATGACAACATTGGGAAGTGCCTGAAAACCAAATCACAGATTGACCAAAACCTTGTGAATGAAATTGGGTTGATGAAAGTGTTCAAAGGCCATGAATGCTTATGCTCACCTGTCATCATCAATGGTTTGAGCATATACGCCTTGTTTCAACCACTAATCATGCCAGCTTATGCATTCTTTTCCAGAAGCTGTAACTAAGGTCCACTTTGTATGGTTACAGTATAAAGTTTCCACAGAACCAACTGGTACTTTATTAAAGTACCAGTTGGTTCTGTGGAAATTGTAAAAAATAAAAATATGCCTGTGCAGGCATTAGCAGCATGGATTAACTAGACTCCAGTCTTTTGAACAGAAGTAGAAGTTTATCCTTTGTTTCCTGTTTAGGATTGGGTTTCTGTTTCCTTCTAACATTTACTTCAACTCTATACTTCTAACTCTGAAATGTTGTTTGTTTTTTCTTCAGTAGGAGTAGATAGGTTTCCCTATTGCCCAGTTCCCACTCCCCACAAGTCTTTTGAACAGGAGTAGAGGCTTATCTATCATTTCTTATTTAGGATTGGGCTTCCAATTCTGTCTTAATCTGTTTCCATTCTCTTTCACTCTTATTTTGCATCTTAGTGGCATTATTGCCTTTCTTGGAGTGAAATGATTAAAAGATGCATCTAGTTAGAAATGAGTCAACTATTTTAAGAGCTGAATATTTTTCAACAGCACAACAACTCACAAACTCAGTGCAAGAGTTGTTTCCTGTCTGAAGAAAAAATGAATTTATAACATCTCATACACATATGCATAAAAGAATATAAGAGATAAACCAATTATCTCTTGAAAGTTAGACCCAAGAAATACAAAAAAGCTATCTCCAAAGAAGAAATAGAAAAATTCATTATGTCAGATTATATCTGGAGGAAGATGTATTCATATTACATTCTCTGGGATGAAAACCAAATAAATAGGAAACATCACTGAAGAATGATAAACCTGAAGAAAGTGATATTGGTAGGTGTACAAATGAAGCATAGTGTAGAAAAGGAAAGAATGGGAGTGCATCAGAGAAGAAATTAATTAAAATCAACTCTCTTTTTCACTTTTACAAAAGCTCACAACAACCTGTGAAATCCTGGGTTTTCCCAAATATTAAAAGGATTGACCATCTGCTTAAAGAAAAAGTCTAAACCAGATTTTGCAAGTAGGTGTTAAAATGATTTTTGATGAATGGGAGAGACTTACAAGACCAAAAGGACTTTGCATGTAATTGTGAAAATATCTAGATTATAATAAAAGGACTTCATCAGTCAAGTGAATCAGATGAGATGGAAGCAACACAAAAATGTAACATCCTGGACATTGTCCTCTTTCTCTTTCTCCATATCTATTTCAAAAAATACTACTAGAACATTTTGTACCAACTCTACCCCTTAACCTCTTAAAAATGTTTTCAACTGAACATTAACTTCTACAACTCAGGTTATTCATCCTTTTAATAAATTTCTATTTTAACATGAATAATGTATAATTTATTCTTACATTATTCTACACTATTTTAATAAATTTCTATTTTAACATGAAAAATGTACATTTTATTCTTACATTATTCTACACAATTTTAATAAATTTCTATTTTTTTAACATGAAAAATGTACATTTTATTCTTACCATTATTCTACATTATTTTAATAAATTTCTATTTTAATTTAACGTAAAAAATGTATATTTTATTCTTACATTATTCTACACTATTTTAATAAATTTCTATTTTAACATGAAAAATGTACATTTTATTCTTACAATTATTCTACACTATTTTAATAAATTTCTATTTTAACATGAAAAATGTACATTTTATTCTTACATTATTCTACACTATTTTAATAAATTTCTATTTTAACATGAAAAATGTACATTTTATTCTAACATTATTCTACACGATTTTAATAAATTTCTATTTTAACATGAAAAATGTACATTTTATTTTTACATTATTCTACACAATTTTAATAAATTTCTATTTTAACATGAAAAATATACATATTATTCTTACAATTATTCTACACTATTTTAATAAATTTCTATTTTAACATGAAAAATGTACATTTTATTCTTACAATTATTCTACACAATTTTAATAAATTTCTATTTTAACAAGAAAAATGTACATTTTATTTTTACATTATTCTACACAATTTTAATAAATTTCTATTTTAACATGAAAAATGTACATTTTATTCTAACATTATTCTACACAATTTTAATAAATTTCTATTTTAACATGAAAAATGTATATTTTCTTCTTACATTATTCTACACTATTTTAATAAATTTCTATTTCAACGTGAAAAATGTACCTTTTATTCTTACATTATTCTACACTATTTTAATAAATTTCTAGTTTAACATGAAAAATGTATATTTTATGCTTACATTATTCTACACAATTTAATAAATTTCTCTTTTAAAGTGAAAATGTATATTTTATTTTTACATTATTCTATACCCTTTACACAATTCCACATTTTCCAACCTGCTGACAACTAACCTTCCGATGATTATGACTCCTGATGATTATAACTCCTGATGATTATGACTCCTGATGATTATAACTCCTGATGATTATGACTCCTGATGATTATGACTCCTGATGATTATAACTCCTGATGATTATAACTCCTGATGATTATGACTCCTGATGATTATGACTCCTGCTGATTATGACTCCTGATGATTATGACTCCTGATGATTATAACTCCTGATGATTATGACTCCTGATGATTATGACTCCTGATGATTATAACTCCTGATGATTATAACTCCTGATGATTATGACTCCTGATGATTATAACTCCTGCTGATTATGACTCCTGATGATTATAACTCCTGATGATTATGACTCCTGATGATTATAACTCCTGCTGATTATGACTCCTGATGATTATAACTCCTGATGATTATGACTCCTGATGATTATAACTCCTGATGATTATGACTCCTGATGATTATGACTCCTGATGATTATAACTCCTGATGATTATAACTCCTGATGATTATGACTCCTGATGATTATAACTCCTGATGATTATGACTCCTGATGATTATAACTCCTGCTGATTATGACTCCTGATGATTATAACTCCTGATGATTATGACTCCTGATGATTATAACTCTGTATAAAACTTGTAAGCTGTAGGGAGTTCATTTATGTCTGACACAAGGCTGAATCAAAGAAACATAAACCAGCTCCGTACACCACATTAGAACATCACTACATTTAAAAACAATAAAACAACATTTATCTTAATTTCTGTCTGAATTTCTAGGATGATGAATTATCATTATTTACACGATATTCAGATTATTGTCTTCATCTTTGTTGTTGTTATCACAACATTTAGGCTGTTGCACCATCAGGCTTTCTTCAAGTGTATATTGATCTGGGTAACCTATTGGGAATCCTGAACTGAACCCTTTATTTAATCTTTGGAGGTAGACTGTCTGAAATAATCAGCACATATGCTCGACTATAAGGACCTCCTTATTGTGATCATCATCATCATCATCATTTAACAATCATTTCCATGCAATCATGGGTTGGACAGGGTTTTTTTGACGGTTCTTTTCTGGGCCACCCAATTATGTGTAATGCCTGGCTGTAATCTCAACTTCCTTAAATTGTCATTGATAAGCTCAATCCATGTTTTACATGGTCTATATATCATATGTAATTGAACCATCATGAAATATTGGAGTGAGTTTTACAGCTGTATGCCCTTACTAACACCAACCAGTGAACTCCCTACCAGCCTTTTTGCTACCCTGTAAGAGATGGGGTTGATCTACCCTATAAAAATAATTATTATCACTCATATTGTCATCAGCAAAATTAACATGTCTTCAACTTTTTGGTCAGAGAAGTCACTCTGGATTTTTCTTTTTTTATATGTAAGCTGTGTGAATTTTTATACAATTTGAAATTACATTTTTCTTTTTAATTTTATTTTATTTTACTTTTTTTTAATGTAATAACTTATGTTAGTAACTGAAATAAGACCCTATCTCAACCCCGATATGCTTGCCAATGTGTGCAAGGATATTGTGTGAAATAAAAGACTCTCAACTTCAGAAATAGATTGGATAAAATCAAATATAAGACAAAATAAAATAACCCATCACCCAAACAAAAATAAAGTAAAAGTGGAAATAAATAATATGACAAAGAGTGAAATAAAAACTAAAATAAATGAGATATGAAATAATGATCTCACAGCAAATTAAATAGAAGCATAAGCAACTGCACTACTTCAGATTATGTCACTGAAGATGAATCAAATGACATTGGGGCAGAATTCCTTGAAAACAACAGGGGGTGAAATCACTGAAGTGAAAAACCACATCATTCAAGTACTCAGCAGAGTAATTCACACACAATTGTCAGACAGAGACCAACTTCCAAAAAATCCATATGTTAAAGTTCAATAAACATACTGCGTAAACATATAACGCTGAACTGTAAAAACTGCGAACGGAGAAACCACAATATCATATCATAAGCTAATCTAAGTAAATGCCAGTGTGTGATGACAAAGAGGCTCAAAGGGAGAGAAATCACCAGCAAATGATTTCTCACTGACCGCCCTTGATATTCTTTAATTTAATTTTTTTTTTTTACGTAAATTTCTTAAAGTTTAAGGGAATTTTTAACGGCATATCAATTCTTTAGAGTCATTTTATGGCAAAACTGATTTATTTTGGTTTATATTTCGGGAAAAAGGACAATTTTTGTTTTTTTATATTTTCAGTTATAATCCAACTGATTTTGGGAATGTTATAATTCTGTTTGTTTTAATGCTTTCAAAATTCTTTTAGGCTGTTTGCCTTGTGTCTTTTTAACTCAAGATCAAGGCATTCAATTAGAAAAGGTTTTACCATAGATAAAACACCATAATGATTTATCTTGTTTTAATAAGAATGAATACGTAATTTTAGTGTGATCTATTCTAGTTGTGCTATAGTAACCTCTTCCCTCCATGATTTTCCATAATGGCAGTTTTTTTTTTATTTTTGTTTTTTTCTGAAGGTTAGTAAAATTGTATTTAGTTTATATTGCATTTTTTTTTTATATCCATTGTGCCAGTCATTGATTTTGCATGTGTTTCTTAATTAATTGGTTTAGGTTATTATATGGCATTTGGTGGTTTTTCAGGAACTCATCATAATGTCTGTTTATCACTTATGTCTGCTTTATCATTGCCCTTAATTTGTTATGGTTTATAAAATGGCGAGTGTTCTAAAAATAGAAAAAGGTATACACACTGATGCCAAGAATTCAAAATTGGGTGGCAAAATAAGGAACCGTTTCTTTTGGTAGGGGTAGGAGTAAGAGTAGGAGTAAGAAGTAAGAATTAAGGACAGTAGTTTTGTGTAGGAGATTTGAAAAGGGGAAGAGGCTAGTCGGTTGACGACTAGAGTCTAGAAGGGATAGGCTTGTTTACTACTATCATCCCACAGTGAAGAGAATTTAGCTAGTCTGCTCCTGTATCCACACAAAATTTAAAGGTTGTAACTTGATGTAAAAACCTAAAGTTTTATACCAAAAATAAACATCATTAATTCAAGTTTGTGTTATCTTCTAATTATACCAAAACGAAGCAACACGACAAATTCTTACATAGCTAGGAATTCAGGTGAACAGAATTTTTTTTAAAGTAGAGATAGCATGGATCTTTTTCACTATTTTAGCTATTAAAGTGTTTTCTAGTTATTTGTTTTTGATAGATATTAATAATGATAAGGAATCAGAAAATATGATAAATTTTGAAGATTTTTTTTCTTGGTGATCACGTCGAGGGCTATATTTCTTGTTCTGGCTTCTGCACTAAATATGGAAGCTTCATATGGAGTAAATGGTGGTGAAGAAGTTTGTACATAACATGTGGTGTCCCAGGGGAGAAATTATTTGATATTGATGAAATATCTGTATTTTTTTCAGCCCTTTTATTTTAGTTTTTGCTTTGGGTTTGGCTCTAAGTAGGTATAATTGTAGTTCTTAGTCTCAGCCATGATACCATTTACTCAGAGGACTTACTTAGCCTTCAAAATTCAGTTTACGATTAAAAAAACTTATTTGATATTGATACCAGGAAATCAAAACTTGATTTACATCCATTGATTTTTCTTTCAGTCTACGGTATCATCTTTAACTGGAAACAACTATTGCTTTTTAGTTTTTAATGCCAACGAACAAAGAATCTGAGCTCCAGGACCATGAATTAGTTTTAAAGCTTTCATTACACCCGAGCAACGACGGGCTATACTGCTAGTTAATAAGAAGAAAGGACTTTTCAAGTTTTTGTCAAGTAATCTCAAATTTTATTTTTTGTCATTTAATCTGTAATCCAACTTCTTATCAGTCTTGTACCCAACCTCTTATTAAATGTATATACTATAAATGTATACACTACTGCTATTAAATGTATCCAACCTCTTATTAATCTAGTACCCAACCTCTTATTAAATGTATAAATGTGTATATACTATACTATAGTTATTAAATGTATCCAAACTCTTACTGATCTTGTATCTAATCCCCTATTAAATGTATAAATGTATACTATAAATGTATACTATACTCTTATTAAATGAATCTAACCTCTTATTAATCTTACATTTAACCTCTTTTTAAATGTATAAATATATGCTATAAATGTATATAACCATCTCATTGAATTTCAGCTCTGTTTATGTTATGATAACTGTAACATTGAAGAATAGACAATTTATTTATCAGTTCTGATTTAGGTTGATTTTCAATCTAGCTATAAACCCAGAGATCTGCTCCAAAAGTGTCACTCTGTTTTTTATTTGTTTGTGGTGTTAAATTCTGGTTGTTGTGAAAGCTTTCTGATTGATTGGTCAAACTATTGCTTTCTGGCTTGTTGCTTCTGATTATATATCTATTTTTACAGATGGTGAAATTTTGGTCTCCTTGTTATTATTTATTTCTCTATCACTACAGTTTACTTATGAAATATGAGAGTCTGTTATGAAAAACCGTTACTTTGACTTTTTACTATGTTGTTTTACTATGTTATGAAAAACTGTTACTTTTTCTGTTATGAAAAACCGTTACTTTTTCTGTTATGAAAAACTGTTACTTTTTCTGTTATGAAAAACCGTTACTTTTTCTGTTATGAAAAACTGTTACTTTTTCTGTTATGAAAAACCGTTACTTTTTCTGTTATGAAAAACCGTTACTTTTTCTGTTATGAAAAACCGTTACTTTTTCTGTTATGAAAAACTGTTACTTTTTCTGTTATGAAAAACCGTTACTTTTTCTGTTATGAAAAACCGTTACTTTTTCTGTTATGAAAAACCGTTACTTTGACTTATTATTGTTACATGCCTTCCTTCTGTCGTTTCTATAAATATTTTCATGACAACAGCTCTGACGAACTTTTTTGCCTAGTGCCCAACTAGATGAATTCAAGCAAGCTACTAGATTGGCAACTAGGTCTCATCATTTTACTGTTGAACTAGCTAGATGCAATCATCTCTTCTACTATAACAGTTTTGTTTCCTACTTCCCGCCAGTGGAAATTTCTTCTGTTTACTTATTTCCCTGATAACTACAATCTTCAAAAATTTAAATGCAACATCAGTTGTGACCTTCTGTGCCCTTGAATCCTGTTTCCTTTTTTGTCCTTTTCTCAATCCTTCCTATTCTCAGTCTTCTTTTTTCACTTTCACTTTAACTCTGTGTAACCGCTGTACATTGTAGTGGCATTATTGCCTTGCTTGGGGTGAAATGGTTAAAAAAAAGTAATAGTTGTTGTTTTTCTTCTCTTTTTGGCTTACAGTCTATCACGTTGAATACACCAGTTCTCACTCGATCACTGAAGTTAAGCAACGTTGTGCCTGGTCAGTACTTAAATGGGTGACCGCTTGGGAATACCAGGTGCTGCAAGCGTTTAGTGATGGATGTGCGTTGTGGTGCAGTGGATATCGGCTTGGAAAGAGAAATCGGTGAGCCAAGTTTGAATTCCAGTTGAATACCCTGCATTCACTTAAGCACTGGTACCCTTGGGAAAGGTATTAATCTGTCCCTTCCCTCCAGTTATGGGTTAAATAACAAGGGTAGGACTTGGGGACCCTTCCCTTAAAAACAAATCCCAATGAATCTTGATATTCGAAAAGAGAAAAAAATTTTAGAAGACACAAAAACTTATATAAAAAACAAAAACAACAATAAATTGTTGAAAAAAAAAGGTATTACCAGCAATAAATAAAATAAAAAATTTAGTTGGCCTTAAATGACCCGCTGAGTTTGATATGCCATAAAAACAAAACAACAAACCAACCAACTTCATTTTTTTTCCCTAGTTTTGCTGTTTGATTTAATCCTTTATCAAGTTTTTTACCTTAGACCTGAAGTAAAGGAAGATTAAGAAAGTTTTACTCAGTATTTAAGTGCATCTCATGAACATAATCTTTTGTTTCTCAAAAAGTAAGTGGTTTCCTGATATTATTTATGTGTATTTTTGTTTATAATAATTTCACTTCAAGCAAAGCATGACCAACACTGGTGTGCAGGGAGGTTATAGTGAGAGAAAAAACAAGATACATGAGATGTCAAAGAAAGGATAAGAAACGGATGGGAATCAAGGAGATAGAAGATGGTAATTGATGTTGCATTTAAGCTTTTGGAGAAGTAAGCAAAAAGAAGGAAGTTTCACAAGCAGGATCTGCTAAAAAAAAAACTGTTACCAGAGGTGGTTACATTTAACTATTAAAAAAACTGTTACCAGAGGTGGTTACATTTAACTATTTCAACAGTAAAACAGTGGGATCAATCTAGTAGCACACGTAAATACAAGTGGTCAGGGGAAAAACGCTCTATTAGTATTAGTTAGTATTTTTAATAATTCCTAGTACTCCTATGTGTGTTGTGGTACAGTGGATATTGGCTCGGAACGAGAAACCGGGTAGCCAAGTTTGAATTCCAGTTGAATCCATTGTATTCACTTACACGCAAATACCCTTGGGAAAGGTATTAATCCGTCTCTTCCTTCCAGTTATGGGTTAAATAGCAGGACAGATTGGGTTCTATAGCCTTGGTCGGCAACCAGTCTACCGCAGAAAGCAATGGCAACCTACTGTGGGATAATCTTCTGCCCAGTCAGTCATGTCTTGTTCGAGACATGATTGCCCAAGCGTGTATCATGTATGGCACTTAACTGACTGACTGACTCCTATTATTATTGGAAAATTGATTGTGTTTAAATGCCACCTTTTTGTAATTTCTACTGTTGTGTTTTTATATTTTTAAAGTTTCTCAAATTGTTATTATTGGTATTAGTGTTGTTGTTACTACAATGTATTCCTGGGTGATTACCCAAAATATGGGGTAAGATAAGTAGTAGATAAATGTATTCTCTTTGTACAAATTCTGATATTATGTAATACCCAAAATGTACACTTTTTATATTTTATTTACATCTATAATACTCCCTTGAGTAGATGAGCATTTGCACACGGTGCAATTTTTCTTTCAATGATATCTTTTTATCTGACAGCACTGCTATATTACTATAATTATTATTACAATTTTTGTTTTTAAAATCTTCTCCAACTTTAAAATGTTTCAGTCAGGTGTTGATGGTCATATCTCAGAATGTACCTTCAACTTAATGTCACATCACTTAGCACACGAGCAGTTCCAGACATCATTAACACATGAATGTGAATAAGATTATAGAAATTTATTTTATAGAACAATATTATTTTATAGGACAATAGATTTTTTACAAAACTTTTGAAGTTGTTTAAATTGTTAAGACACACACACAAATATATACAAAATTGCAAGCAATTTCTCAAATAAGATGTTCAAATTTTATTAAATAGCTGTGATGGGATTATATTATGGATTATGGATTATATTTTGGTTTTCCTAAGTGAAGAAATATATCTTATTCTTATTCCCTCGTGGGAATAATTCAGAATTCATTTGTGCTTTATTTTCTTTCTAAAGTCCCCACTTCTTTTTTTTAATGTAAACTTCCTGTGTATGGAAAGGTTTTTGAGTAACCTTTATTATTATTATTATTTATTTATAACGGCATTCACCTGAAGTGGGTTGAGCCAACTACAATGGAGTTAACCGCATCACGCATCAAGGTCATCCACCCTTGTCGATCGGCAGCAGAATCGACGACATAATCTAGCCATTCGCGGTTCCAGTCTCGAATATCAAAAACGCGGGGATCGGACATGAGCTCCATGTCTGCATTGACAGTATCGAGCCAGGTATTAAGTTGGCCACCTCGGCACTTCCTCCAACCAGTGGGTGTGTTGGGCGCCACCAGTTTACGGACAAATTCATCACCAGGCTGGCGCAACACATGGCCCAACCACTGGAGTCTCCTTTTAAGCAGAGTTTCTTTTCTTCCAGACCACGGATGTTGCAACTAGCACGGATGGTCGAGTTGGGGATCCTTTTTTTTTTTTTTATAAGCGTTTCACCCCGAGCAAGGCCACTGCCACTACTGTGCAGGGGGCTACATAGAGTGGAGAAAGGATGATTAAATATAGGAAATGTCAGAGGGTGGGTGATAGGTGGGTAAGGATACCGAGAATGAGGGTTGGGTAGATGAGAGTGTTCTGAGAATAATTGGGAGTTAGGGTGATAGGAGGTGTCTATTGACCCTACATTTAAACACCTGGAGAGTGTAGCTATCGGGAAAGCAGACTTGTGGAAGGGAGTTCCACAGGTGGGAAGCACGAGAAAAGAAGCTGTTGGAGTAGAATTTATGGTTACATCTTATCTGTTTAACTGTAAAAGGGTGGGACCTAGTTGCTAATCTAGTATCTCATGTAAATTCATGCTTAGACGGCACCAGTGATCTAAGTTCATTGGAGCAGAAGCCATGAAAGTACTTGTAGAAGAGGCACAGGGAAGCCACATCACGCTGGTGAGAGAGTGGTTGCAGCCGGTCTGCCAAGTCAGTATCAACCACATTACTGATCCTCCTTTGTATTTTGTCAAGAAGCCCAAGGAGAGCAGCAGGGGCACCCAACCAGATATGGCAGCAATATTCAATACACGGGCGGATGGTAGATTTGTATATGTGCAGAATAGATTCAGGTGGGAAAAACTTCCGGGCCCTGCACAGAGAGCCGACTTTCATAGCAGCAGATTTGGCAATGGATTCGATATAGTCATTCCATTTGAGGTCCACCAAAAGTGTAAGGCCAAGGAGGCGTAGTATTTTACTCCCTGAGAGGCTAGCCTGTCCCATGCTAATGGGAGGTAGATGCGATTGTCTATGGTGGTTAGTTGATAACAGCTTTGTTTTAGAAGCATTGAAATTTACTAGCCATTTCCTACCCGAGGCCACTATGGATTGGAGGTCCTTTTCAAGCACGGCAGCGAGGTTTACTTTGTCGTATTTGGCGTTTTATTTAATATGATATACATGTTTGGCTCTGTAAATAAATGATACTATTTACATCGAGCCCTCTACCTGAAATATTTTTAATATTAATAAAATTAATATTAATAGGATCTGGTTTTTGGGATTTTACCTACATACTATTTATTTTTTGGATTTAATATATATATATATATTAAGGAGATTATAGTCAGAAGAAACAAGATTTTGATGAAGAATGAATTTTTAGAAGAATTAAAATTGTTTTCAATTTTTGTTTTTAATCATAATAATTTATAAAGTTTCAAAAATCTTTTAAAATTCTTCAAAGCCTTGTTGTGGTTAGGTTATAAAATGATTAAGTGAAAACTATATTTACTAATCAAAAATTGAGAAGCTTAATACAAATCTTCAGGACAAAAGATATTTAAAATAATTTTTTTGTGAGTATAGGAAGGTTGTTTTTTAAGCATGGTATTTTTTAGGGTGTGACATTAAAAGGTTATGTGTTTCAAGTTTCTTCCCCTTACAGGAAAAAAAAGTTGGACAATTATGCCAGTTATAGTCAACTATACCTACATTATCACCACATCTGGCTGCCATCAATCACTTCACATGTCAGAAATATATGATCTCTGTGATTAAGAAATACTTTTATTATAAATTTCTTGCTATAAACAAATAATCAGTCAATTAAGTGCTGTACGTGATACATGCTTAGGCGATCATGTCTCGAAAGAGACTTGACTGACTGGGCAGAAGATTATCCCACAGTAGGTTGCCATTGCTTTCTGCCATAGACTGGTTGCCAACCAAGGCTATAGAACCCAATCTGTCCTGTTATTTAACCCATAACTGGAAGGAAGAGATGGATTAATACCTTTCCCAAGGGTATTTGCGCGTATATGATTGCAATGAATTCAACTGGAATTCGAAATTGACTCTCTGATTTCTCGTACCGAGTCGATATCCACTGGACCACTGTTTCAAATCAAATTAATTTAACTTTAAATTTACTAATTTTCCAAACTGTTATAATGGAACATCCTATCACCCCCGACAGTTGATTCACCAAAGAGAATAAGAAGTAAGGAAATACGAGACAATTCGACTTCCGCCCCCAATTTGGTGTTGTTATTGAAAGTTTCAAACAGTGAGTTATTTTGTTGTACCTTTGCTGTATTGTACATTTGTCGCTATTTGTTTTGACCATTTTCTGTTGGATTTTGGTTGAGTGAACTTTTTGTTTCATTTGTTTTGGGGAGGTGAGCACCACTATGGATCTGTCTCCCCAGCCATCTACATCGACTGCTATACTGACGGTGACACCTTTGCCATCAGTTTGGACAAAGTCATTGGAAAAAAAAAGATTCAGTCTACTACGACCAAATGAAAATAAAATTCAAAGACTTTATAAGTGAAAAGGAATTATTACTGATTCCAGAGGCTGTAAATGTTGTGGCAGTCAAAACTCTCTCTCTGCTGACATCTGATTTTAAAACACATAAGTTTATTAGTGTCAGTAGAGAGACAATGAAGAAAGCTCTTAAAAGTCTGAAAATCATCCCAAAAATCTTGGCTAGAAGATCTCGAGCTATGTGGGACTTACTTCTTGGTTCTGAGGAGGAAGCCAAATCGCTGGTAGGAAGTATCCTGCAAACCAAGAAGATAAGACTTCAAACAGAGTTCATGGCTACTCGGCAGACTTGTGTTGTAGTCCAAAGAGTACCCCTAGATATTACAGAGGACCATATGGGTGCATTTTTTGCACAATTTGGCTCCAGTGGGAGTGGTGACAGAGAACTTTTTGATCCATGTAACACTAGATTGACAAAATTTTACAAACATTCCGGACATATTGTTATGTCGATCAAGGAAGCTCTTCATGGAAGTGGAAGGCAGAAGGCCTCACTGCTGGACCTGTGGTACAGCGGGGCACTTATCAAAAATGTGCCCCACTAGGAATTCCAAGAAAACACCAGTAACACTGGTTACACAGAAACAGACAGGTGTAGAGGAGGTGGTGGTGGTGGAGGAAAAATCCAGTTAATGAATGGACGGATGTGGTGAGGAGGAGGAAAAAAAGCAGCTACCCCTTCTCCACAACAGGATACCCCACCAAAAAGGATGCCAGCTGAAAAGAAAAATAATAAGCCCTCTTCGGAAAAGGAATCGCAGCAGTAGAACAAAACAGAAGACCTGATGAACACCTAAGAAATGCCAACACCTCATTCAGCGCCACTAAAACGTGGGAGGGAAGAAGAGGAGGTGGTTTGTTTTTGGTCCCAATTTTATCTTGACTGGGTCAGTCTTTGATTTTCCCACTCCATTATTTATTTTATCCTCCTCCACTCCCTTAGCGAGTGTACTACTTGATTTTGTCGTTTGGCGGAATACAGCAGCCACTCTGATTTTGTTGGGTGGAAGGGTCTTAGTAACATTTGTTTATTTTAGTTTGAATATTTTGTTATATTTAGTTTGTTTTGGGTCTTTCATTCCCCTCCCCTTTATCATTTCATTTTCATTAAATCTTTTAAATATATTTTATATTTTTGTAAATAGTAGCATTTTTATGTCATGGGTGTTACCCTGTTTTTAGGCTCCCATGTGAGTTTGTGGTTTTGTGGTGTTTGTAGGATTGTATGAGGATGAATGAGTTCTTGTGGTAAAAGGAGAAATTGTTAAGAATGATTGGGTCATGAATGTGATTAGATAGGTATAGGATAGATACGAAAGACCACCCTCTACTCATTTTCCCTATTTTTGGCCATGTGCCACATTTTTGTATTTTTACAAAATAAATATCCTTCCACTTCCATTCTGTCTTGACCTACCATTTGATTGAACTCTCTGTTAATTGTATTTTTCCATACAATAAACTCTGTTATTTGTTTACCCTTTATGTGTTGTGTAAATCTTTCCACTCGGAAATTACCTTGTTATTTATATTATTCTCGCGATATAACACAAACATAACATGTCACAGATAACATACTATGAGAAATGTTTATTTATTTATTGTAGTTTTCATCCTACTATCAATTAGAAATTGTTAGCCTGCAAAAAATACAGAAATAAATAAATGTGAATAAAAAAAAAAAAACTTTGAATGCATTGCACATTTACACCATTGCAAGTCACTGTGGGAGTAGAATACCCAGTTTAAAAGGAAAATGTAATGTCGAGTATCCTGTCCACAAAATACAACACTAATTTCAAGAAAGACAACATAAAAAGAAATGATTTTAGAAAAATATAAAGAAGAATCATATATTTCATATATACAGAATATGCAGACAATTGGTATTTTTCAGTGTCCTAATTGTCAGGGTTGGAAAATACCTTCCAAGTTCAAAAGTTCAAAGATTTTGTTTAAACGAAATGTGATTTGTAAAGTTAAGATAAGTATTTCATATGTGTGTGAACAATAGTAGTAATGACCAGATATTGAGTTTTTTTTTCCTCTCCTACTTTTTGTTGCTATTGAGGAGGAAGAAGAATCAATCAATTTAAGTCGAAAGAGATAGTGAGATGATTTTTTTTGGAAAAACCTACAGAAATAAATAATCAGAGGAAAAAACTACTTATTATGGTTAATTTTGAGGAGTCAGCTTGAAGACATAGGGAGCTGGTTAATGTTTCTTTGATTCGGCCTTGTGTCAGACTTAACCGAACTCCCTACAGCTTACAAGTTTTATCCAGAATTATCATCATCAGAAATATCAGAAGGTTGGTTGTCGGCAGGGTGGAATGTGTGGAATAGTGTAGAACAGTGTAAGAATAAAATATACATTTTCCATGTTAAAATAGAAATTTATTAAAAGAGGAATAACAAGAATTCATATAAATTAATGTTCAGTGAGAAAGTTAAAGGTATCAAGAGTTTGTACAAAATGTTCATAGTAGTAATAGTTGAAAGAGATAAGGAGAAAGAGAAAGAGGAAGAGAACAATGTTTGAGACGCTTTTTGACTCTTGAAGTTGAAATAAAATTGTAGATCTGACTCTCTGTTTGACTGACATTGAAGAAGTCTTTTATTGTAATCTAAATTTTTTGCACTTGCTTGAAAAATCCTTTTTGATCTTGCAAGTCTCTCTCATTGATCAAAAATCATTTTAACACCTACTTGCAAAATCTGGTTTTCTACACTTGACTGTTAAGCACATTGTCAATCCTATTTCTATTTGGGAAAAACCAAGATTTCACTTTGTGAATTTTTGCAAAAGTGAAGAAGAAGGTTGATTTTACTTAATTTCTTATCTGCTACAAGCTGAAGTGTCTTGTTGTTGTTGTTGTTGTTGCTGTCATACCTCTAGCATCCAGTGTGTTCTCTGACTGACAGACTTGACTGACCTGACTTATGACTGACCTGACTTATGACTAACCTGACTTATGCCTGACCTGACTTATGACTAACCTGACATGCCTGATCTGACTTATGCCTGACCTGACTTATGACTAACCTGACTTATGCCTGACCTGACTTATGACTAACCCGACTTATGCCTGACCTGACTTATGACTGACCTGACTTATGACTGACCTGACTTATGACTGACCTGACTTATGACTAACCTAACTTATGCCTGACCTGACTTATGACTGACTGACAGACAAGCTGCTACTGAAAACATGAATAAGTAGCCAACCTAATTATGTGGTCAGCTCCAAACTGCAAACTTATTTTTTGGCACTAAGAACCATAGGCACAGGTCATTGAAAGATCAATTTATTCTTTGTCCAATTGGCAACCAGAATCACTTAATTTATTTTGGATCTTATTTTTAGTATTTTGTACCAAAATTTGATTTTAATGATTCTGATTCAATTTTATGTGTGGCTTTTCCATTAATTTGGGCTTCAGCTATTTGCTGTAAAATACTGGATATGTATGATTTAACATGATTTAAATAAAGCCCTTTAAAAATCTCTCCTGATTAATATTTTCAGCTACAGGATGGGGTAAAGCAACTTGCTTAGTTGAATTTGGTGCCCTGAAGTGATGGTTGCTCCAGGGATAGTGGGGAGGGGCTTACTTGAGAGTGCGGGATTTAAAGTTTGTTTCGGTTTACTTTACAGGAACCTCAGTGCACATCATGGAGTGGACGAAGTTGGAAAGCGCTTTTGCTGTTAAGGCATATTTTTCAAGCGGTGGCTCAATCATCACCACGCAATGTGCATTTCGTCAACATTTCAATATTTTCTATGAGGCTACCTGAAGTCAATTGTTTACAATGATCGTCCTAACAGGGTGTTAGGACGATCACCTGAAGAACAATATTCATCAAGTTGTCACCAACATACCCACCGATATGCTGGAAAGAGTTGACCGAAACTTCAGAGTACATTTAACCCAGTGTATTGAGCAGAATGGACGCCATCTGACTGATGTCATCTTTAAAGTTTATAAAATTTAAATGTTGGAATTTGATGCTGTTTAAAGAATAACATGTATATCTGCATTACTTTTGTTTTATTTGTTATACCAAATAAGCAAGTTGCTCTGCCCCACCCTATACAAATATCTGATTGCTGCGATAAGTTAAAGTGCGATTTATAATTTTCCCATTCCATTGTGTTTATAATTTTATAATAATGTGCTTTGTGGTGTAATGGATATCAACTCAGAATGAGAAATCAGAGAGCCAAGTTCAAATTCCAGTCGAATTTGTTTCATTCACTTACACACAAATATCCTTGGGAAAGGTATTATTCCATCTCTTTTCCCTCCAGCTATGGGTTCAATAGCAGCACAGATTGGGTTCTATAGCCTTGGTTGACAACCAGTCTACCACTGAATAGCAACCTAATGCGGGAAAATCTTCTGCCTTGTTACTCATATCTCAAAACTCAAAACAGACATAATCACCCAAGCATGTATCACCAGATGACCATTAATTTACTGAATAATTGTCTGCTACTGACATTGGAAAACTTAACGACTTTTTTTGGGTCATGAATTGATTAGAATGTTAAGCATTCATTAATTCATAGGTCCCTTTTTATTTTATTTGTGTGTGTGTGTGTGTGTGTGTGTGTGTGTGTGTGTGTGTGTGTGTGTGTGTGTGTGTGTGCACTGACCTGTGTCTCTGTGAGTAGAGTATACTTGTGTTGTATATATGTGGGAAGAAAAAATGAAAGAAGCAGGCGGAGAGGGGAAATTTGAGACTGGAAATCTCAGTCCTGACTGTTTTAGCACACACAACGTACAATTACAACAAATTACAAATAGATTTTTTTTTTTTGCTAGATTGCTGCCGAAAAATGATTCTCTAAGATTTGAATGTAGAAAATGTAGTTGTGGACTTTATAAGTTGCTATTTTTTAATCTTTAACGTAAATGATTTTAATAAAATCAGTGAAAAAACAAACAACATATGTAAAACTAAAGCAAAACAAATAGGGAGTGTGGAGAAACAAAAATAGGGAGTGGGGAACAAACCAATAATAAAAGTCACCACTTATTTCTTTTTTTTAGAGTAAAAATGTTTTCTAAAATTGACAACGTATATTTGTTATTTGTTTTTATTTCAATTTTTTAAATGAACCATTCTTACTGTCTATATTTTTAATTTGTATATTTATATATGTTTAAAACGTCGGTCTTCTTTTAGCGTAATTACGCGCCATATTTTGTGCGGATCTATAACAGTCGATTTCCGCTAATAACGCCAGATGGGAGGGTGTCAGCTGTTTTGATTTAAATCCAACACCGAGGTTGGTAATCAGTCCTTGTACCTTCAATTTTTTATTCGATGTATCATATTTTTCATTTGTCGATTTGTAGCTTCAACAAAAGTGACATTTTTTTGTTAATGAATTAACTTTTTTTTCGTGGATGTTAAAGTGAAGAGTATGCATCTCTATTTGTTTTGTTTTTATTTTAAAAGCAGATGACGCTAGTTGGTTGTTGTTACTAAAAAAAAAAATTAAATTCGTTCGTTTGTATTGCTATGTTGCCGGTAATGCTAGGTTTTCATTTAATGAATTTTAAATCTTTTCGTTTCTTTTTAGACATATCTAAGATTCTAATAAAAATTGTATTTTTTTTAAAACCATTTTTTATTTTTTACTCTTTAAAATTTAAAAAAGCGTAATTTCGGTTCAATAAGTATCGGTCACGTCAGTTATTTCCTGATAGTTTATTTACTAAATTCAATTTGCAGAATGATTTTGACGTTTAAAGTTTTTATTGTAATCTTAGATCCGAGTTGGGGGGAAGTCGTTGGTAAATAAAAAAATAAAAAAAATCACCTGTTTTACCTTTTTAGTTTTTTAAAAACATGTTTGTGGGTTTTCTTCTAGAGATTGATTTTTTTTTTAAACTTTATTTTGCATTAAATTTAATTGAAGCTGTTTGTTTTTCTTTTCGTTTAGGCCGAATTTTAACAAGTAACACGTTCGTGACATACAATAGAAGCCACAAAAATATTTTCGCCCTCCTCCATACAAGCATAACAAAAATATATCCTGCTTTAAATAATAAAAAAAACAACAGTTTTTGAATTGTGAACAAAAAGGATATTATTGATAAAGCTGGATTAAATTATAAATTTCTCCTGAGTTCCAGCACCACGTAAAATTTTTAGTTAGAGAATTTTTTTTTAATCCACTTATTTCCTAGAGCAAAGGTCACCGCAGGAATGGATTTACACATTAATACATTATTTATTTATTTATTTTTTAATTTAAAAATTTATATTCCACTTTCTAGATATAGTTTATTTTCTTTAGTTTTAAATAAATTTAAATATTCCGGTCCTAGTTGGACAGTGGTCGATATTTTCTGGGTTTTTTTCCCCCAGAAAATATATTTTTGATTGAAACATGATCTTCCAACAGAATGTCATTTTTAAAAATTCTGTTTTTGTTGTTGTTTTCTTGCAACAATAATAATTATTAAATTCTGGAATGAGAAGGAAACTCGTTCATTAATTTTTTAATTAAAACTTTAGATTTTTTAGTGATTTTTGCCGGTGTCTTTGCTCCTCAACTTGTAAACCAAACCACCCTATGTAGCATTGTTCCTTCTCTTTATCTCAGCTTTAAAATGCGACCCTACCCTCATGTCTCTTTTCTGTCACCATCATTTCTTCAGTATTGTAAAGAAATACTCGACTGTTTTAAATAGAAATGTTGACTTTGCTTATATTTTTAATTTTCAACATCTCTGCTTAGGTACATTTGCACACAATTTATAGATTTTTATTTAAAAGCAAGAAGACGATCAATGATGAAATGAGCAGAAATAGCAATTTGACAACCAAAAAAATTGTATACAGTGTAAACCCGAATATAAGAGAGTTGTTGCGACTGGATAAAAGTGCTCTTATATCAGGGTTTGGTTTATTTTATATACATTACCTACCACAGACTCTAATTTGGGACCAGAGAAAATCTCTCTTATATCCGGGTTATACTGTAGTCTTGAATTAAACCTCGCTTATCTAGCATCCTGGCTAATCCCCACAAGTTGTGGGCCACAACTTAGTCAAGTCGAACTATTCATGATTGGACAGAACTTATGATATCTTACTGTTAGTGATGACAAAGCATTACTTTTTAAATATCCTAACATTTATAAAATTGCATATGATGTGCCACACAGTTGTGTCAAATTAAGCAGTCGGTTTGGCCAGGTACTCAGAATTCTCCCCACATGAGAAGAAAGAAAGAGAGAACTAAATTACAGTGTAATCCTGATATAAGAGAGTTGTCGGGGATCGGATAAAAGTTCTCTTATATCCGGGTTTGGTATATTTTATATACATTACCACAGGCTCTAATTTGGGACCAGAGAAAAATCTATCTTTTTATCCGGGTTTCTCTTTTTATCCGGGTTATACTGTTTTTTATTTTTTAAATGCCTTTGAAAGAAAACAAATGACACTTACTTTATCTGATATCACCATCTGTCATAGTAATTGTACACTACATTTTAATGAATGGTATACAAAAATTGAAAAGATTTAGCAATATTTCTACATTATTCGAATAAATATCCTTAAAAAAAAAATTTTAAAAATAAAGGAAACTGTTGAAAAAATTTAGCAACTCTCCCCCCCCCCCCACCATCCTTTCATGGCTATATATATGTTTAGGATAAAGAGAAAAATTCTTAAATATGACCTTTATATAAAAAAATTCCTTTCTGTCCCAACTTTCACTGTTTACTATGTTTTATATAGAATCATTTAACTAATTAATTTTGACTGATTGTCTTCAGATGTATTATTATTAAAGTTGGGAAGGCTCTTTTTCAAGAAATTGGTAGCAAGTAAATGAAATATCAGATTTTCACTCTCCTCTTCAGAGTAGAGGTTTATACCTTGATTTCTGTTTGGGATTCTGGCTTCTTCTAAATTCTTTTTCATCCCAGTAGTCCCCTTGCATCTTAGTGGCATTATCACCTTGCTTGGTGGGGTGAAGTGATTAAAAGACAAAAAAAAGAAAAATTCAAAATCAGTTCAACTCATTACCAACAATGTTTGTGCTACACAGTATATCTGTCACCATATATTTTTATTTTTATTTTCTCACTGTAACCCCCCTGCACACTAGTGGTGATCCCACCTTGCTTGGGGTGAAATGATTAAAAAATAATAATAATAATTTCAATTAATAAACTTATTTTTCTATTTTTTTTATTTTCAGATCAGACAAAGAGTAAACAAAAGCCATGACACAAATTAAAAAAATATGTACTTTATTTATTTTCATCATATTTACCTTCTCTTACTGGACCACTGAAGTTAATGCTGCCAAATATGTTAGTGTGGCCCTAATTGGTGCTACTGGTGATCTTGCCAAAAAATACTTGTGGCATGGGTTCTTTGAAGCGTACAAGCAAGGCATAGCCGACAAGGGCCCATATTTTTTGTTTTATGGCTGTGCAAGGGCCAATAAAACCCAAGGTGAAGACGTCCTGATGAAGATCATTGACCGTTCGCTCACCTGCTACAATATGGAGTGTGAAAGCCACAAACGTCGCTTTATTACAGCAATTCGTTATGTTCAACTGAAAACAGAAGAAGACTTTGAGAACTTGAATCATTTGATGTCTCTTGATGAGGAAACATACTCCCCAGACACAAGTATTGCTGGAAGAATCTTTTATCTATCAATCCCACCTACTATGTACCCAAAAACTGTTGCAAGTTTATATAAATACTGCCGGCCTCTTGCACACGGTAGCTGGCAGCGGCTAGTTCTCGAAAAGCCATTTGGAAGTGACCGCAAAACTGCAGAGACTCTGACACAGTCACTCTCCCAATGGTTTAACGAGAATGAGATATACCGAGTGGATCATTATCTGCAAAAACCTATTGTGAGACACATTCTCCCTTTCAGGTAAGTAAGTCATTTTAAAGAAAATTATAAAAGGTAATTAGCTAATCCTAATCTAGAAAATTTTTTTTTTAATAGAATTTAAGTTGTTAATCTCTCATCACAAGAAATATGACTGAGATACCATAGTAATAGATGCTGGCTAATCTTGATTTTGAGTTATTAACAGTGAGTTTTTCTTCTAGTGAGTATTAGTGTGTATGCAAGTTAATACATATACACATACAGTATGCTTACATAAAAATATTTGTATAAATGTGCATGCATAATTATATATATATATATATATTGTTAAATACACACAGTAAAAAGAACCTTCAGATATTGGAGGCCATGTACATTAAATCCAAACAACCCACACTTAATAAAATCACTTTTAAATCTGGCCATAACATATTACATTGCATTTGAATACATGGTTCGGTTGTCATTTCGCGCTATCATGCGGTGTGACGTCATAGAACCACATTGCAAATTTGCAAACTTTTTTTTTTTTTTAATATCACCCCGAACAAGGCGGTAACGCCACTGATGTGCAGGGGGCTACGTAAGAGTGAAAAGATTGGAAGAGAGAAAGCCGGAAACCACATCCTAAACAGGAAACAAGGGATGAGCCTCTTCACCCGTTCAATAGATGTAGGTGGAGTGTGAACCGGGCGATAGTTTAGTCTATCTAATCCAATTGAACTGCGTTTGTTATTTTTGGTAACTATTGCCATTGCCTAGCGGAGTTTTATGTCAACACAAAATAAAATCGTCACTGATGGTGGATGCTATTATGTTACCATCTTGGTGACCTCTCTGAAGATGGCTCATGTGAGCCGAAAGCTTAGAACTAAATTAATAAAAAATTATCCAAATGTTGGAGAATTTTTGTCTTTATTTTCAACTGAAATTAAAGCCAAAATATGATGTTTAGAATGGCTCATGATTAAACATAATAGACATTCATTGTCTCTTATATTTAACAGTATATGTTTAGAAAATTATTTGCTGCCTCGATACACTATATATATATATATATATATATATATATATATATATGTGTGTGTGTGTGTGTATATAATTAAGCAGTATCATTCGGAGATAGTGACCATAAATTCATTATATGCCCACTCACAAGCACATGAATCTGTATATACATATAACCCCCCGGTTCACATTCCACCCACATCTATTGAACAGGTTAAGAGACTCATCCCTTGTTCCCTGTTTAGGATGTGGTTTCCGGCTTTCTCTTTTCCAATCTTTTCACTATTACGTAGCCCCCTGTACATCGGTGGCGTTACCACCTTGCTCGGGGTGATACGATTAAAAAAAAAAAACCCTGCATATTAACACAATCATGTATACTTACTTATATCTACATACACATATCCATATTTCCACATATGTACATACAAATGCGTCTGTATGTACACCTACATATACACACAAACACCCGTCCATTCATGTTCATATATAAATATTGTGTTTGTACACTCTTTCATACATATTTATGAAGACCGGATTTATATGCACATAAATAAGTAACATATATTTACGCAAGTATAGTAGCAAATTTCACACATACTCAGAAAATATGCATATATTTGCATACTTATACACATACATATATATCCCCATATATACATGTCATATATATATATATATAATGTGTGTATGTGTACCTCTACTCATATATACATATCCACATATAATTATTGTTTGCACACTTCACATATTTATGAAGACTGAACATAAGTACATATAAATAATAATAGCACATATTTACGCAAATATACGAACAAACCTCATATTTACACAAAAAATATGCATATATATATATATATACACGCACACAAACTTTTTCATGTATACATATCAGTTTCTTATTTCTGCATACTTTCACCTTTTTCCATCCATATTAGAAAGGGGGTGCTCATTTATAAAAGATTATATGTGTATATAAAAGAACAATGTGAACATTTATACACATACGTGTTCACTTTTTTTCCCCTCACACAAGGTAGCCTACTTCAAATTAATTACATCATAAAAAAAAAAACATTGCATACATATGCCAGCATATATCATTTGAATCTTGATACCAACATGCACAGATATGTGTATACTGATCAGTACAGGAGAATACAATTAATAGAGGAGGGTCCAATCAATTATATCCTTAATCCCAAATTAGCACCAACATATATATAAACAGGTGTCCCATATACATGAAAAACATATATATGGTTAGGTGCACTCTTATACATGAAGCATACATATAACTAGATACACACATATACACAGAATATGCATACAATAATACATATAATCATATGTGTAACCATAATTATAATTCGGCACCTCTACCTACACGGAACATGCATATAACTAGGTGCACTAGGTGCATATATAACCATACAACTAGGTGCACTCCTATACACATGAAATATTTGTATTAAAATATGTTCACAATCAAACAATGCAAAATAGGACATTTTTAAATTCATACATAATACAGTCATTGCATACATATACTGGCATGTCTTCTCATTACATGGTAAATCTCTACTTTCACTTCTTTAATTCATTAAATCCTTTAATGAATGATCAACGTAAAATAGGAATGAATCAGCAACTATGACAGAATGGAGTAATTCTAAAATTTTATGTATTAGATAGTTTAAATTTATTTTTATAACTGCATTTGAAAATGATTTCATTTCTCTGATTTAATAATTGGCTAGTTTCTCTGAATTGGACAGTTCTAATCTTCAAATTTCATTTGTTTCTGAAGCTGTTGGGGATTTGAGATTTACTTATAATTTTCCACTCAATCTGTAGGGAGAAATTTCTGTCTTTTAATTCCCAGAATGTTTCAAGGGAGCAGTTTGATATTTCAGGTGAGGTTCAGAGAAAGATTGATTATGATTATATAGGCATTGTTTCCATGGTCCAGTGGAAATTCTTATATGTACTTTTTTCTTATTTCTATGTTCACTAGGGAAAATGGTTGCTTGGTATATGACTTTTTCGGATTTGCATAGACCTCCAACTGGGCATTTGTTTTTGACTCTACAATTACAGGAGGTTGTATTATCTGTCTGTTGATGGTTATAAAGTTTATTATTATTCAGTATACTATTATTGTGTGAGTTGTTGATGCTGTTAATGTTGTTAGCAGGAATAATTAATTTTTAATGTTTTCCTATTTAAAATTTTACTTAGTGGGTTGTTCTGATTAAAATGTTTGTTGATCAATTTCAGAAATTGTTGCCCGATATTAATATTAGAAAGGGGGTTTGAACCATATTACCCTTTTCTATTTTTAGGTTTATTTGTTCCACTATCCTGAAGGGGGGTTCTATGTAGTGTAATTCCTGTTTGAAGCCACTTATTTTGAGGGCAGTATTATAAGGGGTTTTATTTTCATTGAAGATTTTTCTATTAGACAATAACTTGTTGATTCTAGCATTTACGATGGCAGGGATCTGATTAATTATTTGTTGGGGATGGTTGGAGTAAACATTTATGTAAGCTGGGACTGCAATATTTTTTTTTTGGTATGGTTTAAATGTTTCATATGACAAATTTAAAGTAATGTCTAAGAAGTTGAAAATTGGAGGAAATTTCTATCTTAAATTCAAGTAATTTAAAGGCACTAATGACTTTCTTTTCTACCTGAGATGATAGTAGACCATTACTATTAGGGATAATAATGATTCCATCATTTCTGTATAGACCAATTTGTTTGGAGTCAGCTATCCTACCAAGGGTGCTTAGAATATAAATTCCTACCAAATCTGTGATTTGGGTGCAATCAAATGCACCCATGGGGACATCAAAGTTATCACCGTAGCTTTTTATCCATGTAGAATTGTTATTATTACATAGAAATGAATTAAAATTTATAACCAGTGTAAATGATGTGTTGAGTTTTTCTTTATAAATATATTGCTCCGGATAACATTCATTGAGCTCTCTATACAGATATAATACTTAATATTTTATATTAAGTAGATCTTGTTGGATTATCCTTGCCATTCATGGACTTGACATCATTATCTTCTTTTGCACATGGATGATGCTATTATGTATATATTATCAGCAAGTATGTCACAAATAGGTCCTGGAAGATCTCGATGTATGTTTAAATGAGATCAGATACGGCTGTTGTGGGGAAGATGCAATGTCAATTTTCTCAACTTTGTGGTGGTGTGGCCAATGTCATTGTTTACAAACTTAGGTAGTTGAGAAACAGTTCTTCACAGAACATATAAATTCGCAAACAACTCTGGTTCTCTGCAGTTTAAATTTTGCAGGTGAATTACTATTGATAATGAGGTTGGCAGTTTTGAAAATTTTATAATGATTAATTTAATTTTCTTGTTTGAATTGGTCAGTGTTGTATAATTTTGGATGATAAAGTGAAGCAAAGATTTGTCCTGTCTGTAGTTACTGTGCATTTTATTTTTGTAAAAAATATTAATTTGATTGTATTTGTCCACATGGTAGTAGTTGCTGTTGGTTATGTTATGAAGAAAAAGTTTATATATATATATATATATATATATATATATATTATAATTTACTTTAACTATATGATCAATCTTGTTATTTTACCTTTATTTTTATCTTTATTTTCTATTACAAATTTTGATCTATTTTCTGTTTTAAACTTAATTTTAATTTTAACATTAATTTTCTTTAATCTTTATTATTTTTAATTTTTTAATTTATTTTATTTTATTTCTAAATTTGAAAAATTTTTTAATTTTTATTCAATTTTTAAATCTTAATTTTTTTAAGGTTAATTTTTTTAATTTTTTTTCTCCAATTTATTATATTAGCATTAATGAATTTATATTTTCATTTTGTTTTTTTAAATGTCCTCAGATCTGCGCTCTTTGAATAATTCCTTTGTTTGTGTATGTGATTTCATCACTTTTTAAAATATACTAAAAGTTTTAGTTTTATATGATGTTACAAACAATGTATCTATCTACAATTTACTTCCAGCCAATGTTTGAAATTTTTTCTGTTCTCTCCCCACACGTTCTTTCCTTTCTACAATTTCTCATTTTTTCCATTTTGTTAAGCCAAGATGTTGAGTGACCAATATTCCGTATCTGTCTATATTTTACTTCCTACCGAAATTTGGGTTCTTCTCTCTGAGTCATTTTCATTGGCTCTTTCCTCTCGTTTCTTTCTTTCTCTCTTGTTTTCCTCTTTGTTTTTTATTTCCTCTGTGTCCTTCTCTTTTCTCTTTCTTTCCCTTCTCTTTTTGCTCTCTCATCTTTCCTACCCTCTTTATCTCATACGAAAAGTTTTCTAAAAATAAAAGGAAGTGGGTTTTTTTAAATTTTCTTTTCGAAAATTATGTTTATTACCATCATTATTAACAACCTGATGAGACATTGTTCTTTCAATGTCAAAACAAAATGTACAATTTTGTAGTAGTTTGTACATGTTTTAATGTATAATTTATAATAAATATTCATTGCTGTATTTTTATATTGAGCACTGTTTTAAATTAATGTTTTGAACGTTGCAAATATCTTCTTCATTCCTTATTCATTTGGATATATGGTTTAAAATTTTTGACATCTCTGGCTTTCTGTGACAAAACATAAAAACACTACTGTCTATGAGTCTTAAAGACATCATTCTTTAAAATGTTATAACCTCCCACCACACTTAATTCAACTCATTGGATGACTGCTTTATTCTTATGTTTTTATTTATTTATTTTTTTTACTTTTTATTTTTTTTTTTACTTTTTTTTTTCTACTTTTTTTTTTCTACTTTTTATTTTTTTTTTCTACTTTTTATTTTTTTTTTCTACTTTTTATTTTTTTTTTCTACTTTTTATTTTTTTTTTTCTACTTTTTATTTTTTTTTTCTACTTTTTATTTTTTTTTTCTACTTTTTATTTTTTTTTTTTACTTTTTATTTTTTTTTTTTTACTTTTTATTTTTATTTTTTAAAATCTTCTTATCTGTATATATTACCAAGTAAATTAACCACATATTACTGTCTGATGATGGTGTTTTAACACTAAAACTTTATCGCTATTGAGTTGCAGTATGCTATCATTATTATTATTATTACCATATATTTATTGCTCTACTTTTGTATTGAGAACTTTTTAAAAGTAAATATCTAACTTCCATTAGTAACCATTACTAATAGATATAAAATAAATGATTAAATTATGATCATAAGTCAATTTAATGTTAAACCTATTAGATAAGGACATTCAGGACATGGCCAATCACAGCTCTTCACAGCAACCTGTTCTTTGTAGCTTGAAGCAACTTGTGACTCTTTACCATCTATCTCTGTTTCTACTCTACCATTTATTTATATAGGATATGGCAAAAATACTTCTCCCATATACCTCCCTCTCATATAATGGCATCTTCATCTAGCTAATGTCTTAGCATTGTGTAGGGGGCATATCTGTTTCACCCTGTATCAAGTTATTAGGTAGGTTATTCATCATTTCTCTCTGCCCCTCTTTCCTTCAATGTTATGCAAGTGTTAAATTTTTCCAAGCCTTTCTTCAAAACATGCCCCAAAAATTTCAACTGACAATTTCTGATTTTATGTCTAATTGTCCTAACGTAAACTGGCATGGCGAAGGGCACATTCCAGGAGCTGAGTAGAGTATTAAGAGACAGGAAAATTTGACTAGAAACAAAGAGAGTACTGGAGTGCTATGTAGTGTCAGTTCTTCAATATGGCAGTGAATGCTGGACAATCTCATCGAAGATGAAGAAAAACCTCAAACAACTGAATGGTTTTACAGAAGGATGCTGTGGATATCATGGATCAAGCATGTGACTGATGATGAGGTTTTGGAAAGGATGGAAACGAAAAGGAAATTAATACTGAATATAAGGAAAAGACAGCTAAAGTTTCTGGGACATGCAATGAGAAAGGAGGGCTTGGAGAATCTGATACTAACATGGCGGATAGAGGGAAAGAGAGACAGGGGAAAGTATCATGTAACCTACTTGATGGGCCTGAGCAGATGGATGGCGGAGCAAGGGTTGCATGGTGTAACAGGAGAAAGCGTGCTAAGAGCCATCAGAGAAAGGGAGATGTGGAAGGCCTTGACCACCTACATCCTGAAAGGACAAGGCACATAGAAGTAGTCCTACTAGTCTTGTTTTTTTCTTTCAACTTCCTTGTTGCTCATGTTTAGTTCACAGTTTTTTCAGCATCTGTCTGAGGCTTTCCATATCAAATCAACAAGAGTCTGACTGTCACCAACATGGATCTTTTCAAATTTGATACACTTAAAGAGCATCATGATACAAATTGAATAGTGCCTATTTTACATTTCTAGATGAAAAGATTGCGAATATATGACCCTTTGCCAAAAAGGTGAATTTTGGAAAATAGTTACAATGTTTAAATATCAATATTTCAGTTGTTTTTCACCTAGCTAAATTATATATCATTTTAACGTACTTGCTTAGAGCTAAAATGTGGTCTGCTTATTTTTTTTGGTTTAGATGTCAAGTAAAATAATTTGTCCTTAACCACTGACTTTTAATTTCTCTAAAAGCATATCTTTAATTTTTTTTCTTTTAATTTGACAATTATCTGCCTTATGAAAAGATACATACAAATTTCTTGATGGACTTTTGGCTGTGGTCTGGCCTACAAAGGTTTTTACTGAGTTGGACTAAATTTAAAATGGCACATTTTGGCATCTACCATTATATGCTAACATTTTTATATCTTCGAATATGGTCAAGTTGTATATCTTTAGAAAGCTCTTTGAATACTGATTGTCACATAGTCATGGTCATAAAATCAATAGAATTTGTGGTATTTGTTGCAAATGTTGACCAATTTGGTGGAAAATAAACAAGCTTATTTTTAGTTTTGTTAAACTTTTTATTATACATTACAACAAATATATGGAAAAATGGCATAATGAAAATAATTATTTAAAAAAGTGTCATGAAAATATGCAACAAATGACATCAGTGGTTAACAAGCTTTCATTGATATTTGATATAGCAAATATACAAAAGAATCAATTTTTTAGTTTGTTTTTAATTTTATATATATATGTAACAAATTATGAGAAAACTCATTGTTCCTATAACTATATGATTCTATCTAACATGATTACTTTATTTCATTTTAACTTTTTAGTAAGTCAAAATATATACTGATCAAAAAGTAATAGCAAATTTTATTAAGTCATTGTGAAAAAAAAACTTACCTCAATATAACTCTAAATTAGCACCTTAAGACTGCTCCTCTGAAACGAGTCTCTCACCATCTAGACTTCAAAGTTATTTGTGGCTTTTCAAAGTAGTTTCGATTCTTTACCAATACAGGAAAAATAAAAATGTCATGATTTTTAATCTCATAAGTTTTTTTTTTTTTTTTTTAATCATATCACCCCGAGCAAGGCAGGGGGCTACGTAAGAGTGAAAAGATTGGAAAAGAGAAAGCCAGAAACCACATCCTAAACAGGGAACAAGGGATGAGCCTCTTATGCAACATGATTAATACTGATAAATCCCTTTCAGTAGGTGTAAGTTATTTACTGTAAAACAATGAGATATCTTTTGAGATATTTTATAATTTTGGTCTTAATTCATGCAACTCTACTTTTATAAATAATAATGCATACTTTTGTTGATAGAATATAATGAGGACATAATTATGTATAATAATGGATCATATGAAATGAACAATTTCAACTAGAAAATTAAAAATATCTACAATTTATCTAAATATAAATTAGAAACATATATCATTCCCTCTTAAATAAATCAATGTTTTGTGGCAATTTTTAACATCAACTTGAGATTTTTCTTGTTAAAAAGTTGAATAATTTAACACATAAAATTTGTCAATTTTATTTATTTATTTATTTTATTTTTTTTTTTTTTGATTTACCATGAGCAAAACAAATTTGCTGGTTTAGTTGAGAAAAGAAAAACCTAAAATGAAATCAAAATTCAGAAAAGTTTTTTGTTCTTTAATAATTAGCTTTTCTTAGTTTAATTTCTAATGTATATAAATGTTGATAGAAAAAAGCAAATGTTGAAAAGATAACGAGAGTCACAAAGCACTGCCTTGGGGTGGGGTACAGGCGGCGCTTTGTAAACCTTGCTATCTTAACATTTGCTTTTTTCAATTTTCCTACCAACATTTACATAGCATTCAGGCTTGCTCTCATCTTGGTCAGAAGTTTTGAGAATAATACACACTAGCCCTGCTTAATAGTTTATAACATTTTTTATTTCTGTAAAAAAAGATGGGATTTAGAATGTATAGTATTTAGAATAAATATTCTCTTTTTGGCACTTGGATAATTTCTAGTACCAAAATTGATACAATCTTGCTCATCCATCCTGTCAACTCACTTAAGGGTGGAGTAGATACAGTTGAGATTTTAGATAGCTATACAGAACAGTTTAATATTATCCATTGATTTAAACCTCGTTTTGATTTTCAGCATTAAATGACCTAATGAAGGTTGATATGCTGGTTAAATGGACCAACCAACCAACCTCTATTCATTCATGTGTCCATGTTTAAAAAAAAAACAGTTCTTAATTGAATCATTCATGGATCCAGGAGTAGTAATGTAATTTATGAAGTTTTCAACATTATAGTTAATAAATGGATGTGTCTTTTTGTTTCAGGTTTGCAAATGCTAATTGGTTGGAACACATTCTTAACAGACACCACGTTGAAAGAGTTGAAGTGGTTAGCAAAGAAATTTTAGGAGTAAAAGGTTTGTTTATATTTTTCTTGCTTTTTTTATATGGCATGTCCTTTCAGGTGATCATAGCTCCCCATGATTCTCTGTCTTTTGTAGCTATTTAACACCCCTGTTTGTCATTGTTCTATCATCTATTAATTTAAACTCATTGTTTCCCTCCTGCTTCACTTGCCTAAAAGAGGGTCTGAAAATAACTCACAGGCAGTGGTGATTCTGGGGGATGGGAACAGAAGGGACCAAAATCCCCTCAGAATTTTGACTAGTCCCTTGGTTGCCCCCCACACACTTTTATAAGCTTTAAAAATTTATGAAACTGATCTATCTCTGATTTTGATAAAATTTGATCTTCAACACTTTTCACTCTGCATTTTCTTTTTCATTTAGCTTTTTAAGGACACATACAGAGACCAGTTTTTAAAAAACAAAACAAAAAAAAACAAAACAAAATAAAACAACTGAATAGATAGAAACAAACATTCCTTCTGAATATCGTTTCCTATGTCTTTGTCTATGAGTGTATCAAATTTGATTAAAATCGGACCACTCCTTCTATAACCCGATTTTTTTCTATATTTATTGGGTACCTCAACACAAAACCTAGCTAAGAACACTCGCAAATGCTTATAGTACAACTGTGTAAATTTTCAAGAAAATCGGTTCAGCCGTTTCAGAGTCTATAGGTAATGGAGACACACACACACAAAGTTCCATTTATAAATAAGTTTAGAGTTTATATATATATATATATATGTAAACTTGTCACTATACTCGTTTCCCTGAAGATCCGGTTAGCTGAAACCTTGGCAGGTTTGTTGGCTCTTTAGGTTATATATATATATATATATATTCACGTTCTGTGAATAATATGAATCAGTTATGTAACCAATTCTATGTTTAAACAAAAATCAATCATTTAATAAATATGTTATATCTTGTTGTGTACACATCAAAAACTGTTCATATTTTATTTTAAGTTTTCATGTAATATTGCACATATTGTGGATGGATAATATAATCCCAAATGAAAATAACAAAACCAAGAACCAAATTTTATATCATTCACGCTCCTACAAAAAAAAAATACAAATTGTATTTGTTTATTTTTTTCTTTTAACACATTTAATAGAAGAAAACTAATACTTCATTTTTTCTTTTTTTAAATTTCATAGGACGAACCAAATTCTACAACCAGGTGGGTGTAGTTCGTGACATGTTGCAGAGTCATTTAACAGAATTACTTACACTCATTGCAATGGAGTTACCCAGTCACCTTGATGCTGCAAACTATGAAGAAATTCAGCGTAAGAAGATTGATCTTCTGGAACAGGTGAAGCCTGCAGACCCCAAGAATATTCTCTTTGCTCAGTACAAGGAATACATGCAAGAAGCTGTAAAAGATGGAATCAACAAATCATCCTCTGCCAAGACTGCAACATTTGCAGCAACACAGATCTTTATACAATCAGCCCGTTGGAAAAATGTCCCCTTCATTTTAGTTGCCGGAAAACAACTTGATGAAAAGGCTACGTATGTAAGGATCATTTTTAAAAGAAACACTTTTCCCATTCCCTATCCAGCGAAAGGTCAAAATCTGCAACAGATTGTGTTTCACATTGCTTATGGTTCCATGAAAGAACATTCAATTCTTGTCACCAAGACCCTTGGTAATCCAACATGGCCACCTGGAATAATCTCCAAACATTGGACACAACCTCCTGCATATGATGTTGAAATGTCTTCATTTCATATGGCTGGTCCAGAATTTGAATCAGATGCTTACTGTCAGGTTGTTCAAGATATCATTCAAGGTAGACAGAGCAGTTTTGTTGGCACTGCCCAGCTCCTGACCATGTGGGATATTTGGCAGCCAGTTTTGAATGTGCTTGGCAAGAGACCAATGCTGTACACACGCAATAGTTCATTAGACTTCTTTGTCTATGACAACCGGTTACAATTTGTCACAGAAGAGGACACACAACCAGTTCATATAGAAATTCAGCAAGATGAAAAAAGGTTTGGGCAAGTTCCCTCACATTTTCGTGGTGGGACCCTCTATGTAAATTCCACTAATAAGATAGCAGCTCAACTTGCTCTCTCCATCATTGATGAGGCTGTAATAATGATTAAAAGAAAAAAATCCTTCCACATTGGGTTCTCAGGTGGCAAGACACCAGCACTTCTCTTTGCACAGTTGCGTGAACACTATCCTCTCCATTTGTGGGCACACACCCATGTCTGGCTGGTGGATGACCGCTGTCAACACCTCGATAGTCATCGCTCCAACTTCAACCTGCTGTATACAGAACTACTTCAGCATGTCAACATCCCTTATATAAATATTCATCCAATGCCAGTGTCAATAGCAGGGTCTTTGTGTCTTGATGCTGACCAAGGAGACTTGCTCTATGAGAAGCAGCTTACAGATGCTCTTGGCGATGGGGGTTTAGATTACACAGTTCTTGGTCTCGGTAAGGATGGGCACATTGCATCTCTTTTCCCATACGAATCATCGTTACGTGGTACAACAATGAGGAAGGTCATTCTCACAAACTCTGCAAACAGAGGTGACAAGCGAATGTCACTGACAAAGGATTTTATCAACTTGTCCCAAAACATTGCTGTGAATGGTCACGGGTAAAGAAAAACATAGTATTATGAATGCAATTAACTCTGAAACAGATAAACTTGAATATCCAGTTCTGGGAGTACAACCTATTGACGGACAAATGAGTTGGTATGTAGACTTACCAGCATGGCTTGGTGCATAATTTTTTTTTCTATGTGCAGGTTGGGAAAAAATTAACTTTTACTAAAAAAGGAAAAAATATATGGTTGGTGATTTTTTTTTTTTGTGGGGAGGGGGACAATTTTGTATAAAAAAAAAGTATATAACCTCTCATATTATTTTAACCAAAAAACAAACAAAAGCGACACAAATGCCAAATTTTTTTCTCTTTTAATTATCAATCGTTCTAGTCCAGTGTCAATTTTTTTGTCTACAAAATAACACACTAGTCTTTTTTTTTATATATATTTTCAATTGTCATTAAATTTCACTGCAATTGTTTTTTATAGAAATGTGGTATGGGTATATTTAATTCTAGTAATGTGAAAAATATTTAAATAAATAAAAAAAAGGAAGATATGGCTGTTGACTTAAGATCTCATTATTTAGCAGAAGACAACAAAAGACAGCTTGATTATGTTATTCTGTTAACTTCATTTCATTTTTTTTTTTTTTTTTTTGTTATGGCTTGTAACTGTCAGCTATTTATGAACAAATATCACTGATATTTTGTTTTACACTTGTGGTCCTCAAACATATTTTGGTCTGTGACTCTTTGCTTGCTGGAGCACCATCCATAGTGTACCCCACACCCCAAAGAAAACAAAATGATAAAAAGTGAAAGGCAGATAACTAATAATAATAATAATGATGATGATGGTAAATAAAGTTTAACATTTCTACAAAATAAATTATATAAAAAGTTTTTGTTTTTCATAAAGTGCTCAATGCTATTCAAGATCTCTTGTTGCAGCTGTGTGGTGTAATGGTTAGCAAGCTTGTCTTGCTAGATCAGTTACAACTGTGTAGCAAGTTCGAACCTCACTGAATGCTCCATACTTTTGGCCTTGTGTCACATCTAAGCTACCCTTAGTAAATTGCTACTGCAGCTCAGTTTAAAAAATAATTGACATTAAATTGGAAAAAGAATGCCCTCATTACAAGGACATTCATTAATACCTCCCTTGTCATTTTTTTAAAAATTTTTTTATGTTAAATGAGACCCATTGGATAGAAAGAAATGGATTTTTTCAATCTCAGGCTGTAAATTACTGTAAAGCGTTCTGATATCCCTACAGTTAATTATTTTCAACCTGTTTCACGAATATGAAATAACTTTTCCTCATGATTTTTGTTTGTTTGACTACATATGTGTACTAAGTAGTACTAGCAGATATTTACTTGGAACAGTGCTCAAAATAAAATGCCCATGATACAATAAACTCAATTTTGCAGTGAAATATATTATTTATACAATATTTTGACTATATGTTTATAACTTGGAATCAATGCTTTTTAAAATTTCAATTAAGCAAACATCATCTTTTGTTATTGAGTACATCATCCATCCATGTTGACCCCTTGTATTTTCCTAATTAACTCTCTCTAGTGGAAGGAATGGTATTATACACAGAATACAACTGGTTTACACTATTTCACTACAATTAAACGTTTTTGTTCTGTTTATACACATACACACACACATATATGTGTATATACTCATTTCCAAAAGAAATATATATCTCATTTGGAAATTAGTTATTTCTGCAACCAAGATTTCTACCTTTAGGTGTCTCAGCGATTTATAATAACTGATTTTTACCGTTTTTCAAATGCTCAAACAAGGATTTTTTTATAAATGCACAACTGGAATTTTCAAACAACCAAAAGATTTTCAAAAGTAGAAGTTAATTAAGGGTCTTAGAACACTTTCATCCATGAGTGTATGATCCTAGTAGGTATTTATGGGTAGGCTCATACAATCATGGCTAAAAGTGTTCTAAGACCATTAAGTAATTTCTCCTAATTTTGAAAATTTTTCAGTTGTTTGAAAATTCTAATTGTGTGTTCATAAAAAATCCCTGTTTGAGCATTTGAAAAATGATAAAATCAGTTATTGTAAATCGCCTGAAAATACTGAAAGATAGAAACCTAGGTTGTAGAAATAACTCATTTCCAAATGAAAAATATTCAAAAGCTCTACAATATAATTGTATTGAACACTTTTAAATAAAACTGTGTACTGGTCTAATTTAATTATGACCAAAAACTAACTAATTAATGCACACACACACACACACGTGTGTGTGTGTTGTGGTTATGTTCAGTGTCAAGGTTGTTGTTTTTTCAGTGTTTTTACTGATAAAATGTATTTTCGCAAGCAAGCAGGTTTTTTTTATCATAAAGTGCTCAATATCGGGGTGGAGATAGAACATTGATAAGCACAAAAATCTGTCACTAACTGAGCAGGTTTATACTGACCTTGAAGTTTTGTGGGGACAGCCCTGATGAGTGAGAACATCGTAATGGTGTCTCTACGAAACTTCAAAGTCAGCATGAACCTGCTCAGTTAAAGTGACACTCTTTGTACTTATATACACATCTCACAGTGTATTAAATGAATTTCCCCTTTATTAATAATATGACAACTTTTCACATTATTAATTTTTAATAAAAAAAAAGTAGCTATAAGATTAATAGTAAAATGTTTTATTTGTATTCATATACCATGTAAAATTGCAAACATAAAATGATTGTAACTATTAAAAAAGATTCAAATAATTTTTGTTCAAGTTTTAAAAAGATAAAAATTTAAAAAAGTATATTATTCATCACTTCTGTATATGCAAGGTGATATTTACAAAACTTTCTCTGTAAAGACTTTGCATGGGGAACATTTTCGTTTTTCTTATTGACGTGATATTGAAAAGAAAGTTGGGGGTAAAAAAAAAAAGCAAAATATGGACCTAATTTGCTCTTTCTCTCTCTCTCTCTCATTTATTTATTGTTTTTTTTTTTTAATATCTAAATTAATATTAACTTTAAAAAAAAAAATTCTGTATCAGATGCTGACCATCAATTTGGTTTATCAGAATTAGTTGCATGTAAATAATTCAAAAGTGCTGAGGGATGATAGTGAAATTTGTAGACCCAGATCTCACCAAGAATAAATCTTCTAAACCGCTCATGTTCATGAAATACTCATTCTTGGATATTGTTGTTAAATAGGGCTGAAAGTTTTCTAATTTAACATGCTAAGAAGATTTTTTTTAATTTTATACTATAAACATTACCTAGACACACATTGGCATTAAAACAAAGTTTTACTTGAGTTGAAAGAGCAAATGATGAAGAGTCCAAAATTTCTGCATTGTTTTAGATTTTCTTAGTCTTTTATCATTTCTTATCACCTGTAAATATACATAAATTTAATACACACACACACACACGAGTTGAATATATGGATCAGAATCCAACAAGATGAATAGACTAAGTAAAGAACAAGTAGGAAAAAAGTATCTTTAATCTAACATGTTTCACTTTAACAAGCTTCTTCAAAGATTAAAAATTTAAGAGACAGTATGTTGATTGAGGTATAGTTTCATTGGTCAGATATATGTCACATATGATAAAGCAATGGATGAATATTAAATGTAGAAGAAAAAACTTATGTCTGTTTAAGTGTGTGTGTGTGTGCCAATGAGTAATAAAACATTAGATATTTATTATCAATGTAAGTATATGTAAGCAAAAATAATGCATGTCAAGCTTAAGAAAATCATTCGATCATTTAACATGTGTATACAGTACTTGCTACATATTTTGAACAGAAATTTATTTTGTCACTGTTATTCACACATATTAACATTACTGACATATATACACACTTAATTCATCTATAGTTTTAATACACTTGACATGCATTATTTTTGCTTACATATACTTACATTCATAATAAACATCTAATGTTTTTATTACTTTGTACACACACACACACACACACACACACATAAAACAAGGCCTAGCTTTTTTCTGTTATATTTAACATTTGTTCATTACTTTATCTGACATATATCATTTGATAAAACTCTCTTATATTATATATCTCTTGATTTTTTAAATCATTTGTCTTTAAAGAACCTCTAAAGAAGTTTGTCAAAGTGAAACATGTTAGATTAAAGACACTTTTTCCTACTTGTTCTTTACTTATTCTATTCATATATAATTTTGATGCATGCTGCATTTATGGCTAAAAATACTAAATAATAATGATAGCGTGTGTAGATATAAAAGTAGACATTTAGGTCAGCGCCAAGTAGTGAGTCTGTTTCATGCTTGAATCCAATAGCTTAAAGATTGCATGAAACAGATTGTCACTACTCGATGTTGACCACATTGTCCACTTTTTATTTTATATATATATATATAAGTTATGCTTTGAGTCACTGGTGATCCAAATTTAAGATATTTGATAATCTACATTAACGTGTGGAAAAATATTAACAGTGAAATCAACATTCATAGTTGAATTTTCTTGGCATAATGCTTAAACAATATGTTGGTATTAGTTTAAATCTTTCTCATGAGGAGTCTAATATTTAACTGCTAAATTATTTTGTTTTTAAAAATTGAAGTCTTATAATTTAAAATATTGGATACTAAATTATTGAGTCAAGGGAGAGGTTAGTTTGAAGTACTATATTTGACAACAAGAATTTTTTTGTACAGATTGACTGAAATATTTACTTTTTCCACTGAGGTAATTCTTAAGCCAGTTTTTCTCTTTATTATGAATACTAGTGTTTTACAAATGTTCCTTATTGAAATAAAGGGGAATATTTTTGCCTGTATATAAAATATTCCGTCAAGTATAGTACATTTTGATTTTTTTAATACATAATTTTTAAAAGGGGGATAACCCTGGTAAGTTAACATTTGATACGTGGGAATCAGTAGACTAAAAGTAAAAAATAAATCATTAATATAAATTTTATATTCTTGTTTATCGTGTATTCTCACTGTCTATATTAAACAAGAAAGATGGATTTTTTTCTTTTTTATTATTGAAAATCTATGTACAATATGTGTTTGATTTGATTGATGTAAATTACTTTTAATTTTGCTATTATAATTATTCTGGTAGTGATATTTTTGCCTGTATGTAGATTTTCTATGTGACCAAGAAAAAAAATTGCATTGTTTCTATAAACATTTGTACACACAACGAACAAAAAAAGTATTTCATATAAATTATTACAGATTTTTCCTTTGTTTTTTTTTTTTAGTTTTTTTTTTTATACTGCATGACAATTCTTTTAATTGTAATTGATTTTGTGTCACTGAAATGATGTTTCAATGAAGAGAAAGATATTGGGTTGAATTCACATTTAAAATATCAATATATCATTGTTTGTGAAATTAATGTTATCCTCTGACATTAAAATCAGGTATTTATGTTTGTTAAGCTTTACACACAAAAAATATAAAATCATATACTCTATATCTTTAATTTATAATATACTACAATGTATTTATATATCTCAAGAAAATATACTGTTTATTTTAGTTTATATGTCTAGACTATAATGATATCTAATTCTATGTTTTAGTAGTTCAATTACTTTTTTTGAAGAAAAATAAGAAATTTGAGACATTATCACAATGATGAAGTGATTATATGAAAAGATTACTTTATTTGGAATGCTTGAAATAGTTCTTTGTACAAGGGCTGAGAATATAATGGCTGTTTTGATATATTTATGTATGTTTGTATCCTTGTATATTACTTTTTGTATGTATGAGCATATATATATATATATATGTATATATATATATATATATATATATATATATATATATATACACACACTGGGAATTAAAAGAAAATAACCTAAATCCACAGATAAAATGGAAGCTGATCGTCAAGACAAAGACCGCTAATCACTTAAGAGACAGATGTAATCTCTAACAGAAAAACTTAAAATTTTAAAATTTCAATATCAGAATGTACTTCTGAATAAACGTAGAGCGATCATTAGTATGTGTCGTCATAGAAATAAATATAAATTGCAATAATTATCTTATTCTTTCATTTAGTCACAATAGGGTTAAAAAAAAAAAAAATTGGGCGAAGCAGTTACCTTCCCCCGACAAACCACTACTAACCCAATGGTCAAGCCACATACCTCCCACTACCATAGAAGAAATTACTACCAATATTCCGCTGGCTTAACCCTTTAAAAGTCAGTATTCTATAACCCCTTACTTTACTAGACCAAACCTCTGGCATTAGAATTTTTCCTCATTCTCTATTTAAATGGAGTTGACAAAGCATGTTTTAAAATGACATTTTGAAAATGGCTATTTCCCTTCTAAATTTTATCTGAATTTACAGATAAATAATTTTAATTAAGAATTTTATATATATATATATATATATATATATATATATATATATATATATGTGTGTGTGTGTACAATATCTACATCTCCTCAGTGTATAATATACCATATTTTCTTGTGCAAAATGCAAGAAATTTTGAATGAAAATTTAAGTCAAAAGGGGTTGTGGTTTTATTTATTGGAAAATACAGTATACAGAATATATATATATATATATAGCAAAAATTAATTTTGTTGCTCTTTCTATGTTGTGTTTTTATTTAATATTTGAATTAGGTTTTAATTAGAATTGCACTGATTAAGCAGTTGATATTCAATAATTTAATTATTCCTGATGAAGATTGGTAAATTATATTAATGAAAAACTAGATGAATATTATTTAACTTTATTCTAAAAAAAGCTGATGATTTTTAAACCAGAGATGAAATGAAAACTAAATAATCAGAAAAAAAGGAAGAAAATAAATATTAAACTGATGACCAATTAATTGGTAAATGTTGATATACCCAATCATCAGATGATTAAATGTTGTAATATTAATTTGAATAGAAACTGTTTCCATTTAAGATAATTCTGGAAGTGAATTTAAAAGTTTAACAATTGACATGAATTTCCTAAACAGCACACTTTAATAAAGATATTTCATGATAATTATAACACCTGAAACTATTAATGCTTACCTTTTGAAAACTGATGTTAATTATAAAAATCCAGTACTAATTGTACATTTCTTAAAAAAAAAAAAAAAATTCTAATATTATTTATACATTTTTACCTATGATGTCTTCTTGATATGTAATATCCCCTGAGGATGTAGGCGACTATGACTCTCCACAACTTCCCATCTCTTATAGATTATAATAAATTTTTTTTTTTTCTGTTATTTCCACTATCCATTCACTGAAGTTCACTAAGTATGTTATGCGCTGTTTTCCTCTGTCCCTCTTGCCCTCAATTTGTACTGTGAGTATCAGATTTTCCAAGCCCTCCTTCCTTATGGTTGTGCTTCATAACCCTCAATTGTCTCTTCCTGATGTTAAATATAACCATAATCTCTTACTGTCCCCAAAATGGAAGAAGGTTACGAAAAGAAAGCTTTTTATATTTACTTTCAAATAGAAATTTTTTAAAAAAACTGGCTCTTTAAAATAAAAATGCTGTTATTGGAAGATTTAAAAGTTAAGTAAATCTAGTGCTAGATGACACAAAAAATTAACAAAAAGCAGTAAGTAATCATTTACTCTATTTACATACAAACATCTTCATTGTTGTTATTACCTTGTATGTATGGCTGGCTACTCGTATCCAAGGATACCTGTCTACAAGGGTGGCTAGCTAATCCTCATTGTAGACGCTTTCTCAGGCACACATGTATTTTTTCAACACTCAGAGAGCCCACCTGTAGTTTATACTGCAACTATGCTGAGTGGACCTTAGTTACGGTTTCTGGGAGAGAGCTCTTTATCTAGCATATTTTCTTGTGCAAAATATGCTAGATAACACGGCCAGGACACTCATCACCTTGGTCATGGTGACTTATGACTTTGAGCTAGCACAACCATAAAGGACTCCTCAAAGGAAGCCATCTATCTAATTTCACTCACAAGGCTTGGGTCAACCCATGGTATAGTTTTCAGGCTCTTTCCAAAGATGCTGCACCCTGGGATCACCTCCTCCAGACCAATAGCATCAAGAAGTCAGCTTTTTGACAAATTCACCCTGGTGAGATTTGAAACCGGGCTTCGTGGTCAGAAAGTGAACATTCTAACTACTCAGCTATGTGCCCTGTTATCGCAATATCGTGCCTGCAAATAGTACGAATAATAATTCCTTATTGCAGAAATTCAGACCATAGGAAACTAATGCAAAGCTTGATTAAAGATAAGATGTTGACTTGAGCACATGTAATGATGAAAAAATTGTTTTTCTTTTTTTTGTTACTGAATGTAAAAAAAAAAAAAAAAAACCCCGAAAATGTCAACTACAGGTCAGAGAAACTAAAATAAAAACAAGTAAAGAAATTTAAATACCTGGGAAGTGTTCTGGCAGAGGATGGAAAGTGCAACATTGAGATCCAAAGACACATTGGCATGGCCAAGGACACATTTCAGAAGCTACCCAGAGTACTGAAAAACAAGAAAATCTCATTAGAAACAAAGAAAAGAGTGGTGGATTCCTACGTGATATCTGTCCTTCTGTATGGAAGTGAGTGCTGGACAATCTCATCAAGAATAAAAGAGAAGCTTGAGGCAGCAGAAATGTGGTTTTACAGAAGGATGCTGAGGATACCATGGATTGAGCATGTGAGCAACAATGAAGATGTAAACGAAAAGAAAACTTATACTTAATATCAGGAAGAGACAGATGAGGTTCCTGGGACATGTAACGAGGAAGGAGGGCCTGGAGAATTTAATACTCATAGGACAGAAGGAAAGAGAGAGATGTAAGCAGAGTGAGGCATACTTGATGGGCCTGAGCAAATGTATGTCAGATACGGTTTTGGGAGAAATACCAAGAGGAATAATTTTGAGAGCGACAAGAGACAGAGCCAAGTAGAAATCCATGATCCCCTATGTCCTGAAGAGACAGGGCACATGAAATAAAAAGAATACTAATAAGTTAAATTAAAAAAAAATGTAATATCAATGCAGCCATTGGATCTCAGAATGACAGTATAAACCATAAAAAGTCTTTTATATTTTATACCATTCTTATCAGTTTGTGTATTTTTAAACTACAATCAATCAGTAGTTATACCAATTTTCATAGTTCCACATTTGTGTGTGTGTGTCTATATATATATATATATATATATATATATGAGAGAGAGAGGTAGATAAGAGTTTTACAAGCATCCAACCATTTACTTCCATCCATTTTGAAAATACCAACATTGATTCTTTTTTAAGGAACTCTTCGAAATTTAATTTCTACTTGGCAGCAAAGAGGGCTTTTGGATTTGTCTGAATAAATTTTAAATTTGCATTAACTTTTTTGTTTTATTTTAAACTGAGTTATTCTTTGACAATTTGATTGCTTAATATTCAACTCTTCAAAAGTAAAATGCTTTCTTATACGATCTCAGATTTTCATCATGAAATGAGAAATAGAAAGCTACAAAAAGTATTAGCAGTGATATAATTAAAATTTATAAAAATGGTGGCTTTTTCCTTCATTTAAATCAACTGTTTTCTTTTTTTTTTCGTTTTTTTTAACTTATTGGTGGATGTCATTACCTTCTGTACATTAATGATACATCTTTGATGCTTTAAAAAATAAGCTCTCATACCTTAACATTTTTTATTTTTTATTTGCTCTTTTATATGATATTTTGACCAGAAAGTTTAAACATCATAATTCTATATTTGAATGCCAAATGTTTCTCTTTTTTCTTTTTTTTTCTTGAAAATTATGCATATAAAATTTCTTCAAAATTTTTATTATGCTATTTTATCAATCAATTCTCACTTTAAAATATTGCTAATGAATTTGGTTGCTAAACAATAAATTTGTTTTTAGATATTAATCTTGAAATTGGACTTAAATCCAAAATATTCTTTTTTTAAAAAAAAAAATGGGTATGGGTTAAATAACAGGACAGATTGGGTTCTATATCTATAGCCTTGGCTGGCAACCAGTCTACCGCAGCAAGCAACCTATTGTGGGATAATCTTCTGCCCAGTCAGTCATTTCTCCTTTGAGACATGATTGCCCAAAGTGTGCATCACGTATGGCACTTAACTGACTGAATTGCAGGTATAAAAAAAAAACTATTTAAATGCTTCAGTTATTATAATTTTATTTAAAGCCGCATTTCTAATATAGAATGAAAAAAAAAACATTTGAATTTATGAATTAAACAAATTGTCAATAATTTTTTTGTATTTTATATCCAGAATTTCATAAATTTTTGTCTCCCCACAGCCCTGTTATTTATTTTCTTTTTTGTGGTGGGGGATCTGGTTCTTTTTTGTTTTATATATGAATCATTTTTATTGTTTTGATATTTTTAATTGTAAATATTATTCTATCATTATTTTTCATTATGCAGTATTATTTTGTGTCATTAATTTTGCATTATTAACTCAATTATTTTTTGTAATTATTTCTTGTATATTGTTTTTATTAATAATGTTCACATTCCTGTTTGGCTTTCTTTTTAAGCATGTATCATAAGCATTAAAAGAATATTGCATTATTATCTTTTGTAAACATTTTTTCTTATGAAATATTGAGCAATACTGCATTCATGAATACTTTTTTATAAAAAAAACATTATTTATAGGTATTTGGTTTTAATAATTTTCTTATTTTTTTTATTGAGGTGGTAGTTTGAAATACTAATTCTTATCTGAAGATGGATGAGCAAATGTGAACGCTGGTTATTAAACAGATAACACTAAATCATTATTTGTATTCTATCAGGACTTGAAATGTTGAAAGCATTTATAGCATTAAAGTGACCTTTGATGGTCATTACCAGTCATTATGCAAAAACAGATTTTTGACTAAACCATGTTATCCACACATTGTCCAAGTTTCTTAAATAAAAAAAACTTTTAAGAAGCAAAAAAAAAAAATGAACATTGCATATGCAATATTCAAAACCATTTTAGCAAAGTGATTATTCTAAGAAGTTTTATGTATAGAATCCTCGTTTTTATCAGATTTCATTCAAATTGTTCTTCAGCTGTTACTTTGAATTCTGTTTTTTATACATGTGTATTTTTTTGTTTTATTTTAATACACGCTATACTTTAACTGGAATACTCCACAGTTCCAAGCATCAAATATCTGATTAAAAAAAAATAGAAAAGGACATTGATGAATACATCATCTGAACTATGGCAAAAACAAAAAAAAGATGAAGAGACAAGTCAGAATTCTTGGAATAATGGCAATGTTTGATCTCATAATTTTAGACACTGACCAAAATGGTACCCCACTGTTTTAATAATTCCTCTCTCAAGATATGCATATATATCAACCCAGAAAATTAGAATGCTCATCATATATATGATAGCATTTATATATTTGTATACATTTACTTAGATTTTCATCTTATGTCAGCTGAGATCATTTCTATTGGTCTAAAACATGTAAAGATTAAATAATATAGGAATCTATTGAAAGTTAATTGTAATTGTGTGTTTATTGGTAGCCATTTTTTAAATATTTGTGTCCTTTCTTTAGAAGGTTCATGATTAATGGTTTACTTTTTTCAAATCAATAACAATTCATGATTGGATGAGAGGAATTATTTCTAAATAGCCTCTCTCATTTTCTTTTTACTTCATAATTTTTCTTTTGCTTGAAAACATTTTTGGTTTTGAAAACTGTGATTGTTTGTCTGACATTTTTATATTGTTATATTTTTTTAACTACAAAAATTTTTCAATTTTTTAAAATTATTTATTTTTTAATAATTCAATTTGCCTGCTATATGATGAAACTTTTTTTTTCTTTTTCCCAGTTTGAGTTGTATACATAGGAAGAAAGAATTAAACTAGGTTGACTTTTAAGAAAGATCGATGTATTATTTGACAAAAACTCATTTTTGCATAACAAAAAAAAAAAAATTGCCAATTTCTTTTCTTTAATCATTTCCCAAAGTATAACAAAATCCAAAGATGTGTGGCTATGCCATGATATGCAAGATATAAATCAGAGAACTGTGAAACCAGTAGTAAAGTTACAGTAAAGAAACATTTTTAAAGACTCCAGTTACATTTTCAGTTTTTTTTCCTTATATAATGTCCAAATTCATATTTATTAAACTTTTTTTTTTAAAGCTATATATTACTAGCAGTAAGCACGGCGTTGCTTGGATATAATGAAAGCTTTAAAACTAATCCATGGTCCTGGAGCTCAGACTCTTTGGACTTTGGCATGAAAGACTAAAAAGCAATAGTTGTTTCCAGTTAAAGCGAAACTGTAGACTGAAAGAAAATGAATTGATGTAAGTCAAATTTTGATTTCCTGGTATCAATATCAAATAAGTTTTTTCATCATAAACTAAATTTTGAAGGCTAAATAGGTTCTCTGAGTAAATGGTATCATGGCTGAGACTAAGAACTACAATTATACCTACTTAGAGCCAAACCCGAAGCAAAAACTAAAATATAAGGGCTGAAAAAAAATACATACATACAGGCAGATAAACACACACACACACAAACATCTTGCTTTTATATATATATATATATATATTATTAATTTTCTGCACTATTGTAAGAACTGCAACCTTGAAACTTCTGAATATCGTTTCTTATGTCTTTGTCTATGAGTGTATCAAATTTGATTAAAATCAGACCACTTCTTCTAATACCTGATTTTTTTTATTATTGATTTTTGATATTTATCGGGGGTACCTCAACACAAAACCTAGCTAAGAACACTCGCAGACGCTTATAGTATAACTGTGTAAATTTTCAAGAAAATCGGTTCAGCTGTTTCAGAGTCTATAGGTAACAGACACACACACACACACACACACACACACACACACACACACACACACAGATAAAGTTCCATTTATAAATAAATTTAGATATCTTATGAAAACAGTAGTGATACAAGCCAGGCAAGTTATAGATGATGCCAAGAGACACAATTCACTGTCTAATAAACAAAAATGAGTAAATGATGTTCTTTTATTAGACATTGAATTGTTGTTTGGCATCCTCCATAGCTTGATTGACTTTTAAGCTGACATGATGAATATTTATGAGTATACTTAAATTTAAAAAAGTTTATACAACCAAAACGTTTTTGCTCTTGTATATAAATACTTGTTACAAAATAAAATCCTTGCATTTGTCATGATAAATTCCCTCATAGGACAAAACGCATTGGCTATAGTAAGTTTTCCTTCTTTTTTTTTTTCAGACTCTATCTGAAATTTTACGTATATGAAGTCAATTTCAAGAAAAATTTAAACTTAAATCTGAGCAAAGAATTGTATATTTTTCAAGAAAATATAAGAAATGTTTCATATATTCAACCCCAAGTTTTTCCATGTCAGTACTTATAAAAACTGGCTATTTACATTAGTATCTGACTTATCTTTTGATTTTTGTTTATGTATATAGATATGAAAATGTGTAGAGAGAAGGTTAAATCAAAACAAGGAATAGTAAATTATCACAGTAAACAAAGTATCAGACTAAAAAAAAGAAGAGATAAAATTTGACTAAATTTATTAATCAGAACTTCTCTTGATTTTGCAGTTGACATACCTTTGCTAGTTACATTAAATACAACAAATATTCTGCATTTGTTGAAAAAAGTGATAAATAAATATTATTGGAAACCTGAATCTTCATATTGATTTTCAGGATTTTAAAATCTGGGAGAAAATAAATTTCTTCTTTGCTGATGAATTTGATAACCAACTGAGCAATTGTATGTGTAATATATATATATTTTGTAATTTTGTTATTACAATGGTTTATAAAAGCATTATATCACTACAAAAAAATTTCATGTTTCAGAACATTATTATTGTTCTTTTCAGGTGATATTTTAAAACATTTCGTAAAATAAACAAACACAGTTAAATATATTTTGAAGCAAAACAATATTCTTTTTTATTCTCACCGACCAGGATACAGCAGGATTGGGTGGGATAACAAATTACTGTCTACACATAGTGTATTGTCTAGCAGCCATTGTTTTTTTTTTTTTTTTTTTTTTGAAGAGTCTATAAATTCTTAGGGAAGAGATGTTTCCCCTAACAATTAGAAAGATAAGAAATTATAGAATGTCAGAGAAAATCTTTGTTGCTTTAGAAAGAACATCTTGCAATTATTTTCTTATTATTTAAATTCTTTTTCCCTTAAGTATAAATTTGAAACTTCCATTATGAAACTAGATTATCCTGGAGTTGTCACTTAAGCTTATATTAGGAGTAGGCCTGTCCTCTCAAAAATGAGAACAAAAATATTTATATTGATATGCTGTCTAAAATCACAGCAACATATATATTGATGTGCCTACTGTTACACTAAGATCTAAGAAAAAAAGAAACAAGCAAAATAATCCAAACCCCTGGACATGACAGGAGGGAAATATATAGACACACTCTTTTATAATAGAGACTGTTGTGCATTTTTATATTTATATAACTATCTAACTGTGAAACATACTTCAATTAGTAACCATTACTAATATTATATATATATATATATATTCACTACTCAATGACATAATTATTGCAAAAAAAATAAGATAATAAAGTACTGTTAAAGAGGAAACATGTGACAATTGTTTTCATAACTGGTAGTAAAAGAGAATGAACTGAGCCGACTCAGCCTCACTATTGTTTCTCGCTCTCTCACCATGAGCGTGACAGGAGGGATATATATACACAAACAAACACACACACACACACACACAAAACAGTCTTTATTATAATAGGATAAATTGCATTCCTAAAACAAATTTGTCAGAGTATGATCACTGTATTTAATACCATCATTATACTAAGATTCAATTACTACAATGAATAATTATAGCAGTATTAATAACAAGTAGAATTTTACATGTATTTCTTTTGTTGACACAGTAATTTTAAGTTTTGCTTACAATTGTTTCATTCAAGTTTATTTTTGTATTCATTTTAATTATTTTTATATTGACTTTTATTTTGAAAATGAGTTGTTCTCTTTTTTTTATCCTCTATTATTTGTATGTTTAATAAATAGACAGTTTTAAACTTTTAATGCATTTTTGTCCTGTTATCTTTTTTTTTCTAACAAATTTTCTTAATATCATGTTTAGAATATAATTGTATCATTGTCCAGTTTCACTCTTATTGTAGGAATCGTTTTAACATATAAGATAAATTCAGTCAGTTAAGTGCCATATATGCTTGAACAATCATATCTGTTTTGATCCATGACTGACTCGGCAGAAGATTTTCCCACAGTAGGTTGCCATTTCTTTCTATGATAGACTGATTGCCAGCCAAGGCTATAGGACACAATCTGCCCTGTTATTCAACTCATAGCTGAAGGGAGAAGAGATGAATTAATACCTTTCTCAAGGGTATTTGCCTGTAAGTGAATACAATGAATTCAACTGGAATTTGAACTCGGCTCTCCAATTTCTCATTTCAAGCTGATATCCATTACACCACACCACATATAAAATAGATTACAAAGAAAGAAACCATACCAAGACAAAATTCAAAATCCAGTGTGAAATCCTAATATCAACACTGGATTGTGAATTTTGATTTGATCTGGTTTTTTCTAAAATGTCAGTGATTCTGATCCGATTTTGTGTGTGTGCAATTCTACTTTTTGATGTGCATTGTGGTGCAGTGGATATTGACTCGGAATAACAAATATAGTAGCCGAGTTTGAATTCTTGCATTCACTTATACACAAATACCCTTAGGATAGGTATTAATCCGTCTCTTCCCTCTAGTTATGAGTTAAATAATAGGACATTGGGTTCTATAGCCTTGGCTGGCAACCAGTCTACTGCAGAAAGCAATGGCAACCTACTGCAGGATAATCTTCTGCCCAGTCAGTCATGTCTCTTTTGAGACATGATCATCCAAAGTGTGTATAACGTATGGCAATTAAACTGACTGGCTGATCCTATAATACCCACATGTACTGCTATTCATTTTCCTATCAGTAAGTAGTGTGTTCTCGCCTCTTAAAGGTTTCTGAAAAACAACTCTAACTTGCACATGATGTTGAGAGCGCAACTACCACTAAATTTCTATGAGTTAGGGAAGTATGTCTTGGGTACTTGAAGAGAGCAACCATTAGAATTAGTGTGGCAAGAAGTGGAGGAAAGAGAAGAGAATTGACACCCATTCTCACACCAGTGAATGTGACATTTCCAGTTGGCTCTTACATTTTTTTTTTTTAATAAGACTGCTTGTACTTGCAACAGTAGTTGCTTATATTTACAAACTTATAATGTAGTAAGACTAAACTCAATGAGGATCTGTTATTAATATTTCTTGAGTTTGATAGAGTCTTTATAATGTAGTAAAGCACCAAATTTAATGAGGATTAGCTATTTATATTCCTTGGGAAAGATATTAGAATAATCCCAAACTTCTATTGACTGTAAATTGTCTGCATTCATACAGAAAATTAATTCAGTATCTATACAAAAAATAGAAATGGGTGTAAGATAAAGATGTGCTTCCTCACTGGACTTATTCAATGTTTAGAGTATGGTGACCCTGAGAGGGTCACTATGAGGGATGTGCATTGTGGTGCAGTGGATATCAACTCAGAACAACAAATCAGGGTGCAGAGTTCAAATTCCAGTTGAATTTCTTGCATTCACTTACACACAAATACCCTTGGGAAAGGTATTAATCTGTCTCTTCCCTCCAGCTATGGGTTAAATAACAGTCTATCCTGTTATTTAACCCATAGCTGGTTCTATATCCTTGGCTGGCAACCAGTCTACCGCAGAAAGCAATGCCAACCTACTGCGAGATAATCTTCTGCCCTGTCAGTCATGCCTCTTTTGAGACATGATCGCCCAAAGTGTGTATCACGTACAGCACTTAACTAATTGACTGATCCTGAGAGAATTATAAGTCTTATCATGACACAGGGTGTAATGTGTAAATAGTTACCATTCCATTATTTAGATTTTGGGAATTTGTATTGGTTTTGATTTTGTTGACTGCACAGAATAGTCGAGTCAACTGGGCAACTGTCTGTGAGAAAAAAGAGCACTGCTACACAATTCACTCTGACAGAAATTTGGAAACTGCATGCTGTACTACTTGGCATCTGTGCCAGAAGCTCCAATACAAACATTTCAGAGTGTTTGTATGGCAACCTGAGAACAATGCAGAGAATTTGGAAAGAGTTGGATGAGTTTAATGGTGATTATGAAGGTATGGCAGCTCAGAAAACTCACTCTGATCATTTTGATAAGAAAAGAACTCCTGAGTTTGTTGATGAGAAACTGAGATTCAACACATACATCTTGTGCCTTGAAGAGGTAATGCTGCTCTGGGTCAAGAGTGTGGCTGTTGGAATAGTTCTAGCAATAGAATTCTGCACCATGCTACACAAGCAAGAGAATCATTGCTGTCAAACAATTTCTGTAATTACGTCACCATTACATCTGGCCAACCTAATTCCCCAGACTACAACCCCCTTGATTATTATGTGCAGAGTGCAGTTGAGCGAGAAACCAACAAAACTCTTAACACCAAAGATGTACTAAAGGCAAGAATTATGGTAGCACTTACCAAGGAGACCATCCAGAAGAGTTACTGGAGATTCTGAAATCCAATGGCGATTTTATTGAATAAATTTACTCTTGAGTATTTCATGATATTTTTATGCAGTTTTCGTAAATAAATCTGTTGAATGAGATGTCAGTATTATTTAAAATTTTTTTTGTTGTTGTTTAATTTAGACGACAATTTATCCATCGCACCGTGTATATTATTAGTGTCCACAGTTTTAACAACATAGGACATACATAACAAGCATTTAAATTACAGAAAGTCTTACATAAGTTAGTGAAGGAAAGCAAGAATAAGAACTAAACATTAATTCTAAAAGAACAATGTATTTTTGTCAGCAAAAGGAACAGCCCAAGATGTGAAGTACAAATTGGTGACACCAAAATTTAAATATCTAGGAAATGTTTTAACAGAAGACGAAAAAATGTGACACTAAAATCCAAAGGTGTATTAGAATAGCAAAAGACGCCTTCCAAAAGCTAAGCAAAGTATTAGAAACAAAGAAAATTACTAAACTGTTATGCATTATCAATCTTTCTATATGGCAGTGTATGCTAGACAATCTCACCACAGATGAAGAATAGATTTGAAGCAAGAGAAATGTGGTTCTACAGAAAAAACTTGAAAATACCATGAACTAAACATGTGAGCAACAACAAAGTTTTAGGGAGAATGAAACAAAAATGACAGTAAATGAAAGCGTGAAGAAAGGACTAAACATCAATTGTAAGAAGATAGAATATGTGGTTGTCAGTTAAAGGAACAGCCCAACATGCGAACTACAAATTAGTAACCCCAAAATCAAGCAAGTAGAAAATTTAAATATCTATGAAGTGTGTTAACAGAAGATAGAAAATGCAACACCAGAATCCAAGGCACATTGGAATAGCAAAAGATGCCTTCCAAAAGCTAATCAAAGTATTAAGAAACAAGAAAATTTAATTTGTTTGAAACAAAAAATTATTGAACTGTCATATAATATCGATCCTACATGGCAGTGAACGCTGGACAATCTTCTTACAAATGAAGAAGAGATTTGAGGTAACAGAAATGTTTTTCTACAGAAAAATGTTGGGAATACCAGGTACTGAACTTGGGAGCAAGAACAATCTTTTAGGGAAAATAGAAGCCTGAAGGACACTTTTTCTAAAAGAAATAGTTGAAATTTCTAGGGAATATAATGAGGAAAGCAGTCTTGGAGAATTTGACACATTGAAGGCAAGAGGGACTGAGGAAAGTGGCAAATAACCGACATAACAAGCTTGTGTGAATGGGTGCCAGAACAAGTTTGATAAAAGACAAGCCATAAAGGAAAGAATGTTATAAAGATCCATGATCGTCCACGTCCTGAAGGAACATATAACATAGAAAGAGAAAAAGAAGTAACATATTCAATGAGGATTAGTTATTTATAGTGCTTGATTTTATAGTTTTTACAAGTACAAAAACAGATACAGAGAAAGGATTTGCTAGAAAAGTTCTTAAACAAAATTTTCTTTCTCCTCTCATTAATGACATAATGTCTTCAGTAACTGGCAGCAAACTGCTTGTATCATCATTTATCCATCACACCCAGATGGTGCATAGGGCAGCAACTTTTTGTTGCTGTAACAAGCTGTTTTTTACGGGGCAGGGTTGTTAGCTCTGCACCCAACCCATAAACCTGAAGGACCGGTGGACTATTCTTGGTCCTTACGTTTACAGCACCTGGTATTCCCAAATGGTCACTCATTTAAGTACAGACCAGGACTCGATGTTGCTTAACTTCGGTGATCGGACGGGAACCGGTGTATTCAACACGATATAGCCGTAGACAAACTGCTTGTATACGGACAGATAATGAATTCAGCAGATATACAAAGATAGAAAAGGGCATAAGACAAGGATAAGTCTTTTCACCGGATCTGTTAAACTTGTACAGTGAGAATATTATAACGACCCTAGAAGCTATACCTGGATTTGTAATCGGAGGCCACAATTTAAACAACCTAAGGTTTGCAGATGATACAGTGCTGATAGCAGACACAGAAAGAAAACTACAAGACCTCCTACAGAAGGTAGCTGAAGAAAGTAACAATAAAGGACTAGAAATAAACTGCACGAAAACCGAATGCATCGTCATCAGTAAAAAGGGCAGCCCAGTATGCCAAATACAGGTCGGGGATACTAGAATCAAGCAGGTACAAAAATTTAAATACCTGGGAAGTGTTATAACAGAAGACGGAAAGTGCGACACAGAGATCCGAAGGCGAATTGGCATGGCGAAGGAAGCATTCCAGAAGCTAAGTAAAGTAGTAAAGTATTAAGAAACAGGACAATTTCACTAGAAACAAAGAAGAGAGTACTCGATTGCTATGTGTTGTCAGTTCTTCAATATGGCAGTGAATGCTGGACAATATCATCAAAGATGAAGGAAAAACTTGAAGCAACTGAAATGTGGTTCTACATAAGGATGCTGCGAATATCATGGATCGAGCATGTGAGCAATGATGAGGTCTTAGAAATGATGGAAACAAAAAGGAAATTAATACTGAGCATCAAGAAGAGACAGCTAAAGTTCTTGGGACATGCAATGAGGAAGGAGGGCTTGGTGAACCTGATACTAACAGGCCAGATAGAGGGGAAAAGAGACAGGGGAAAGCAACAGATAACATATTTGAAGGACCTAATCAGGTGGATGATGGAACAAGCGTTGCATGGTGTAACAGGAGAAGGCGTGCTCAGAGCCACCAGGGATAGGGAAACGTGGAAAGCCATGATCGCCTACGTCCTGAAGGAACAAGGCACACAGAAGAATAAGAAAGGGAATGAAGTATTCTATCTTCTCTGCTTTCTGGGGCACCTCAACATGGTGTAATGGTCAGCAAGCTTGTCTTGTTAGAACCTATTAAAAGTTCAATCCTCACTGGACACCCCATACTTTCGGCCTTGTTCCACATCTAAGCAGTGCTTAGAAAGTCAACTATCTTCTCTGCTTTCTATTTAGGGTTCTAAGTCTGCAAGTCTGTAAGCAGATAACAGTCATTTTAACCCTCTAGGGCCATTCGTATCATATTTGATACAGTATTTCCCTATAAGGAAACATTTGGTATTTCCCTATAAGGAAACATTTGGTATTCATTGACTGAGCAGTCAGTACTGCTTTCATTTGAAATTTATAAAATATTTCTCTTAAAAAAATTTTCAGGAAAATATTTCTTTCAAGGCTTGTTTTCATACTGTATCAAATATGATACGAATGGCCCTAGAGGGTTAAAAGTAACTGATCCCCGTGGTATAAACACTAATCACACTTCTATTCTTTTTCGATTAAAAATAATAAATTGTTAGTATTATTAGTGTTTCTGGAATATTGATCCTGGATCAGTAATCCATGTTTCAAAAGATAGCTTAGTAGCTGTGGTAAGGAAGGAGAAAACTGAGTCTTACAGTGAAAAAGAATTTGTGTTCTCTAATGCTATCTGTTGAAAAAAAAAAAAAGATCAAAATCAAGATCATGTTGATTTTCGTAGGCCTCCCTACCAACGTTGATCAATCATAATATTTCTGACCCCCCCTAAGAGCACTAATTTGGACATCAATTTCATTGGCTTTTTGTGAATGAAGTAGGTAGCTTTGCGATGTGAATTGTGGTGTGGACTTTTACATTTTTGTTTTACTCCCCAGGCATTTTCTGACATTGGGTTTGTGACCCTTGAAGTATTCTGATCAGGAAAATTTAGATTTTATTTGTTCATTTTCTATGGATTATCAAACCTTTGCTGGTTATTTAAAGTAAGAATAGTTTTAGACTGTAAGACATTTTTTTTTGGGGGGGGGGGGGGAAAGGGAGATAATAGTTTAGTGATACAAGGATTAATAATTAACCCATATATGGGGAGAGAAGAAGTGGATTCATATCTTTGCTAAGGGTATTAGTGCATAAGTGAATAAAACAAACCTAACAAGAATTGGAACTCAGCTCACCAATTAATGATTCCAAGCCGTTAACCCATTACACCAATCACACATCCAAGTTTGCAGCATCTAGTATTTCAAAGTAGTCACTCATCTAGTTATTGACCAGTCTCAACATTGCTTAACTTTGGTGATCATACAGGAACCAATAGTTCAACATGATGTAGCAGGGAGATTTAGAACAAAAGAGCAAATGAACCAACCGCACAAACAGCAATTATTATTTTATTTATTTATTCCTGTAAGGAAGACGTAAAAGCAGGCAACTGGCACAGAACTAAATCATGCCTAAGTGTAACGAATTCTTTTAGATGCTGTTAATCCTTTGATCCCAAGCAAGGCAATAAATCAACAAGAGGTTACTGAGAATGTAAGAAAGTGAGAAAATGAGGAGTCAGTTAATTGCCATATGTGATACACACTTAGATGATCATGTCTCAAAAAAGACATGACAGACTTGGCAGATTTTCTCACAGTAGGTTGCCATTACATTCTGTGGTGGACTGGTTGCTAACCAAGGCTATAGAACACAATCTGTCCTGCTGCTTAACCCATAGCTGAAGGGAAAAGCAACAGATTCGTACCTTTCCTAAGGATATTTGAGTGTAAGTGAATACAATGAATTCAGTTGGAATTTGATCTCAGCTCTCCAATTTCTCATTCTGGGCCGATATCCACTGTAACTATTAAGGAGAAAGGACAATAAAAGAACAGGATTCACGGCAAAAAAAATCTCAATTGACATTGCATTTGAATCATTGATGATTGTAGTCTGACAGGAAAGCAAGAAGAGACTTTTACATGCCAGAAATCGATGAAAAATATTATTAGAATAAAATTTACGGTTAGATCTTCATTTTATGCCAGGTTCCATATCATGAATAAATGACTGTCATATTCTCCCTGCTTCCATTTTCATCGCCGCACGTTTGAGCGAGCTCACGAACCGTTGCTCCGATCCCGCGGTTCCTCTCGTACTGAACGGGATAACCGTAGCCACGGCCGATGCGCGTGTCGATCAGTAGGATAAAACTAACTTGCCTCAGAACGGTCTAAATCCAGCTCACGTTTCCTGTCAGCGGGTGAACGATCTAACGCTTAGCTAATTCTGCTTCGCAATGATAGGAAGAGCCGATATCGAAGGATCAAAGAGCGACGTCGGTACGAACGCTTGGCCGCCACAAACCAGTTATTCCTGTGGTAACTTTTCTGACATCTCGCGGTGGAACAGAGCTCTCCGCTCGGAAAGGATTGATAGGCCACGCTTCCACGGCCCGTATTCGTACTGAAAATTGAGATCGAGCGAGCTTTTGCCCTTTTGCTCTACGCGAGGTTTTCATCCTCGCCGAACTCGCCTTGGGACACCTGCGTTAGCGTTTAACAGACATACCGCCCCATTCAATATTCATCCTAAACATAAGAACTTTGTTACCCCTCTTTCAAGGAATATTTCAGTGTCTGGTTCTATATGTGTACAGACCAGGGAATGATTTTTAACATGTGTGGCCATCTTCTACCAGGCATAAAGTTTTCTTTTGTAGTGCACTGAATAAGTTTTAACTCATACATAACCCAAATTATTACAGTAATGCTGAAAGTTTTCTACATCATCTTTAGCATAATGTTAAAGAAATCTGAGATTCATCTTTAAATTTTTTTTAGTTCTTTATTTTTGTCTTTTACAAATAGCCAAGTGTAGTACATGCTTTACATGCATTAGAAAATAAATCTGAAGCTAAAGGCAGTGTGGAGATACCGAGCAAAAGCGATGGACCAGATGTTAGCGCTTTCACGACCAAAAAGCAAATGACCAAAAGTCGCCCGTGCGCGCCGGCTCCGCGCAGATGTTCCGGTTGAAAACTAAAAATTAATTAAATATTAAATTTCCATTTCGCGAGTCTACGCGTATTTTATTTATCAGCCAATGGAAGTCCAGAATCAAATACAAGTGTGAAATCCCAAGTGATCTGCTGTGATCCAAAATGAAGATATAAAAAGCGGATACGGAAAACTTCGACAGGCAGACCGACTTGAGAAGATAGTAATTAGTATCTCCCTTGACCGAAGTCAAGTGGCTTAATACGCTCGCCTCCCTTACCTCTTTTCTTCTTCCCTGCCTCAAAAACTACTAACTGACATAAGGAGCAATTACATCAAAGACATTCTTTACTTACCCGCTCCCCACATTCCTAAGCATTAATTCTCTTTCAGCATTATATTGCCATAAACAAATTTTAAAGTCCGTTGTACGTATATTCAAGTATCACATTAATTAAAAAAAACCCAAATCTGCCGAGCGCATGAACATTCCTCTTGGCCAACGCACCCACAATTTAAGCATCGAATTCTCTTTGTCAGCCTTCTATTGCCGCTATAGCAGTGTTTAAACACTTGTTTTTTTTTCCTGGTTCAACACAGATAATCCTTAATGAAAAATGGATTTATAATAATTTAAGCTAAGCAAATTTTAACAGGATTGGCTTCTACAAATTTTAACAGGATTGGCTTCTACATATCAACTTAATCTATTTAGGCAATTTTTTTCTGTATTTGATGTGGTCCAATAGGAATTCTTTATTGTAAATTACAGAAACTTCAATAAAGTGTTACTACGCAGAGTTATTGTAAGCAAAAGAAATGTCAGTCAGTAACTTTTGCTGCATAACAACGCCCTTCTTGTTGCAAATACGATGCAGCAATAGTTTGAATAAGATCATTTTTTTTTTCACTTACGAAAGTCTTCTGTATTCGAGGCTGTTCAATAGGAAATCATTATTGCGAATTATCGGAGCTTCAACAAATTTTTACTACACAAAGATGCTGGGAGCAAATGGCTCTCTCGAATGACGCATTGGAATAGAAACGTCTTTTTCATCTACAAAAATGTTGACCAGTAATTTTGATGTATAACAACGTCCGTATTATTGCTGCAAATGCAGTGCAGCAATCATTTAACTGGATTTGGAACTTCTTATACATACGTCGTATACTCCAGCTGTCAACTTTAGACTGTCATTTATTTCACTTCAGACATTTCTTCTTGCCTGAACAGCAGTTTCAAGAATTTCATGATACTGAAAAATCCTTCAAAGAATTCATTAACTTTACTCTAAAATCGTTCTTTTATTGTAGACTATACAATTTAGCTGAAAGATGGCCAGTCAGTTAAGTGTCATACGTGATATACGCTTGGGCGATCATGTCTCGAAAGAGACATGACTGACTGGGCAGAAGATTATCCCACAGTAGGTTGTCATTGCTTTCTGCGGTAGACTGGTTGCCGACCAAGGCTATAGAACCCAATCTGTCCTGCTATTTAACCCATAACTGGAAGGAAGAGACGAATTTATACCTTTCCCAAGGGTATTTACGCGTAAGTGAATACAATGGATTCAACTGGAATTCGAACTCGGCTCCCCGGTTTCTCGTTCCTGGAATTCGAACTCGGCTCTGTTAAAAAATACGAAATATAAGAACACCTAGCGGGCAGCAATGTTTAAAAAAATCGTTTGGTTTTGTGTGACAAGATCAGTTCAGTACTCATCCATTATTACTACTGTGCTTGCATCAGACTAATTTGAACTAACAAATATTATTTATAAGTTCTGTTTTTAAAAGGTCAATTGTTCAAGTTTTGACGATGTTAATTTTTTAAGTAACACACTAATTTGTTTTTACTGATTTTTTCGAGTCTCTTATTCAAGAGCTTCTTGAAAATTACAAGTTCTTCAGAACAGTGAAGACAAACAATATAGCCGCAAATTCTTTCTTATTTTGTAAACGTCAAGCTCTTTATATTACCCCGCCCAAAATAGCAAAAACAATTATCAAGTAAGAGTAAAAGTGTAAATTATAAACCATTTAAGCTGATAGACTTTCAAAACAATTTGACGAATTTTTTTTCACTATCCCTCTCTTTCTCACCCTCTCTGTCTTTCGCACTCTCTCTTTTTCTCGCTCTCTCTCTCTCTCTCTCTCTCTCTCTCTCTCTCTCTTCTATAATTATATTCTACTGTATAGGCCTATTTTCTTTTCTTTTTTCTTTTACGGTTTATTTGTAATTTCATCTTTATCTTGGTTATTTTTAGCTTTGTGTATTGTGTGTATATTATTGTATGCATATATGGCCTCTTAATTGTGTGTTTGTGTGCGTTTTTTTTTGTTTTTTTAATACGGGAAGGGTTAATTTTTATTGTACCAAGAACTAGATGAACCAATTAAAGATTAACCCAACGATTTCTTCGTGTGATTTTGTGTTTGTGTGTGTGTGTGTGTGAGCGAGTGAGTGAGTGAGAGAGAGAGAGAGAGAGAGAGAGAGAGAGAGAGAGAGAGAGAGAGAAGATATTTCTTTCCTTAATATGGCTTCCAGCACGGTTAGCCGCGGCACTTCTGTTGTTACGACATTCAATCTTCCATTGCTCTATACCGGAATGTATGCTAGCTCAGGAATACAATATTAACATTCATACATTGGCTGTTTAAGAGACAGGTCATATTTTTCGCCAGTTGCAGTTGTTTGAAAAAAAAAATTTTTCTTTTTTTTTTTTTTTTTTTTTTCGTGGGGAGGGATGTATCTGTTTAATATAATATTGCTATGTTGGGGTATAGACTTATCGATGTTACTAACGCAGCTATAGCCGATCTGAATATTATTTTTGTTAACAGTCCTTTTTAGTATTGGGGAATGAATAAATGAGATCAAATGATCCTTCAGAAGGATGTAAAACTGTTGGAATTTTGTTATTGTTACGACTAAGATTTATTTTCGACCGGACTCTACAGAGTTTACGGTGTTATTCTATGAAAGCTTTAGAACTAAGCAACCATAAAGTAAATTTAGAGTAAACAAAAAAAAAAGGTAAAAATCAGAATAAACAAAAACCAACCAAACAAAAAACAAGACAAAACAAAAACAAAAAACAAAAAAAAGTATAAATGAACAGAATCACCGTAGGCGTAACATAATATACTTTAACCTGTGGTGATACCACCAACCGAGCAAAAGCTAGCAAACCGGATGTTGGCTCTATGCAGACCAGAAAGCTAATGAATAAAAAGTCGTCGTACGCAAGTGGATTCGCGCAGATGTTCCGGTTGAAAAATAAAAATTAATCAAATATCAAATTACCATTTTTATTTATCAGCCAATGAGAAGCCCGGAACCAAATACAAGGATGAAATGCGAAACGACCAGCGTTTTGAGCCAGAAGGAAAAATATAAAAGCCGTGACAAAAGGCACCCAGACAGACAGGCACAGACAGAGGAGAAGAGTGTAATTAGTTTCTTCCTTGACATATGTCGAGCGGCTACTATGTTCGTCTCCTTCTTCCTGCCCTGTTCTCAAAGTACTAACTGACCTTTTCTAAGACATTCCACAAACCAACTTGCTGACCTACTGACCTTAGAAACGGCAACTTGATAATGAACATTAATCATACTACCCAGCTTTTTACCTTTCAGCATTATATCGTCAATGAACATTCTTTTATCTCCTTCATTTCATTAGTATCTGCCATGAACTCTCTCTAAGTTCGTTGGACCTTTATTCCAAGTATTGTTTTAATTGTAAAACATTAATTGAAATGTATATATGTAAAAATGTTATTTTACACACAAAATTGCCTTTCTTGAATTTATATTCATTTATGAATTATAGTGGGGTATCTTCCCACAAGGCCAAATTCCGTTAACCTACTACGGAATCCTACTACCCCTCACCACAAATGAAATAAGAGAAGAGATACCCGCTATAAACCTACCTTTTAATCGTAATGTTCAAATGAATATTGGAAGAATTTTCCTAAAGTTAATTCGTAAACACTTTAGTACCAAAAAGGTTTTTAACAAAAATAATACCCAGATCAGCTATAGGTAGTTAATAACGTCGATAAATCTATATCCTAAAATAACAGTATTGTATTAAACAGATACATGCCCAAGAAATTTAAGAACATTATTTTTTTTTCTAATAAATGCAACTACAAAAAAATATATATGATCTTTAAACAGTCAATGTATGAATTAGAATATATTATACCATGCTAGCATACGTTCCGGTAATGATGTCAGTTTTTAGTTTGGTTCTACTGAAAATCCTTTAAAATTTTGTTCCTACCATCATCGAGTGACTTTAGGCAATACAAGATACGTAAACAACACTACTCACTCCAAACATTTCTTGAATTTAAAGAATGGTGGTAATCCACCTATTATTACGTGAGAGCTACCAAATCTTACAGCAGGAAAGGCGATAGATACCTCGTTGAAAAATTAGTTATTTTAAAATACTTAAATAATCCTATTTTATTAAACAAAAGAAATGAATTGATAGTTACATATAGGCATAAAAATAAATATCTGCTGAAATATGTTCATTCAGATTAAGTTTTAATGTAAATTATGTTTTTTAAGAACCAGTAATCTCTGTTTATACATAAAATAAAATAAAAAATAATATTCACAACTCAGAAGTAAGTTTTCTTTAAATTTATATAAACCCCGTTTATTTCAAATGCTGGATATGTTCTTAAAAATAAAATACAGTAATTCACATACAATATATGACTGCACCAACATTGCGGTAAATGGATGTTTTTATTAAAACTTAAATTACTTAACAGTCTATACTCAGCATCTGAAGACTGCGTTGTGCATGAAACTCCGAATCGTGATACTGGTGAGCTGATAATATGTATATTTATTTATATATATTTAATATCTCTCTTATATGATATCGAGCACTGTTTTATTAGCACCAGCACTAAAAAAAAGAATAAATTAAATGTCTATTACATAAAATTTGAAACTTCCAAACTCATCGTCAAAGACAATAATTTACTTGCAAGATCTAAACTACAACAAACCAATATCATTTACGAATTAATATGCCCTTTGAAGAACTGTGTTCTTAATCAACCCAAATACGTAAATAATTACATTGGACACACCACTACGCAGTTGACAAGAAGATTGACTTTGCACTTCTCGGACCAGTGTTTAATTCGACCTCATTTAAACACACATGGAGCCCTACAAAAGTTTATCTGTAACATTGAAAGCACACATATCATAGCATCAACCGCATGCAAAAAAAAAAAAAAAAAAAAACAATACCTAAAAATAATGGCAGTATTATTAATAAAAAATAGAAAAACTCCAGCACTTAATAGTATCAACTACGAACATGGAAACAACGTGCTTACCGTGTTCAGAATATAAAACAAACACATGACTTGACACTACACATATTCAGTCACATGTAAAAAAAAACTTTCCTCGATAATGGCTAAAAGTATAGCCGAAAGCGCTCAGACAAACAAAACATTTCGATGATTTTTATATAATTTATGTCCAAAAAAGAAAAAATCATAAAATCACTTGAAAAATTACATAAAAAACTTAACCATAATACCCTGTCTGTCATTTTTAATGAAACACGCATAAAAGAGAGATTGCTACCTAAATACACAATATATATATGACATTGTTTGATGGTCGTTTAAGGCACGAAACTGACAATTACTATATAGTGTTGATATCGATGTCATCACTGTCTATATCTACAAAAAGTAATCTTCCCTTAAATATTGAAAAAAAATTAATACACACACACACACTCACTCACATACACACACACACACACACTCACTCACATACACACACACATATATTTGTAAAAATATACTCAATTATAATCTGAGATTAAGGACAGAATGGTTAAATAAAATAAAGACAAGAGAAAAAACTGTATTTCAAATCGCCTACGCGTTTCGTCCGGCGATATTTAAAATGAATGGAATTTGACCGTTTTCTTTGAAAACTGTTTATTTCGTGTGTTAGTCTGTTTTAGAATTCCTTCATGTGGAGTGCAAAGTCACGAGATGTTAAAATTCATTTTAATATCTCGTGACTTTGCACTACACATGAAGAAATTTTAAAAACTAAAATATTCTGTTAATCTTTTGAGGTGATTTGTGAGTGTCTTTGTGGTTGCCAACATTGTTTGTTTATAGATATGTAATTTAGAATAAAGCTCATTTCGTCTTTTTGCCTTGAAAGTCCATTGCGGGATGAAACGCGTAGGCGATTTGAAATACAGTTTTCCTCTTGTCTTTTATTTTATTTAACCACATATATATGTTTACTTTGACACAATACTCTCTTTTTGTCCGTCTCCCAAATAATCTGCTTCGAAAATCGGCATTCTTCTTCTATCCCTGGTTGAGCACGTGTTTTTTGGGTTGGGAACAACTCTACTAGTAAGTAATGATTTTGCTTTGATTTGATTTTATTTTAATTTTTTGTTGTGGCTAATTTTAAAAGTTTCATAGTTATTTGAACGAGTGCGTTTTTTTGTTGTTTTTTTTTGTATTTTTTTCAAAGAAATTTTTTATTACTGGACTTTTAACTAAGTTAAAACTTAGTTAACTCAACGCCCCTACTTTTTATTTTTATTTTTTTATTTATTTATTTTTTTTTCAATTGGAGTAGATAGACTAAACTATCGCCCGGTTCAACTCCACCCACGTATATTGTACAGGTGTAGAGGATCGTCCCTTGTTCCCTGTTTAGGATGTGGTTTCCGGCTTTCTCTTTTCCAATCTTTTCACTTTTTTTTTTTCAATTGGAGTAGATAGACTAAACTATCGCCCGGTTCACACTCCACCCACGTCTATTGTACAGGTGTAGAGGCTCATCCCTTGTTCCCTGTTTAGGATGTGGTTTCTGGCTTTCTCTTTTCCAATCTTTTCACTCTTACGTAGCCCCCTGCACATCAGTGGCGTTACCGCCTTGATCGGGGTGATATGATTAAAAAAAAAAAAAAGAAAAAAAAGTTGTCCATAATAATTGTGCAATATGCGTTACTTATTTAATGTATCAGTTGGTTTAACATAGAAAACATATTCGTCGTGGAATAAAAAGTTTTTTTGTTTCTTTTTTTTTTCTCAGGGGTTGAGGGTGTATCACTACCTATTCACTTATTTGTAACCTTAGTTATCTCAGCATTTCTTTGGTCCTTTCGCAAGTGCGGCTTTATCAAGTGGCTGTCACAAATAGGACTGTGGCAGGAACCACTTTATTTAATGAGATTGTTATGATTTACGTAGATCTGGAAATGACCAATGATTGCTCTGATGGATCAGTGAGTACAAAGTAAAGGTAGTGACACAGAGAGAAAGAGAAAGAAAGAGAGAATCAAATAGAGTAGAAGAAAGAGTGGGGGAAAGAGAAAGGAAAGAAATACTTTAACTTAATGAGCAAGCGAAATAACTGTTTTATGAACCAAAGTAGGCTTTGATATCTCTCCATCTCTCTCTGTCTCTCTCTCTCTCTCTCTGTCTCCCTCTCTGTCTCTCTTTCTCTTTCTGTCTCTCTATCATACGCCACCCACGTACTTATTTTGTAATGTAACGTTTTATGTGTTCTAGAGTTATCTCCCTTGCATTGACAACGCCAGTTAGCAGTATCTTTATCATGATAATGGCGAATTTCTCCAGGAAATTTACGAGGCTGGGAAGTAAAATTGTTTTTCTCCAATGATGTTAACCATGTACTAGATCCAAGAACTACGAGCTACTAGAAGTAAAGAGTTGCAAATTAAGAGGCGTAGTTTATGCGAGATATGTCGGGGAAGATAACGTTTAATACGAGATTTGAACAGGTTAAGATTGCAATGATCGAGAAAGCATCCTCTTGGAAATTGACTCCACAAAGCAGTTCACAAGAAAAAAGTGCTCGAGTGGAACTTATAATTCACCAATGGAACGCAAAGGGAATGGAACTGCTTGTCTACAACAGCGTGAGGGGTCTGCTCTGAAGATTAGAACTGGTGGAACTAAGAAATGTAGTTCATCTTCATGGAAATAGCGACTGTGAGAAATTGGTTGTAGGATGTAAAATAATTTATCACTGACAAGAACGCGGAGACACTTTGAACTCTATCCAGAATGGAAATTGGGCAGCTCTTGTCCAAATATGGCAGCAGTACTCCATTGTCGACTCGATCCGGCACTTGTAAAAATAAAACATAGCAGGAAGCGCTACAGGGAATAGACCATTTTCATAATATCTTTAGTGATAGGTCGTATGTACGCGTTCAACATTTTTTTTTTAATCGTATCACCCCGAGCAAGGCGGTAACGCCACTGATGTGCAGGGGGCTACGTAATAGTGAAAAGATTGGAAAAGATAAAGCCGGAAACCACATCCTAAACAGATGGAGCTTAAGCCTTAATAGGCTCTCAAGGCACGGGGCTACCATGAGAGAACACGTGTTCATTGCGATAGGTGAAAATTTAGAGTCCGTTCAGTGACAACGGAACTTTAATAGTTTGGTTTTCGAGACATTGAATGTAACCAGTTTTTCCCCTCCAACTAAGTATCAAATCGAAGAAAGTATTCAAAAAAAAAAAAAAAAAGCACAGAGAGACAACCTTACGGCAGTGGGTAAGTGACTGAAGCTGGCCTGCCAAGTCAGGATCAATAATATTGCTTATTCTTCTTTAGATCTTCTCAAAGAGCTCATAGTAAAAAGCAGGGGCACCGGACTATATGTGGCAGCAATATTCTACGCATAAACGAATAGTAGACTTATAGATATGTAAGATCACAGAGAGAAAAAATTGACTTTCTTAGCAGCTGACCTAGAAATTAATTCAATATAGTCTTTCCACTTCATGTCGGCTGAGAACATTAGCTCGAGAAGGCGAAACGAGTCACTTTCCTGGAGGTTAGCATCAGCCATGTTGATGGAAGGCAGAGAGGGGTCTCTCAGATAAATAATGAATAGAAGTTTAGTTTTGGAGGCATTAAGTGACAAGCCATCTTTTGTTCCAGTTAACAACGGTCTTGAGGTCGTTTTGGACACTACCGAGGCAGAAGTAAATGGTTGTGTCGTCATAAAAAATCCCAAGTTGAGAGCTGATGTCATCAGGAACGTCGTTAAAGAAAATTTTAAAAAGCGTAGGACCAAGGATGGAGGCCTGGGAGTCACTCGCATTAGTACGAAAGAATCTGGACAAGTGGCTGTTCGGGATAACTTTCATTTCACGACAGGAAAGACTGGATCAGATGCAAAATGTGTTTGGAGACACCGTAACTTTTCAGATTCTAGAAAAGATCTGTATGTCAGATTTTGTCAAAGGCTTTCTAGATATCCAATGTTACAGCCTGGGCTTCACCGTTTTTTATAGAGCATTATAGACTCTTTCTGAATTGACCTGGAGAAACGAAATCTGTATTACTTGTCTGAGAAAATGCCCTGCGATGAGAGATAATGGGCTAGTTGATTAAGGTCTCTAGAAGTTTGTCAAAAAGCGGTAGAAGGCTAATAAGCCGATAGTTGGAAGAGTCGAACGGCTCACCAAAGTTCTTAAAACCTGGAACAACAGATGATGACTTCCAGCAGGCAGGAAAGCAGGAGGAATTCATTATGCAGTTTAGAGGGAAGAGGAATCAGTTCGGATGAACACACCTTAAAGACTATTACAGGGATATCATGGGGTTCACATGCTTTGTGGGGATCTAGGTTACAGATGACAGCAGAAACCATGAAAGGGGTTATATGTTTATCATTCAACAGAGACTCAGTTTTAAGTGGGAAGTTAGGCAGGGATACTCCGGATGAGTCAAGAGTAGAGTTTGAGGAGAATTTATAGGCAAAGCATTCATCTTTATTAACAGAGGATGTTAACACCTCAAACCGATTGAAAAGGGAGGGATAGAGACTTTGCACTCATTTAATAACCTATTACAAAGCCGCCAGTAATCCCGAGAGCCAAAGCTGTTAGAGGCTATGCGGTGCCTCATTCTCTCAGCAAACAGGTCTTTGCTCCTTCGAGGACTCACTTACATTTATTACGAGCAGTAACAAATAGACGCCTGTCATGACAAGAGCTATCACGCTGGTAGAGCCGAAAATAGTGGTTCCTGTGCGTTATATCGACTGAGCATGCTAGTGAGAACAATGGAGAGGACTGAAGTTTCATTGGAATTTCTGAGAATGGTACCTAATAACCAGTCGAAAGCAGCATTCAGCAAACTGCTTACAATGGAAAGTCACAGCAACTGGCTAGTTCGTTCACCAAAAAGTTAAGACAGTTAAATCATTGTGGCTCTGGTAGAAGAAAGAAACAGTAAACCATATCCTGAACAAGGAACAAGGGGTGAATTTCTACTCCTGTTCAATAAACATGGAAAAAGTTCATGCTGAATGATAGGCAATTATATCTACTCCTATAAGTTACCGCTCATCACTTTTATTGTTTTCAATAATTAAATTTAATCTTTAATACGTTCGTTGAATTAATTTAATTCATTGATAATCCAAGCCTGCCTCATATTATGAGAGAAAACCCTGACAATGGCAAAAAATCACTGCAAAGCTTCAGAGAATTATTTATCCAAAAGGGAATCCAAAAATAATTTCCCTCTATATTGGATTAACCACCTTACGGAATGCAAGTAACGAACGTAAACAAACTAAGGCGATTCTTAACTCAGGCCTCTATAACGAATTTAGGGCAGTGAGAGACTGGGAGCAAACAATTAACACACGAAAGTTCGTTGCTTGAATTGGATTAAGAAATTAATTATTTTAAGATTTTTTTACGTTTTACCATTGGATTAATTAAGTTTTGTTATTTAAGATACTGAAGTAAGTATAATGTTTATTTATTTTATTTGAACTTTACATATTTTATCTTTAAACAAACTTTTCAATGCGAAATTCACAAATGTCATTAAGAATTTTATTAAAGTTACTTTAATTTAATATTTTCTCTATTTTTCTTCAACAATGACTATATTAAGTATGAAATTATTTTTATGAATAATTTATGTTCTATAACATAATAGGTATATTTTTTAAAATGTATGTTGAATTTTTCTGTCCTTCGTAAATAAATATAAGACATTAAAAAATAAAAATGTAATTTTTTTCGGTGTAAATTAATGAAAAATAACACTTATCACATGAAGTTAATGTCAAAAATTAAATTCAATAATAAATTTAATATTTTACAACTATTCTTAAAAATATACCACAAAAATGTAAGAGACGACATTATTGTCTTGCCAATATCGACATACTCTTCTATTTTAGGATTATCTTAAACAGTGAAATTCACAAAAAAAATGTCATTATTAAGAATGTAAAATTTTCTTTATGCGATTATTCTTCATAATAACGAATACTTTTATTATAAAACTCATTTTTTAATGAATAACGTGTGCTTTCTTTATAATACGTGAAGTTGTGGTGATACCGATCAAAGCGAGGGACCGGATGTTTGCACTCTTACGACCAGAAAGCAAATGACAAAAACTCGTCGGTGCGCACCCCGGCTCCACACTGATGTTCCGGTTGAAAACTAAAAATTAATTAAATATTAAATTCCAGTTCGTGAACCTACGCGAATTTTATTTATCAGCCAATACTGCCATTACTGCCAATCATCAGCATGGCTGATGATTGGCAGTAATGTTTCTTTACGGTGATTAAAGGATAGCATTTTTCTTTTGGAGGCACTGAAATTTATAAGCCATTTCTTGCTCCATTTAACAACTGATTAGAGGTCCGTTTCAAGAGCAGCAGCCAGGTTTACTTTGTCAGCCTTGTCAAATTTTTTTTATTGAGACGGGAGCAAATGGTGGTATCATCTGCATGAATGTCTAATTGGGATCTGAGAACATCGTTGATGAAAATCAGAAACAGCGTAGGACGTAGGATAGAGCCTTGAGGAGCACCGCGTTCGTCTGAAAGAATCTGAAAGCTTTCCCGTTCAAAACGGCCTTCATTTCACGATTTGATAAAAACTATTGGATTAAATAAAAAACTCGTCCAGAAATACTATAGTCCTGGAGCTTGCACAAGAAGGCCAGCATGCTAAACCCTGTAAAACGCTTATTGAAGTTATTAAATAACTTAGCTTCATTTAGGACACGCTTGTATTCATTATGAGCAGAGATAAAGAGACGTCTATTAAGTTATTAAAACTCAGTATCCTGGTAATATCTCTTTATTGTAACAGAGCGAAATAAGTATTTTCTTCCTATTTTGTGAAACAAATTGTATATGTCACAGAAAGCACAATAAATTTTGTAAAGATTATCAAACTTATTGTTTCTCTGAAATTCACATTTTTTGTATGTAAAGTATTTTTAGACTTTGTTGATAAACAATTTTGTAAAATGTTGAAATTGTTTTCTGATTGTATTATACAATTTTATATTTTCTGTAATCAATTGGCATAAACAAATTATCTCATTATGTTTGTAATATCATTTAAAAATATCTAATTTATGACAAATAAAGTGATTTGTGTATCTAGTCATTTTATGGTATAGGAGATTATTTTTGTTCTTTCTTTGTACATTTGCATTTATAGAAATAAGTCAGCTATGGTAGTAAGTTGCTTTCTAATAGTATATACAGTTGCTAATTACCTAATTACTGGACATTACTAACAAGTTCTTTGCTAAAAAATATTCTCTGAATTTTTTATTTAGTAGTAATTTAGGTCTCTACTTGTCCGCCCCCAGCTGTGGACCCCAGTTGCTTGGTTGTCAGGCTTGAGTTAAGGGTCATCTTGATACAAATTCTTTGTCAAACAGTTGTTTGGACCATAGATAACAATGTTATTATAGCATATTTTCTGTCCAATCGTCTTTCATGTGCATGTGACCGGAAAATTTAATATTTAGTTCCCGTCTATAATGTGTATCCCCAATTCCCGTCTATAATGTGCGCTCCTAATTCTCATTTATAATGCGCAACCTTCTCCTTTAGGTTTAAAGTCTAAAAAACAATACGTTCTATGCGGATAATTATGGTAAAAAAAGAAATAACCAATTCTTTCAATTTTTTATATTTTCTTCTTCTCCTTCGACTACTACTACTACTATTTCTACTACTACTACTACTACTACTACTACTACTACTATTTCTACTACTACTGCTACTAATACTATTACGTACGGTGTCCCTTCAGAAGCTTTACATAAGCGACCTATACTTTTATAGTCTTAGCAATGTTTGTATCTATCCCTCTCACTCCCCATTTTGATATTTATATACTCAAGCTCATTTGAAAGGTTGGTCGCTGTTTCTTCGCTGCCCCTTTTTTGCATTTGATATGTCCAGTGAGTGTCACTTTCCTAAGCCTTCTGTTCTCATTATGTGCCCTAAATCTTCAACTGTCTCTAAGTGATTTTTTTTTAACCGCTTTCGGTTAAATGTAGAATTTATCTGCTTTTGAAATGGTTTCGTGTATGACGACATTGTAACAATTTGTGTCAATTACGATATACCAGAAAAGACCCACACTACCTATTTGATTTAGAACAGGAAAATTGACTAATTAGTAACGATCGAATCGTGACTGATTGTTATATCATAGACATTTGTTGGTATGCAAGCAACTTGCCTGACAAGTGACAAAAGAAAATAATAAAAGTAAAGTGAAAACAAGTTTCTTTCGATGAGGCCCTGTGGCGCAACGGTAGCGCGTCTGACTCCAGATCAGAAGGTTGCGTGTTCAAATCACGTCGGGGTCAATTTCTTTTTCTTTAATTTTTTAAATCTTTATCCAAGAATTTATGCTGTGTTGTGTCCCTTGTAGGTATCTTCACTAATTCGCAATACCTAAGGTTTAAAATTAATTTTTATGAATAAAAAAAAACTTTCTTGAAGCATTAATTTTAGCTTTAATTGAAAGCTAAAGAATTAAAGTTACTATTTCCAATAAACAAAATAGTGTATAAATTAAATTGATTGGCATCGATTTTCTTTTCTTTTCCTTTTTCTGCTTTTTAGTCGTCTTCCATCGCAATTCTCTTTATCAAAAATCTTCCAAAAATAAAATATAGTTTTCTGAAACTTTATTTGCGGAATATTAGCTGATTTAAACAATAATTAAATCTGATTTGAAACAAATATTATTTACTTTAAGTTTAAAACAACAAAGAAATGCATTTTTCAACCAAACAGTCAGTCAGTCAAGTGCCATACGTGATACACGCTTGGGCGATCATATCTCGAAAAAAAATAGACATGACTGACTGGGCAGAAGATTATCCTGCAGTAGATTGCCATTGCTTTCTGCGGTAGACTGGTTGCCGACCAAGGCTATAGAACCCAATCTGTCCTGTTATTTAACCCATAACTGGAAGGAAGAGACGGATTAATACCTTTCCCAAGGGTATTTGCGCGTAAGTGAATACAATGGATTATAACTGGAATTCGGACTCAGCTCGCCGGTTTTTCGTTCCGAGCCGATATCCACTGTACCACAAAGCACATCCTGTAGCTGTGTTTATAACCGACAGTAGCCATGTTTCCGTGTTTGACAAGATAAGACAAGGTGATGACATTTATTATTCTACAGAGACTATCTATTTAGAAAATGACGCGAGCGTCTTTTATATATAATTTTTAAGTACTCCTTAATCTTAAAACGTTAGAAAATATTCTAATCTAATTTTATGAATGTTGATTTTGAATTTATTATAGTCATCACTTATTTTCTGATAATGTTCTGTGTGGTCGCGCATACTTTCAAAAATGGGCCCGTTTATATACATTTTAAAAATTCAGTATTCTTTTAATGCTAGCTGCACTCCTATAGAAGTGGGGACTAGAGGATTATTGGGATAGTGGGAGTAAAAAAAAAAAGAAAAGCAGTCAAGTCCATAACCGAAACAGCAGAAAGAACAGCTAATTGGTTATGGATCAAAAGAGAGAGCGTCTGGATTCCAAATTGTTAGCTAAAATTCCCCGAAATTCTGCGTCTAAATTAATGTTTCGGACGAGCTCATGTGCGGTTCGCCTCTAAATGGAAAGTGGCTCTGACTGAAGCATTTGCAAGGTTTTGTACCGGGCCTAAACGTAATTTTCCAGTGTCTGAAAGCGCTTATCGAGGGTGGGCCGGAGGCTGATCATCTCTGGTCGGGTCGGCGCGGTGAGGGGGGCATGATGTTGAAAGACCCGAAACCCCCTAGTGATCCTCGCGATGACATCACTGACGACACCCTCTAGCGCCCCCATTACGGTGCGTATGTTTGAAAGGAAATGCTCCTTGAACTCGTATTAAGCTTTACTGTTTATGATTGGTAAATCAAATATAGTTTTTACTTAATAATAATAATTTTAAAAAAGTTGAAATTAAAACAGAATTTTAAAAGATTTAGTAGCAAATTTCTTAATTAATTTTTTAAATCAATGCAAAGAATTCTTGTAAAAATTCATTATTCATCGAAAACAAATTTAGACAATAGTGTCCTTAATATCTTATTTATGAAAGTAGATTTATTTCATCTTGTTTTTATTTTCGGTAATTGGTGTCGCTGTTTGACGAAAACAAAACGTTTACTAAAATTTTCGAAGGCGTCCTGCTTTTTTAACTAACGTAAATATGAAGAAGACGCTGAAATTTTAATTTATCGAAATTTAAAATTAAGTTGGGTAAGAGTCAGTCAGTTAAATGTCTTGCGTGATACAGGATCGGGTGATCATGTCTCTTTCGAGACATGACTGACTGGGCAGAAGATTATCCCACAGTAAGTTGCTATTACTTTCTGTGGTAGACTGGTTGCCAGCCAAGGCTATAGAACCCAATCTGTCCTCTTAACTGGAGAGAAGAGACGGATTAATACCTTTCCCAAGGGTATTTGCGCTGAAATTCGAACTCGGCTCCCCTGTTTGTCATTCCGAAGGGTAACAGATGTAGAAAAAAAAAAAGATTTTCTAAAAAAAAGTTTCAAAAATAATTTAATTTAATTGTGAATAAGTTCTGATCGTTTCATTAAAATCCGACAGTTATTTGATTTTTGCTAGATTTTCCAAATCAACAAAAAGGAAGAAGCAGAATGACGGAAAAAGAAGGAGAGTGTGTCGAGTAAGTGAAAGTTGCGTACGCGGTCACATTTGATACTATGTCTCCAGGATAAGTCCCTCGATCAAGTCGTTCCTGGACAGAACCGAGGACCTCAGGAAAAGGATATAAAGAACTCAAGACAAGAGGTTTACTTAGAGACTTTTATTCGATTAAGTTTGAATGAAAAAAAATTAAAATTAAAATTAAAAAAATAACATTTTTTTTTAAAAAATCATATCACCCCGAGCAAGGCGGGAATACCACTGATGAGCAGGGGGCTACGTAGAGTGAAAAGATTGGAAAAGAGAAAGCCGGAAACCACATCCTAAACAGGAAACAAGGGATGAGCCTCTTCACTCGTTCAATAGACGTGGGTGGAGTGTGAACCGGGCGATAGTTTAGTCTATCTACTCCGATTGAAAAAAAAAAAAAGAGTAAAAGATTGGAAAAGAGTAAAAGATTTAAAAAGAGAAAGTCGGAAACCACATCCTAAACAGGAAACAAGGGGCGAGCCTCTTCACCCGTTCAATAGACGTGGGTGGAGTGTAAACCGGGCGATAGTTTAGCCTTTCCAACCAAAACAACAGACAGAAAAGACACGAATAAGATCAGCTTTAAAACAACGACACAGAGAGCAGCAACGAATAAGACGAGACGAGCGGATGAGATAAATTAATTTTCCTCGGCTTATTTTCTTTGTACGCTCGTCTATTGCTGAGGGTTTTCTTCCGATTGATTATGATTTCCTTAACTGTTTTTTTTTTTCTATGTGAAGTCTGTAGAATGGCGACGAAAGATCCAGTTGAAAAGAGAGTAAGGGAGACTGATATGGTGAGAGGCGTGTGCCTGACGTGCTCCCCAATAGGCTAACGGCGGTACTAAGACAGTTGCGTACTGGACATTTGCGTTCCGGACAATTACATACCAGAATATTTGCGTCTCTAGACAAATGTATCCCTGAATAATTGCGTACCTCTGGTAATTTTTTGAAGCCTTTAAAAGCAATTACTATAAATTTCAAAAAAAGCCTAGGTAGTATTCGCAATTTTTGAAAAAAGGGGGGAAAATTAAATTACAAGTTTATTTCTGTTATTAATCCAATGACAGGTTAATAGGGTTTAAAAAATATTGCAAAAATTGAGAATTATTACCGTTTCACAAATTAATCAAAAGTTATTAATGTTGTGAGCTATCCCTTTTAAGAAATTTATGATGTTTTCAGGAGCAAACTTACTTAATAGCGCCATGATTCTCTTATTTGCAGTTTAATTTTTGATAACAGTTATGTTAATTATCGTTTTTTTTTGTTTGTTTTTTTTTTTTAGAATAATCAAAAGTTGGTTTGCAATTAGCAACTCTTAAACAAATGTGGTAACTTCAAAACATTACCAGAAGTACGCAATTATCAAGTTGATAACCCTGGCGTTTGATCATGCCGATGGCTAAGCATCTGACTTTGTGGTGTATTCGTTGAAAGAAAACAAAAGGATAACCTGGGCAGAGTTGCAGTCCGCACTTAGTAACCGATTTGATGGCCTGACCAGCCCCACAAAAGCAATCAGAGCGTTTACATCGGCTGAATAGAAGAAAAGAGAGGCTCTTGTAGGATTGTTGTCGGGGATCAAAACTAGTGAAATTCCCCAGATCCAGGTCGTAAATCCGATCTTCCAGTTTCTGCTGGTATATTATTTTATTGACTTTCTCCGAAATATTTAGTTCGGGAAAATCTGACTAAGAGATGGTCAGTGACATTAAAAGAGGCATTTGAGGGGGCGAGTCCGAGCGGGAGCATTTTGGCTCGACCGTGACGACTAACCATTAGGTGTGAGTAAAGAAAAGAGTACCACACTTCATTGTTGCAGGTATGCCACAGGTGTGAAAAGAGAGTACATGTCATGTCAAATTTTCCCCAGGAACATGAAGATTGGGAAAGAGAGGCCCCCAACAGGGAGTGTTGGTCGTTGTAGAAGTAGGATGGAAGGTACATCCCCACCCCCGGGACGTTATATGTTTTGTGTGTATTAGAGATGGACATAGTACCAATTGAGGGTTGCCCCCTGAGGCAGCGGATTGGGCGGTAGATTGGGACATGGATATCGCAGACAATGTACGTATGTAGGTAGCGGCTGGGATGGGAGAAGTTTACTCCTATTTCCTAAAGGAAATCCCCCCCCCAAACAAGAGATAAAAGCTATGGGATCACCATAAAAAAAATTTAAATTGCCAATTTGTAAATCATATCTTTGTCGTTCAAAGTTTGATACAAACTTCTAAAGAAACGACTATGCTTTGTATACGCATACTTCAAAAAATAACCGTAGATACTAAGCAGAGAGAATAAAACTTCTAATAGAATTGCATGAACTAGAAAAACATTGGTGTCAGTAACGTTTTTTTACACTGTAATTCAAACTCATTTTCATATCCCTTAATTTTTAGGTGTATTTTTTCAAAAGAAATGTATATAAAAACAATAAATTTTATTCTAGGGTTTTTTTCTTTCTTAGTTTCCCTATGAACAAAAGTTCTAGATTTAAAAATTCAAATGCTAAGCATTGATACATTGATTTTGTTAGAAATAAAAAACGAATTTCTCGAATTTACAAACTTTGCTTAGCACACACAAAACTCACGAAAGTTCACACCTCAATGCGAAATGTTTTTCCTCCAATAGAAAACTAGGAAACATCTAAAAAACAAAACAAAACAAAACAAAAAAATTCAAATTACCTTTAATTATCAGAAACAAATTTTTTTTACGGACCATTTTCGTGAGCTGATGCGAATTTTGTTCGTCGTTCAAAGGCCCGAATCACATATGGGAGTGAATTCACAAATGACCTTTTCAAATAAAAGACTGAGCAAGCTCGACCGTCGTCAGAGAGAAAAAAAGACAAAAACATACAAAAAATAAATAAATAGGAATAAAAACAGATTAAAAACACGCAAAGGAACACTCTTTGAACACTAACAACACATTTTTCCTTTAAAATTTACCCACCTAATAATTTCACACTCTATAAATCTTAAAGTCATTTCTATCGCCAAAAGCAATTCAACATTTATACACACAAATGAGAGAACTTTCTCTATCATGTTTTATCGACAAGAACTACTCACAGTATCTCTTCAATCTTCTCGCTACTACTTCATCTGCAACATCGAAAAGACCACGCAAATGAATTCTCATCTCTACATAAATGATAACCCCGCAAATAACATGCACAGAAATTCTGATAACTACATAATGGTAACCATCAAATGCAAAGAAACGCACAAATCAACCTTCCGTTCACAAAAAAAAAAAAAAAATGTTGACCACGATATAAAAGAAAACTCAAGCATCACAACATAAAATGGCGACTCGCCGTCTACAGGACAAAAAAAGAAAGGACAGAAGAAAAAGAAAAGAAGGAAAAAGAAAAGCAGGGCCCAACACATTTAAATAAACCCTGTTGTCAGATTATACGCTGATACAATATCAACCTCTAAAGACAACTGGAAAATTTCAACGTACTCTCAAATCTAAAGCTAAGTACCTCAAAATATACCCTTTTTATCCATGCAACTCTGTCAACCTGTTTTGCGCCTTTGAATGCTACTAACTACTTCATGTCCGACCATCAAATATACACATTTTTTCCTTGACTATTCATCGAATTTCAAGAGTCTCATTCATTTGAATAATTCAAATTTCAAATTATACGCCAATACATTATCAGCCTCTAATAAGAGAGAACAGCGGACTTTTAACGAACTCTACTCAACATCAAAACTACGAACTCTGTTAACGTTTAACTACTTTTCCTAAAACAAGCTGCAAATATTTAAAAATCTAAAGAAATTCCATATTTTGTTTCGTCTTAAAAAAACATGTTTTATTTTCTCAGTATTCTTACATTACTTTAAAAATGTGACCTTCGATATAAGAAGCTAAACATACCTACTCTTATGGCTTTCACATAAGACGCTTAACGACGAAATTGACAACAATTATGGAAATACATTTCAGCCCACGAGGACAAAACAGCAAAACAAAACGAAAACCATTAGAAGCGCTATAAACAGGCCCATTCCAAGTAATAAACCGACATGACAAATATTTTACAATCAAAATATCTGAAAATGTGCATAATAATGTTTCCATTAACAGACTAACAGCAGCATAAATTTCTAAAAATACCAAGTCAAAATATTCTGTCGAAAGAAATCCGGAATTGAACGATTCCTAATCTCATGTCGATGGATCTCATAAAGAAAAACAAACAACTAAAACAAAAACCGGTAGAAGCATTAAAAATTAAAAAAGTAAATTAAAACACACACACACACACACACACACACACACACACACACACACACACACACACACACACACAACAAATATTTTTACTACTGACCCTCCAACCCAAAAAAAAAAAAAAAAAGCAGAGAATTACACTCAGTTATTTGAACGAGGACCTCTATGTAGTGAACAAAACAAGTTCTAGATTTGGGAGTGAATTCACAAATGACCTTTTCAAAATAGAAACGAATTTTCTCGAATTTACAAACTTTGCTTAACACACACAAAACTCGCGAAATTTCACACCTCGATGCGAAATGTTTTTCAGCCAATAGAAAACTAGGAAACATCTAAAAATATTTTAAATAAACTTTAATTATCGGAAACAAATTCTTTTTACGGACCCTTTTCGCAAGCCGACGCGAATTTTGTTCGTCGTCCAATGGAAAGCCATAATCACATCTGGGAAAATATTAGGAATAAGTTTTATAGCAATATGATTATTAGTATTTAACTACCTAATCCATGTAAGGATTAGCAATGAGTATCATTACTTTTTATTAATGGTATGTGCGTTTTGGTGCATTGGATATCGGCTCGGAACGAGAAATCAGGGAGCTGAGTTCGAATTCCAGCTGAATTCATTGCATTCACTTACGCGCAAATACCCTTGGGAAAGGTATTAATCCGCCTATTCCTTCCAGTTATGGGTTAAATAACAGGACAGATTAGGTTCTATAGCCTTGGTCGGCAACCAGTCTACCGCAGAAAGAAATGGCAACCTACTGCGGGATAATCTTCTGCCCTGTCAGTCATGTCTCTTTCGAGACATGACTGACATGATCGCCCAAGCGTGTATCACGTATGGCACTTAACTGACTGACTGACTTCCTATGGTACGGTAGACTAGGCTCTGTATCCTTGGGTGGCCTCCAGTCTAAGAGACGGTAAAATCTAAATACCAAACCGTGTGGCGAAATATATTGGTGCTGATATAGTATGTGATCTACATGTCATTGTAATCTACAGCTTAAATCTAGACAGATTTGAGATCTACATTCAAAATTTTGGTATAAATGTGCAATTCTGATTAGAACAATGAGTTACGAGTAAAAATTTATAGCTTTACACAAAGGCAGGAAGTAATCTTCAGGTACATCCAATTTTACCGTGGGAAAATCAGCATATTCTGAAGTAAAAGGCCTCAAACTAAATAAAAACAAAGTTTTCGCGGCAAAATGTTTATGCTATCATAAAGAGGATAAATCGAAGTATTTTTTAATTATTTTTACAAATTTTTAAAATTGTTCTAACAAGTTCTGAAAGGCTCATTTAGTGGTAGAAAATCTTTTTTTCTCTCGTCAGTGAAAGGGATAAATTGACGCTAGAGTTTATTACGTCAAAAAGGTAATATTACGCGAAGGCATTTTTTGATTGTGAAAGACACCTTAATTTGGAAATTCTTGCAAAACTCAAATAATCGTCTGATTTTGGTGAAATTTTCAGGACTTATTCACAAATGACTGAAACGATTTTTGAAATAATTATTTTTATAAAATATTGGTAAAAAATATTTTTTCTAATTTGTTACTCCCCCGCCCCCGCCAATATTTAAATTCCAGAAATGTCGAAAGATGCGACTAGGTCACGACATATAGATAGTTTTCATTAAATTCAGGAGTCATTAAGGAAAGCTAATCAACTGTCTTTTTTTCTTCAAAACAAGCCACCTTTTAGAAAATCTGCTCTGAATTAGGAAAACAAAAATGCAATAGAACTATGCCAATTTTTATTTGGTTAAACTTTTAATTGCTTTTATAAACATAAATTAAAATTGTGTCATCGTCTAAATAATTTTTTTTTCCGTTAGTAATGAATTTTTACAAGAATTGTTTTTATGTTTAATATTTTTATTAAGTAATTTAAAAAGTTTCGTAAGTCTTTTACAATTTTCTCCTTATAGGCCTCTCAGATGTTTTTTAATTAATGTGTGGCAAATATATTTATTAATCGAAAAATTTAAGCAGTAACTCTAAAAGAGTCGATCTTTTTTTGTAATTTAACTAAAACTTTATTTTTGCATGTTGATTTCCCGTTTTTTTTTTTATGTACGGGTGCCCATAAGGGATATAAATCTGTAAAAGGTCACGTGACTCAAGTGTTGTCCGTCCTTACATAAAATTTTCCCGTGTATAAACCCTGAAGGTCCTTGCTGCTATTCTTTTCATGCGTGTCTGTGAATCGCTCAAGAAAGAAGTCATTTCAAGTCAGACTTTAAATATTTAAAGTAAGTTTTATATTTTTTACTTATTAGTTCCATCATTTTTAATATTAATTGTGAATCTATCTACCTGACAGAATTTAGAAAAAACCTCAAAAGTTCTTTTTTTTTTGTTTTTGTTTTGCTTTTGGGTGGGGGTTCATTCCATTGGCATGTGGTAATGATTCATACAAGAAATTATTAGGGATAAAAATGTTTACTTTCAATGTGTGTTTTCAAAATGTGACTAAAAAATAAATAGGTACTACAATGTTATGGTGCATAGGCTAAGATTAAAACAATTTGGAAAAGGTTTCATTTTTTCTTTTCAATTGAATGAAAAAGCCATTTTTTATTTTCTTTATTTCAAAGCCTAATCCTACTATTGAAAGTATGCATTTGTATTGTTATCCTTCTACTTTTAATTTTTTAAAATTGCAAATGAATGTATCAAAAGAAAGAACATGTTATAAAATTATTTTTACCCCTATGCATTAAATTATGGGAGATACCTAGGTATCTCCCATAATTTGATACCTAAGGGTAAAAATAATTTTATAACATGTTTTTTCTTTTTAAATTCATTTACAATTAAAATAAAATAAAGGGAAAGTAGGAGTTAATCAATAAAAATGCTTAATTTCAATAGTAGGATTAGGTTATGAAATAAAATAGAAAAAAATGGCTATTTCTTTCAATTGAAAAGAAAAAATGAAACCTTCTCCAAATTGTTTTAATCTTAGCCTATACACCATAAAATTGCAGTACATATTTGTTTCTTAGACACATTTTGCAAACACACATTTTTGTTAAATTCCAACTTTTCTCTATTTTTTTTTATTGTGCACATAAAAAAAAGACAAAAGAGAAAAACTGGAAAAAAAAAAATGTTTAATTTCAATTTGTGTTTGCAAAATGTGTCTAAGTAACAAATATGTACTACAATTTTATAGTGCCTAAACTAAAATTAAAACAAATTGGAAAAGGTTTCATTTTTTATTTTCATTTGAATGAAAAAGCAATTTTTTCTTTTGTATTTCATAGCCTAATCCTACTAATGAAATTATGCATTTTCAATGTTAACCTAATACTTTAAAGTTGATTTTTAATTGTAAATGAATGTAGAAAACACATGTTATAAAATTATTTTTACCCTTAATTATCAAATTAAGGGAGATACCTACATTCACAATGGAAAAAATGAAGAGGAAAGTTGGAATTTAAAAAAAATATGTTTAATTTCAATTTGTGTTTGCAGAATGTTTTTAAGAAACAAATATGTACTACAATTTTATGGTGCCTAGCTAAGATTTAAAAAAATTGGAAAAGGTTTCATTTTTTTATTTTCAATTGAATGAAAAGGTCATTTTTTCTATTTTATTTCATAGCTTAATCCTACTATTGAATTTATGCATTTTTATTGATTAACTCCTAATTTCATGTTCTTTTTTAAATTGTAAATGATTGCACAAAACACATGTTATAAAATTATTTTTACCCTTAGTTATCAAATTAAGGGAGATACCTACATACCTGTACCTGGAAAAGCAGCTAAACAGTGAGGAGGATTGGAGTGCCAATTAAGAAAACACCACGGCCCTTTTCAGGGTCACAAAATATTCCTGAAATTCCTTTCTCTTCAAGATATTGCATAAATACAGTATGAGATGTACAAAAAATATAGATACTTATTTATAACATCTACAGTTATGTAAAAATTAAATTAGATATTTTTACCTAGTTATCTTACTAATTAATATGAATAATGCATAATAAAAATATTAATAGTTAGCACAATATTTCATAACTTAACTGGGTTATTATAATTTCATTCTTTCTTATTAAATTGTAAAAATATTTTAAAAGAAATTTTAATTTTTATCTACTCAGAAAGCATATGCAATCATCCAGCTATAATACTAAACTAAAATTCTATAAAATAAGTAACTGCTGAAAATACTGTTACATTTTTATTATTACTACGTAATGAAAAACTAAAGAATAAAATTACAATCTTTGTCATTTAGCTACTTCCAATTTTGACATGTTTATATCCATTTTATAAGATCTACTATCAATTTGATAAGTATTAAGTTGAAGTTGGTGCCCAATATGTGAATCAAAAGCTGAACCTGGAAAAGCAGCTAAGCAATGAGGAGGATTGAATAGCCAATTAAAAAAAAACACCACTGCCCTATTCAGGGCCACAAAATATTCCTGAAACTGAGTCTTTTCTCTTCAAGATATTGCATAAATACATTGACATGTATAACAAATAAATACTTAATTATAACATCTACAGTTATGTAAAAATTAAATTAGATATTTTTACCTTTTTTTGTTACTAATTATAATGAAGAATGCATAATAAAAATATTAATAATTAGCACAATATTTCATAACTTTACTGGGTTATTTTAATTTCATTCTTTGTTTTTAAATTGTAAAATTATTTTAAAAGCAATTTCAATTCTTATTTATTTAGAAAGCATATTCAATCATCCAGCTATAATGCTAAACGAACATTGTATAAAATATGTAATTGATGAAAATATGTTATGGTTAGCTATGCAGTTAAAAAACAGAAACCGTTTTTTTACATACATACAAAATTGGCACGTCCGGTCGCCATGCTCGGTTGTTGACAGCGAAAGCTGTCATAATTAAATCAATCGGCACCTCGTATTACGTTGATGACAGGACTTCTGTATTTAAGATAAGTTTCTGTCTTAAATTTCATAAAGTGAGGAATTACTATTGTGTGAAATCAGATTAAGGTAAGTTTCAATTTAAACAATTGACTTTAAAAAAGTGTCTGCGATGTATATTTTTTTCAAGATTTTTTAAACAGAAAGTTGGCTACTGTTTACGTAATGTGTTAATAAATCAAAAATTTCAAAAAATGGCGAAAATTTAAAGTTTTTTTTTTTCGAAAAATTTCGGATTCCAATCGATATAATTTCAGTTTAAAATGCACCAATGTATTTTGATTACTGGAATTACCAACTTTAATCCCTTGGCTTTCAAATAGACCTAATTTTAAAGCTTGAAGATAGAATATTTATTTTAAAATTTTCATTTTAAATTTAGATATCTAAACATTGATTGGAGTTACCTATAATCTTCAAAGAAGGCGGTTTTAATAGAAAACTAAACTTGTCATGGATCCTCAAAGTAATCTGACCTCTGTATGACCCTTTCAATGTTTCTGAAATGTAGAAGCCATCTTGTAATTTCAGTTAGCAGGCGGTAATCTTGAAAAAGGCGGTTTTAATTGAAAACTGAACTTTTCATGTGCCCTCCATGTAATCTGATTTGTGAACGTCGCTTTGACTATTTCTGAAATTAGAAGCCACCTTGTAATTTTGGTGGGCAGGCAGTAATCTTGAAAAGGGCGGTTTTAATTGAAAACTGAACTTTTCATGTGCCCTCCATGTAATCTGATTTGTGAACGTCGCTTTGACTATTTCTGAAATTAGAAGCCACCTTGTAATTTTGGTGGGCAGGCGGTAATCTTGAAAAGGGCGGTTTTAATTGAAAACTGAACTTTTCATGTGCCCTCCATGTAATCTGATTTGTGAACGTCGCTTTGAATGTTTCTGAAATGTAGATGCCACTTTGTAATTATGGTTTGTAGGCGGTAATCTTGAAAGAAGGCGGCTTTAATTGAAAACTGAACTTGTCAGAAACAGAGTGAGAGAGAGAGAGAGAAAAAGAGAGAGATATAGATAGAGAGGATGAACTGCGCCTTACTACAAAGATTGCTTGTATTTTAGAAACTTTAGATATTTGTTGTAGATCACAAGCAATACCAGAAACATTCATGTAGATCACATACTATACCAGCCCCGATGTTTTTTTTTTTAATAATTTCATTGTGATTTTTTACCTCAATTTTGGGGTGGGGTAATTTTTTTCTCATAGTTGGTTAAGAAATGTTTCCACGCTCTTCAAAACCTCCAATATCCTGATCAGAGGCCTTACTGCCAGATGTAGTTTATCGTCATACCCGGGATGTGAGAAAGCAGCGTAAAAACACTCCAATATTTTTCCAAGACTGTTTGGTAATTTACAAATAATAAAGAAAAGTAATTATATGAAGAGCCATGATCGTCTACGTCCTGAAGGGACATGGCATATGAAAAAACACTTGATTAATTTTAACAAGTGATAGAGATATTCACAAGTGTTCACTCATCTACTTTCTCTTTCAACCTTGCCATAAATAAAGATTCAAACAATAATAATGAAAAAATACGACAGAAAGAAAGAAAGAAAGAAAGAAAGAAAGAAAGAAATGAATACACGAAGGAAAGAGAAAGAGAAAAAGAAAGACAAGTAATTTAAGTGTCACCATCGCAAAGTCTCGAATGTCTTCTGCGTCTATTGGGGATGCACGTCATTGGCTTAAGTGGAAGAATGGAGCCGAAAACGGACGCAAATGAAAAATAGACAAGAGAGAGAGAGAGACAGACAGAAAGACAGACAGAGACAGAAAGGGAAAGATACACAGACAGATAGACAGACATACAGAGAGGGGATTGTCTTCTCTCAAAACCAGAGAGGAATTGATGTGTTGCATTTAGAAAGAAAACACGTACAAAATTGCTTTACAGGCGCGTTTTTAAAAAAATGGTGGTAATAATTAAAAAAAAGTAGAAAAATAACCGAAAGAAAACTTTTTAAAAGGATATAAATAAATAAAAAGTGACAGAAAGGAAAAGAACATAGAAAAGGAAATAAACTAAATAAAGAAAAAGGAAAAAACTAGAAAGGAAGTCAAGTATCTCTTTCGTTTTTTTTTATCTTGGGGCCTTAGTTTTAGCATCCTGTTGGTCATTCACAAATCACACGGCTTGACAAAAAAAAAAAAAAAGCAAAAAAAAAAAAGCAATTCCTTGAAAATGCTTACCAAGGTCATACACAACCAATGAACAATCTGCAACAGTTATACACACACACGTACAATCATATAGAAAGTTTACCATTAATAGTTCTTCGTCAGTTGACCGATACTGGCAAGACAATATGAAGTCAACGAGAACTTTTTTTCCCAAGGAAAATACTTCGTTACCACTTAAGTGTGTAAATGCTTTTTATTTACATTTTCTTAGGATCTTTACCGTCGAGGATCATGCTTAAATTGTTGCTCTAAATTTGCGAGATTATAAGGAGAACCATTTGCACGAAAAGAGAGACGAGGATTCCTTTATAGTACGAGATTCATCAAAATAACATAATGAAACTAAAAATTATGACAAAGCAGAAAGAAAATTTAAACACCGGAGTTTTATTAACAAGTTTCTTTTCAGTGATCATGTGATTTCTAAAGGAATATCTTGCAGAGTTTAAGTCTTTAAAAAATCAATGTCGACATCAACGCTTAGATTTTTAATTTCGTCATTCTTAATTTAATTTAAAAATTCTTTTTGATTTTAAGGGTCGAATAACGATTAAATAACTTATTTACACAAGTTATGGTTCGTATGTATTTGGGTACATTCAAAACATAATTTAACTAAACCAATAATTGTTCTTCGGTGATATAAATAAACATCGATATATCAATACTGAAACATCCGCTTTCTATGGAAATATGCATGAATACAAGTCCTTATTTTAATAACTCGTTTTTCAAATATTGTATTTAACAATTATTTGTAATATTACCTACACCTGTACCAAATTTTTAAGCAAGATGTGACAAATGTTAAAAACAGTTGCCTGTTTTGTGTCATGGTCCTTCTATGGGCCAGCAAAGATATCCATGTGGGTAGCTGCATAACACAGTGACTGTTCTTTCTTTTTGTCACTGTTTGTGTTGCTCAACGGAATCATGCCAGCAATTTTAAGATGGTTGAGAACGCCAAGCTGGCCGCTATCCCAACAATGTACAATATTTTCGGAGACCCGTAGGACTTCATCTGCATTATCATTTTATGTCATGGTCACTTTCGTTGTAATTCTCGGCAGTTTACATACGCCACGCACGGATGGACACAAACTAGAAGAACACTGGAAAGGTAAGAAATGAGAAATGTTGTTTCATACGCATACAGTAACACACAAACACGCACACAAACACAAATACTAACAGAAACACACACACACACAAATACGCACACACACAAATACAATGCGCACACACCCACACAAACACAGACATAAACACAAACACACACATATATACAACACAAAAATAAAAACAAAATATTTGAAATTTGAAATTCGTAACAACTTAATTTCTATAACGATAAAATAAAAGTCAAGTATTTAATGTGAATCACGTTGTTTCGCTAATGTAGATTTTTTTCCTTGTGAAATAAACATTGTATTCACTTACGCGCAAATACCCTTGGGAAAGGTATTAATCCGTCTCTTCCTTCCAGTTATAGGTTAAATAGCAGGACAGATTGGGTTCTATAGCCTTGGTCGGCAACCAGTCTACCGCAGAAAGCAATGGCAACCTACTGCGGGATAATCTTCTGCCCAGTCAGTCATGTCTCTTTCGAGACATGATCACCCAAGCGTGTTTTACGTATGGCACTTAACTGACTGACTGAAATAAACAATCCTTCATCGACGATACCTGACAAAGTGAAATTTTTATAAATTGTATATATTTTCGTTTGAATTGTCATCCAACTTTACTCTCTCTCTCTCTCTCTGTTTCTCTCTCTCACTATTTCTTCCTCTGTCTGTCTATCTCTCTCTCTCTCTCTCATCCCTCACACACACCAAACATATAAAAAAAAGCAGTTGAAATTAGTAAAAATCTAATTTCAGGCTTTTAACGGAAATCACGTTTTGTCTAGCTAATCTAGTTTTTGTTTTTTTTGTACATCCCTTTAGAAAATCTCAAACTCTCAAAATAAAAATTTTCTAAATTGTATATATTTGCCATTTGTTCATCCAAATTTATTCTCTCTTTCTTTCTCTCTCTCTCTCTCTCTCTCTCTCTCTCACTCACTCACTCACACACACACACACACACACACACACACACACACACATATATATATATATATATATATATATATATATATGTAACGTAGACGTAGAATATTTGGTATTAAGGTCAGGTAAATTTCAATAGAAACAAACTCAAAATAACTCAATGTTAAATATTTAATTTAATTTAATTTAACAGAGTAATATAATCTAGTAAAATTTTTTAGATATTCTACAAATTCATGGTTAATACATATTTCGCAGCCAAAACCTGAGCAGCAGGTTTTGTAGAATATAGAATTTGTAGAATATTTAATTTTTTTTACTAATATATATATATATATATATATATATATATATATAAATTTCACATAGAATTCGTCACTGCATATGGACTGCCAGTTCCACGTCTTGATCAACATACGCTCTATCCCAGATAATTTCCCTTCATAAATGAAGAACATTTAACCAATACAGAGTTCAGGAATTGATTTAGGCGTTACTGAATGATAGTGATTGCACAAATAATAAGTATCATTTTATATAGTAATTAATATTAGTATATATGTGTATTTCTTTAACGATTAGGAAAGATTTTAAATTCTTGTACATTAATTATGGAATTGTAATAATTTTCAATCAAGTTTGAACAGTAGGAATTATCTTTTCATTAAATAAAGCATTGATTAATTCATTTCTGACGTGTATTTCTTTCTTCTTAATTTTAGTTGATTTTTATTGCAATTACCCAGGCTGTCGGCAAGGCTCGAATTCGTTCTCCTTTAGCTCAAGAAGAACTTTTTCCTTTAATTTCTAACAGCTGTACTAACACATAAACAACAAGTTTTAATCTTGATAAAAGATCAAATCTAGGATTTGAAGCCTATCATTTATTCCCCGATCGCTCAGCGCCATGGGTGTTATTATTTTTACCAATACTAGTAGTATTAATAACAGTAAAATAAGTTTTCAACCATTTCACCCCAAGCCATCTAATTTTCAACCATTTCACTCCAAGCCATCTAATTTTCAACCATTTCACTCCAAGCCATCTAATTTTCAACCATTTCACTCCAAGCCATCTAATTTTCAACCATTTCACCCCAAGCCATCTAATTTTCAACCATTTCACTCCAAGCCATCTAATTTTCAACCATTTCACTCCAAGCCATCTAATTTTCAACCATTTCACTCCAAGCCATCTAATTTTCAACCATTTCACTCCAAGCCATCTAATTTTCAACCATTTCACTCCAAGCCATCTAATTTTCAACCATTTCACTCCAAGCCATCTAATTTTCAACCATTTCACCCCAAGCCATCTAATTTTCAACCATTTCACCCCAAGCCATCTAATTTTCAACCATTTCACCCCAAGCCATCTAATTTTCAACCATTTCACTCCAAGCCATCTAATTTTCAACCATTTCACTCCAAGCCATCTAATTTTCAACCATTTCACCCCAAGCCATCTAATTTTCAACCATTTCACTCCAAGCCATCTAATTTTCAATCATTTCACCCCAAGCCATCTAATAATGGTACTAGGATGCAAGGTGATAATGTGGAGGGATGAAAGAGAATGAGAAAAAAATAAATAAATAAAAAAAATGAACAAGATTTAGGAAGTCAGAAAATGACGATTTGTGTTGCATTTAAATATTTAAAGATTGTAGTTGGCGGGGAAGTAAGAATTCGAAAGGAAGTTCTACAGGCTAGAAGTGCGAGAAAAAAAAACTATTATAATAGAAGAGACGGTTGCATCTAGTTAGTTTGACAGTAAAACGGTGTATTATCATTAATTTTCATTTGAGCAAATATTTTCTAAATAAATATAATATCGGTTATCGGCCCGAAATTGGAATCAGCGAGCAGAGTTCAAATTCCAACCCAGGCAGTAGCATAGTCACTTTTGCACACAATCCATCTCCCACAAACTACGAGTTAAACAGCAGGGAAGGCTAGTCTAGAAAGCCTTGAGAAGCAGCCAGTCTTGGAGGAATCAAAACCGGGTTAAAGACATCGGAAAACGAATTCATTTGGGAAAGTCATGGCAATTCACAGAGAATAAAGAAATAGAAATTGTGTAGAGCAATCTACAAACTATATATCTATAAAACTCTATGTTTTACAATGAAAGTATAAAATTATGTACAAAATATTTAGATTTCGGTATAAAATAACCCATTGAGTTTGATATGCCGCTAAACAAAATCAACCAACCAAAGCAATCAAAATATTTAGATTTCGGTATAAAATGACCCATAGAGGATGATATGCCGTTAGACAAAATCAACCAACCTAACCAATCAAAATATTTAGATTTCGGTATAAAATAACCCATTGAGTTTGATATGCCGCTAAACAAAATCAACCAACCAAACCAATCAAAATATTTAGATTTTGATATAAAATAACCCATTGAGTTTTATATGCCGCTAAACAAAATCAACCAACCTAACCAATCAAAATATTTAGATTTTAACATTAGAAAACCATAGAGGTTGATATGCCGTTAGACAAAATCAACCGACTAACAAATATGTATATGCACAAAAGCTATCATATATTCAATTGTGAAAGCATAATAACATATATAATATTTTTAGTACTTCAAATCTCCTAAGAGAATTAACTGTCGGCATTAAATGACCCACAAGGAATTAATATGCCGTGAAACAAACACATCAATCAATCAATTTGTACGCATGCAAGAAAAACATAATAAAAATAAAGAATGATATCAGGTGTTACCAAAACGTCCAGGTAATTTTACTATTAAAAAAGGACTACTTATCGTAAAACTCTCCACCATCTCCTTGCTTACCGTTTACACTTTGGATTAAAACAAAATTAATGCTCACAAAGATGTCCGTACTACATTTGCATTTCACATACTGTTCAAATTCCTTTTTAGGTAGTGCCGTGTATACAAGCACATGCACACGCACACACATTCGCGTGTGCGCGCACACACGCATGCACGCACGCACATACATACATTTTTTGAGATGATGTTACAATGTTCTCAAAATTCTTACAAATAACTTCCCAAAATTTGTCATCATCGTTTAAAACATATCCTAAAATATTGTTAATTTTTTGAAATATAGTCAAAATTTTAAATTTATTTTAAATTTTATAATAGAGTTAAAATATAGTTTAATGTTGAATTTCAAAATACAGGGTGTCCATAAAATCCGTGTGCACTTTAAAAATTTATAACTTTATATGTATTTGTAATATAAATAATCTGTAAAAAATTAAACTTGAAAGATAATACAGTGTTTCAACAAGATGGAGCTCCTTGTCAGTTTGCTCTATGTGTTAAACAGTTTCTAAATCAGGAATTTCCCAACAGATGGATCGGACCATTTTATTGGCCTCCACGTTCGCCAGATTTGATTCCATTAGATCTTTTGTATGTGAAAACAATTGTGTATGCAACCAAACCTAGTTGATTAGAAGATCTGAAAGCTAAAATAAGTAATGTGATTTCAGGCATTACTGTAAATCAGTTGTCAAACGTTTTCCGTGAACTGCAAAATCGTATTACCCTTTGTATTGCTAATGATGGCGGACATGTGGAAACTTAAATAAAACGTCAATAAAACCTTAAAAAATATTGATTTACTTCTTTCTAATCCTTTTTTACAAATTATTTCTTTCGCAAATATAAATAAAGTTATAATTTTTTAAAAGTGCAGACGAACTTTATGGATACTCTGTATGTAAAAAATTTAAATTGTAAATATAGTTCAAATATATATATAATTTTTAAATATAGTTAAAATTTTTAGAATATAGTTATTTTTTAAAATATAGTTAATATTTTACCGTAAAATATACTTAATTTTTTCCTAATATAATATAACTAGATATTTTTAATCTATCCCCTAGCATGTATTGATTGATTCTTCCACTTTTTGATAATTTAATTTGTTGTTAACGGATAGAACACACACTGAGTCGTATGCATGTGTTTGACGTGCAGTGCATTTAAAAAATGAAAAAAAAACTTTCCTGTTTTGTCTCTCGTCCACAACTTAAAGTAGTGGACGAGAAACAATTGAACGGGCCCGTGATAAAAAACAAATATTCGGCTATTTTAAGCCTACGTGTAGCTAAAAAATAAGTTTGACCAATTATCGTACCAAACTGTGGAAAGAACACGATCTAATAGGAAATGATGTGTTGAACATAAATTCGACAATATTACTGAACAACGTCAAAGCAGAAATACAACAAAGATGTCCGTACTACATTTACATTTAATAATAAAGTTATAAATTTTTAAAGTGCACACGGATTTTATGGACACCCTGTATTTTAAAATTCAACATTTAAACTATATTTTAAAGAAAATTCAGTAATCGTTTCACAATGATACAATAAATTTTCAGATTGCAACATATGTATCTCCATTCATTTCATCACTGACATGAAAAATGTCTGGGTCTTATGTCATTTTAAGTTTATCTCCCTTTACTCTTACAATCACATTTCTCTATCATGACCATATTTTCTATTGGTTAGCTGAGAAATCTCAAAAAATCCCCCCCACCTAAATTGATTGTTTTCTAGACTTTTATATATATAATAATTCCTAACAGTAAAAAAATATTTCACTGCCTGACGAGGTGCTAATAAGATAATACGGATCTTGTTATGCTTTTATTATAAACTTATAATAAAAATATTACCATATATAATGTCCAACTTACCTGATGTATATCAGGTAGGGATCCAAATCATCTCTCAGTTGCGTCTCTGTCCTCGAGGACAGAGTGCGGCTCAGTTGTGGCTCCGTCCGCGAGGGCAGGGTCGCAACTGAGAAAAATTACACTGAAAGATGCCTGGTCCCGGGGGAACAGTGTCCCGCGGCCGCGGCCGCGGCCACGACCACACCACCCCATTACAGCAGAGGGGTGGACCAGGTGCTCGTCACCGGGGCCAGCTCAATTGGCGATTGAGGGGACTGGGGAATTTTTGTCCCTCTGCCTGTCCGTACGCGGTCGGGTCCCCACCTTAAAAAAGACCTTGTGTCACATCTCGCTCCAGTGGGGGAGCAGGGTAAATATCTATATAATGTCCTACTCAGTAGTGATCACTGTTAATAAAGTAAATCACTACAAACAGTGGACTGCTAACCCATTAGTTTGTATTACTTCTGATATATATATATATGTGTGTGTGTGTGTGTGGATAAAAATTAGAGATAAATAGAGAAAGAGTGAAAGAAAGAGACTAGTGCTAGACTAATTTAGGACGCAACGTGTACAGAACACAACTAAATCAAGCCTATCACGTGACATTGTAACACTTGTTTGCAACGCACTCTGTGATTAAAATACAATCACAGTAAATTCTACCTCGTGTTTCGTATTGTTTTTACGCGTTCTAGAAAAATCTCTAAACTGTGTGGCGTTAAGAAAATTATGTTTTTAGTGGTTTTCATTCGAATTTTTCTTTTTTTTTTTCTCAAGATACACACCTCCTGCTATGTAGTATTATTAACTTACGGAAGTGGTAAGCACTCAACTACTTCATGGGTAATAGATGTAGCTATTTATACTCTCGGCGACTTCCTATGTAAATGAGTCAACTCATCTCCCTGTACCGAAGAGGTTTTATCCCCTTGGTACTTCTGCTTTGACGTTGTTCAGTAATATTGTCGAATTTATGTTCAACACATCATTTCCTATTAGATCGTGTTCTTAATACGTCAAACTTATTTTTTAGCTTCAGCCAGTCAGTTAAGTTCCATACGTGAAACACGCTTGGGCGATCATGTCTCGAAAGAGACATGACTGACTGGGTAGAAGATTATCCCGCAGTAGGTTGCTATTGCTTTCTGCAGTAGAATGGTTGCCAGCCAAGGCTATAGAACCCAATCTGTCCTGTTATTTAACCCATCAATGGAAAGAAGAGACGGATCAATACTTTTCCCAAGGGTATTTGCGCGTAAGTGAATACAATGGATTCAACTGGAATTCGAACTCGGCTCCCAGATTTCTCGTTCCAAGCCGATATCCACTGTACGCACATCCATAGCTTCACGTAGACTTAAAATAGCCGAATATATATATATATATATATTTTTTTTTTATCACGGGTCCGTTAAATTGATTCAATTGGACAAGGCCTTTCTTTAAACTTGGTTTTCCTAATTTCTTACAGAATTTTCTGTCTATCAAAGGCAATGTTTCTAGTTAAATGTTTGATAAAACATTAATGATTCGGATTTTTAATGACCCTTTGTCATTTTTTTTTTTTTTTCAGTTAAAGGGCATCCATACTCATTTCTTTTTCATTTTGTTGGACTATGTTTCTCTTTTTGGATTTATACATACGTTTAGGATTATTCATTTTGAACCATTTTTCACATGTTTTTCACATGTTTTTTCACATATGAAAGTTTTTGCTTTTCTCTTTGATGTTTATAACCACACAAAGTGCACATTATTCAGTTTTTTTTTCTCTCTCTCTCTCTATCACGTATATATTCATTTCCGCTACCAGATTCGTAACTTTGTTGAATTACATTTTTGAATCAATTCTTATTGCTGAACAAATTCGACACACTATTCTAGTGACAACTTTCCCAATTGTAACCGCATTTTCCCGATACTCCTCATTTTGAAGGCCGTTTATAAATTTCATTTGAATCAAATACTCTTCGATTGACTGGTTTTCCGATCCCAGTTTTTCAAACTCAATATTTGGCAGCCTGTTTCACGCGAAGAAAATATTCAATGACTGGTTCAATTATTTTTAGAGAAATGTTCATGGACGTAGCTCTCTCTGCATTCACTAGCTTTTTCTTAGGTGCCTTTTAACTATTAGCTCACTTATATAAGTGGAACGTCATTTTCTCCAACTGTCTGGGGTGCGTAAATACTGATTCTTGTATAATAGCCTCCCAACCCGCAGTTGCGCCAAGAAGAGATCACTTCTGGTTTTCTCCCCTAACTGATTAAAAATCCTTCAGTTTTTAGCTTTATCTGTAGCTGCTAAGATTCTTAAGCCGCTCTTGTGTGTACTCGTAGTTATTTTTTTTTTTTAGATATCGGCGATGCCAGTGTTATGGAGTGTTATTAACTCACGGGAAGTGGTTAGCATTGAACTGCCTCATGGGTAATAGCTGTAGTTATTTATACTCTTCGTGTCGTCTTATGTAAATGAGTTACTTCACCTCCATTTTATGCTCTTTTCTGTTGTTGCTTTATTATTTTTTACACGACAAGATTTAAATAATACGCGTAAATAACAGCAACAGTGAATTTCACTTTTTGTTAGTAGAAGTATACACTGAGTACATAAGTCTTTAATTGAAGCAAATATTAATTAATTGTGATTGTCCAACTTTGAGAAGACGCACTAATATTCCAGATTTTGTTTGGACAATTGAATTCTTCCTTTTTATTTTACTTCAGTGTTTAAAACGGTGCTAGAACAAAAAGATCATTTGAAAAAGATTTTTTCTTACGTACTGACAAGAACTGAAGAATGTATCAGAAAAAAACCTTTAAGTTAACAGCGTCAAGTTCATTTTACGGGAAACCTTTGGAGTGTTAATGACTCATCATTTTTACAGTGATGTTTGCCTATACAAAGCCTAAGAGCCACTCGATGTAGAGGCTTACAAAATAAGAGACAATATTTATGCGGGTACGTGGGGAAAGATGACGGTTAACCCTAAACTTGAACAGGTTAAGATTGTAGTGAACTGGAAAGTATCCTCTTGAGAGTCAGTTGCTTCTTAGAGTTATAGGCAAAATATAAACAATGAGCCTTGATTTGAATTGCAGATTACTTTAATACTCTTATTTAAGCTTCATTAGAAAATGAAAAATAGAGGAGAAAAGAATATGGTATTTTTGTTTTTGTTTAACTGGTTAAGCAGAACTCACGGTAATCTATCCAATCAAACAGCGTTTATGTATATAATAGATGCGTATATGTGTAACACAATTTTAG